>OZ022577.1:9440537-9538037 GCA_963669155.1 Arbacia lixula
TCTCTTTGTCGCAATTTGCTTATCGGCAATTTGTAACATTAATCCTATTTCTGTTGCTTCTTGCAGTCAATCATTTACGATACCCCATATCATTATTAACAAAAAAAATAATGAAGTACCAAGTTAATCTTTCTGCAAACCAAGACAATATCTAATGTGAAACTGCTTGCACTTTACTTCATTTACCTCGTGCATTAGTTTTGTCGTATAGATATAGCGGACTTATATTTCGTGAAAAGAGATATAGAGGGGGAGGGGAGGGGGTGATGGATGTGCGTGGCTAAAACAGAGAATGAGGTAACAGTCTACAGAGTTTGCCTTGGGAAGCAAAGCGGATTAACATAATCTCTTTCCAGCTGATCGATCAACATCTATACGCACGCTACACACCCTATGTATGCAAGGGATTTGTGGGAAATACTCATTACGACTTATTGTTTTAAAAACTTTTTTACCATTGTTTTTCAGGTGCCCTGTGTCATGGAAGGGTTAAAGGGAAAACATAGATGAACATAGATTAACCCAATTATAATCACAACATAAGAAGACCTCATGATACTTCATTGTGGAGTATTCGTGATGTTTTTTTATGACAGGCAATGACACTGCATATAGGAAAACAGAACTTTAAAGAAATAAGTTGACTTGCTAAATACAAACAGAGGCATCAGCGAAACAACTTTGTCCAAAAAAATTGGGTGAATAAAAAAACAATGAGAAAATCATGATATTTTCAAAATCGTATTTACAAGCAATAAGAGGTATCATGAACAACAACACTAAACCAATATGCATAAGTCCAGTTGTGCCTGCGTATGACGTCACGTACCATGCCGGCGCGTTGGGTGATTAATTATTCATAATTATTCGTTAGGTACCGCCGCGCAGAAGCCGCCAAGAGATTTGACTGTTTTACGTGTAATTCTTTTAAAATACTAATTCAATTCACTGAGTAACCACTTTAATAGTCCTGCAGATGAGTGCCGTGTGTTTCTGGTGTCCCCGTGCTTTTGACTACTCTTGACGGCTCTTGGCGGTTTTTGGTCGGACGGTTCCATATAGTCCAGTACAAATAGCACATCCATCCACCACTACATGGAACATAATTCAATTCACTGCAGTGCATTCCTGTACGGTCCTCTTAACTTAACACAACAAGCAATTCTCAATAAATTCAACTGTGGGAGATTTACACAACATCATCATGCAAATATGTGGTGGTTAGTCACAAAATAATGGTGCATTTCTCACTTGCATGATTTTCCTCTTTATGCCATACACTTATTATTATGGCATTGCTTTTGTTCGTGTGCCTTTCATTAAACCTGTAGTTCCAGGCAAAATGTAGATATATGGGATTTGTTTGTGCTACTTGTGACTAAATTCCCACCTGGCACATAAAGTGTCAATACATTTGTCGGGGCTAACAATGGACTCACAGGCTCCTGTGCCTCCGTAACAACCCTCCAGCCTCCGCTGATAGCTTCAGAGTACCCGTCTACCTCATTATAACGTAACGCAATGTTTACCAACTGACCGTTACAGGGACATTAACTTCCCTCGCTGCAAACAACACGAAGAACTGAAGTTATGTCAAGAATGACACAATCGTGTCAAATTGACCCTTGAACTGCCCTGTAACATCACTCATCTATTAACTATTTACGCGACAGATGTGCATTTTCACGCTAGTAATGCCTACAAATCATACAGCAGCATTTTATTTGGCAAATATAGGGTTAGCAAGGTATTTATCAGCTCTTCGCGGTATCTCGATCTAAAGTGGAAAAGTATTCAAATAATTACGTTACTAAGCGTTGACTCTGAGCTTATAGTGCAATCAAATTTCATTCCAATCATAATTGACCTTTTGCAATATACAGCTTCATAATATTAGGTTACTTTCCATGTTTTCTCAGTGACAGCACTGTAGGTCATTGTTTTCATGTTTATCGGTATAAGGATGATTAGCTGTTGATGTTCTGTTGAGACTTTTTTGTATGGTATTTGGGACAATTTTGTGTTAGCATTAGTAACTATTTTAACGAAAGTGTATCATGATATTGCAATAATAACTGGGAATTTAACGCGAAGTTGTGTAGCGCAAATGTATCAATTACAGTTTATATCTCACATACGGTGCTGCAATAAAAAGCATTTCAGTAGTCAGTATTGCACACTCAAGGAGACGGAGATATCTTATATAGTATGCCTATGATATAAAGGAGTGTAACATAATCCCACCCTTGGTGTTAGATAGAACACCCATGAATTAACACTGGACTATAAAACTTGGCACCGGTGTTCAGTAGTGGGCACTCTTATACGTGCAATATGTATACTAACAAGTAGCAGAATCTATCATCAAGCAAATAGTAGGCGCTTGCTGTCACGCTGATTTTTACGCATTCCTCTGTCAACTGTTGTTTAACTTCAGACAATAATCATAACGATAAAATAGTGTTTTAAATCGACATGACGTGGATAGACACGCTGTGAAGACTAAATCGTCACAGCGTGCAAGGTTTGGGTTCGGTTGGTTAAGGGTTGGGTGTTCTATACCGAGCTGAACAAAAGACACATCCGCGTGTATGTCGTGTGCATCTAAAATTCTCTAATGACTCCAACTGCAGACGGCAGACAAGGCAAAGGGGGATGGTGTCAGTATCATGGTATCCATTAATTTCAAATGCTGAAACCCGTCTCTGCACTTTCTCCGGCTATGCACGGCTACCCAACCAGCGAGAAAGGCTGGTCGAATCTGAACTAATCGGGTTACTACACATGATGGGAACGTCGTCTGGTTGGCTATTGTTTCAGCAGGATGCATGCTGGGAGAATCCCATTGGGTTGATGTTAATGTTGCCTACCTGTTAAAGGGTATACTCATATATGCACTATAAGCTTCTGTTTAAAGGATGTTTATCCCTTTTTTATGTCCTTTTTTCTACATCCTTTCTATTACAAATTTACAATTTTAAAAATTGTTGATACTATTGTCATTGAAATATCATCATTATAGACTTTTTGAAGCGTCTCATTACGTGATTGTATAAATACATGTTTTGTTTTGTTTGCATGGAAAATTTTTATTTTGAACGGAAAAATACATGTTTCAAATTGGAATCGAAATTGAAATAGAGGAAGATCACGTAAGATAAGAAACGAAGCGGAGAGGGAATGCGCCATGAAGTTGAAATCATATTCGGGAAGGGCTTGATATTGTTTGCAAGTTGCGATGAAACAATGCTCTCGCCCTTATTGGATTTACTACCTAATATTGCTCTTACATCGTCTCGAAGTTCACGTTTCTTGTTCAGTCATAATCAATGCACTACTGGGTGAAGGTCTCAGCGTGATCTCTCCAATTCTCTCTTTCTCTCACATATTTCAGTTCATGTAAATGTCATAGGTTGATGTCATGTGGTGCAAGAGTTATTTCTTTCGCGAGGTTTTTCAACAAATGATCGTAACCAATAATGGCATGAGATTTGCAAGGCTTACCTGATCAAGCATGATCCCTTCATAAGGGGGCTCAGACTCAGACATAAAAACGAAATACAGAAAACGATATTGTGACCACATAGTTAGGACAATCATTTCGGTTCATGGCTCTTCAGCCTAGTACAGTTGATTTATGTTATCAACATGTCCAAGGTCCTCACTGATGTGTAAATATGAGGAGCGAGAACATTTAAACAATTCCTTGTTGATCCGACAGATTTTAGGCACATTAATCAATACACTGGTTTGTGAGATATACACACTGATCCTAATCTCATCGGTATCGATAATGATGTTTGATTACGGTAGCATGGGACGATCACGTAATAATCTACTTATTGTGACCTATTTAGGAACGATGGGTCACCGAACGCCCCATGGTCAAATTACCACTTTATGCTCTTATTTCATGTTTAATTCGGTAGCAAATTATCGATCTAGGTGAGTGATGTCAAATGAAATAAACATGCTGAACAACATCCCAACCTCCAACAAAACAAGCAATAATATGATTACAACAGTTCCAATGTATTCGTAAATTAGATTTATTGCTGTTTTTTGACGTTGAATGAATGTAAGATTCTTTAATACTTTACATTATATGTCCATGTAGAATGACATTGAAAAAGAATGAAGTCCCTTTACGACGCGTTGATTTCATTCTAAGCACGTAACGTGTTTGACAGCTGGGCCTGCTCAAAGAAGTTCACATCCTGATAAACAAAAAAGCTGCCAGTGCTAAACACACGGGAGTGCCTGCTGTCATTTTCTGGCCTCAGTATTGTCAAACAAAGGTCAATTATTGACAGTGTTAATCAAACGTAACGGTCAAGTGCATGAGGTCTTCTTCACAGGCTTTGCTTAGGACTAATTGAGGGTACGGGGGGGGGGGGGCGGGGTGCACTTAGTGACCCCGATATCAGCAAGATGGACAGAAATTACAGTTCCAACGGGAACATTCTTCCGTCGGCGATTGGACAGTGACCCATATTATTGCATGACATTATTCCTGACCACAATTATTATGTTACGTGTTCTTTGGGGAAAGAAGTCCAAACTACCCTTCCTCATTACATATGGCCTTCACATTAGAAACGGTCACTGAGCACAATACAATGCCAGGTCTGTTTAATATGACCTGTTTCAAGTTCTTCGGAGGTGGCCTAATTAACTAACAAGGTTACAATCCTTGACCAAGGCGTTCAGAACAAGGCCTCAATAATCAGGTCATTCACATTTTTTTGTGAGAGGAACAATAACTTGTTTCAAATACATTATGGTGTAGATTTATTTCTGTCGCCGCAATTCTGTATAGATTTTTCGTTGGAACAGTTCTATAATTTCTGAATAATTGTTTTTACAGAAGTTTCGGTCGCCCTTGAGCGGCGACCGACCGCCGACTTCTGACAATCACTGGTTGTTTAGAGTGTTAGAGTGTAGACAGCTACATCATAAAGACATTCAGCGACCAAGCTGGTTGTGAGAAGATTTATATTGTCTTCAACCGTTTGTCTAAGAGGTGGCGACAGCCCTCGAACTTGTCGCAGACTGTTAGTCAGTAATTGTAGGATTTAACTAAGCTGCATGGTCATTGGTAGATTGGCAAAATATAACGATCGACCAATGACTACGCCACATCGCCGAATATCAACTCGTTCTAATTCGTTCTATTTAACAGCTTTTGGAACACTGAGCTATTCCTCCAGCCATCCTTAAATGTATACCCTCATATAGAGGCAATCTGTAAGTTAATAATCGTAAAACAATCGCCGATTATATGCCAAATATTCCCACGAGCAGTCATTTACTAGTCGGCGACCTGTCGTATACAACCGACCATTAAATCATCGCTGAACCAAATATCTTTCAAGTTTACGGCAATGAATGTCTTGATCGCTGTTAATATTATGTTGTCAGAATCGATATCATACGTCACGTAGTGAGCTATTTTATGATGTTCAATTCCAAAAAGCAAATGGAAGTAGTGGTAATGATTACTGGCCGTAACAATAGCAGAACTGTTCTGCCGTCATCATCGATGACTTTTTTTTTGTTTAGTTTCAAAGATTTTCATGATTTTTAGATGATTCCTTCCTAGTATCCCGAGATCAAACTATATAAGGTATAATGGAACCCATAGTCGATGTAGAATGGCACTCCGTTGATTACGCTAGCTTCCTGTAGTACTTGCAACTTCTACCCCTTACGATGGTATATGCTCCAAGTCGATATACTCATTACAGAGTTAATTTCCTTTAATGACCTCGTCGTCTAATTGTGTCGCTCTTAGCATACATGACTCAGGACGGTTGCTGTAGAATTCGTAATCATATGATCATCATCACAGGATTTCCAAGAGAAGTAGGCAGAAATACCCTCGGAACTCTCTAGGTCAGTGAAAAGATTGGCTAATATTATCATATTGCTGTACGTATTACGTAACATTAGTAACAATTGGAAACATGCTAAGGACATCGTTGTTAATGTGTAAGCAGGCTGGCATTAGCTCTGTATTAAATAACTTAGTACTCTCAAGTGTCACATTACGTAATAACCATCATTTGATATGGTTATGCAGATACATCTTATCATAAAAATAAGTACCCTTTTATTATTTTCTAAACCATAACCCAATCCTCTAGCGCAACCATATTACGTAAGTAGTGGAGGCTAGTATGATTGCATCGAGTGATTTCGGCAGCTTTAGGTATCTTATTATTTCCTACTGCATAATGAGAATCAAAGATTTTTTTTGCAGACATTTGGGACAAGTTCTGTAAGACATCGCATGGACCACAGTAATAACATACAGGGCCATTTTGGGGAGTTTAAAAACCTTTACAACCATGTATAGGATTCTAATCATAAATGAAAAACGAACTACTTAGTAATTTGGTTGTTAGCGGCTCAGCTTCTTTCCCTAGTGATTCAGATGACATTTGGAGAGAAAGGTTACATTTTATATTTACCGACATAATCACATCCGTAAATTATCACACATTTGACAAGAAATATCCTCGATTGAATTGTTAAGGTCGCGATGTACAAGTCGTCGGTATATGGGTCTGCAGATATAAGACTATAAATGTACTTAAAAACAAATCGACTTCCTCTGAAAGTATATTCTTTCAATTCCTTTATAATGGGAGGTTCTTTAGTTCTATTCCTATAATCGCATTTAAACAGATGCATACCTTCTATTAGGCATGCACAAGAGATTCATCTGTGTTTGCCTCTGAACACACGGAGAGGTACTGTATTCTGAAAGTAATTTTTCAATTCCTTTATAATTGGAGGTTCTTTAGTTCTATTTCTGTAATCGCATTTAAATATTAGGCATGCACAAGGGATTCATCTTTTTTGCCTCTGAACACATAGAGGCATGAATAAGAGATGGATAGATAGATGGAGGACGGAAATGGAAAGGTATTTGCAAGAAAGCGCTCATAGAACATCTACCGTCATGGCCGTGTGAGGCTGGACTGTTATATCAGGTTTTGACAAATTCAAGACAAGGATTAATTACGCAGAGACTTTGGATTTTTTTTTTTCAAATTCCAACTGCTTTTCTGTGATTCAGGTTGACGTAATCACGGGTTATCATGCTTTTAGATTATAATTACCATCAATATCTCATTTTCATTTACATTGCCCTTAAGACTTTTTCTTTGATTCATAACATCGTAACAATAAGTTGCATAGTAGACCGCAGAACAAAAACACACACACTCTTTTCCGTCATTCACTATTACTATGAAAATAATTTGTGATCAGGATGTGAACCATGGCGGACAAACTATACTAGCAAAGAAATACACAAGCACAAAGCGCGTAACATGAACGAATTATACAGAAACCTGCGTCGTAAGATCCACTTTATGTACACACAGGCGTTGGCAAACTACCGCTTCCTATTGTTTTCTCGCCAGTCTATCTGTCACAATTACAACGGAAATATTCACTCCTGAACACCCACAATGCAATGCACTGGCGTGGGAACGCTACTATTTTGTTTGGTAACAGGGCTCATAAAATTTTCCCGCCTAGTCTTTGGCAGAATAAATGTAAAAGAAATAAGATATGTAAAATATTTTACAATCACATTAGTTTGTTGCGATTGGATATATGATATGGATATTTATTATAAACATAAAAGTAAACATACAGTTAGTTGGTGGAGTTGGTAAATCTTCATTACAAAAAGAAAACGATCAATTAACAAATATGATTAGCTAACTATGATGGACTCTGAGAAAAAAAGAACTTTGCACAGTGAGTTGAAGGTCTGAAAATGTATAAAATTATATATGATTTCATTATTCATTTAGTGACATTTCGTCATCGGGCCTACACAATGAAAGTGAATGTTATTGAATACATGAGGAAAGCCAAACGGATATCATTCAGAAATCGAAGAAAGGCCTCACAGCAACGTGGAAATGACACGGTAAACAACAATGGCAATTGGAAACCAGTATTTTCTGCCATGTATTTAAAGGTTTATAGATGTAGCCTATAGCCTCGGTCTATTTGACCTAGTTCTTACTTCCTTGCAGTGCATATCAAGTTACTAGAATCTGATATGATAGTAACCTACACAGAAATGTCAACAAGCTGGCCTGGCAACAGATATTAAATAATACAGCATAATCACGTGACCGATGATTACGTAATACAATGTAACCGTATCCTTGCCATGCAAAGTGCACTACACTCTCATTGTGTTGATATACATGCACGTATTATCATTCCAGTGCTTACATAAATTAGTCCCTCCCTGTTTCGTCATGTTGGCCTATGTTGAATATGATTAACTTAATGAGTCAATGATGAGTATGTTGTTATTCAGCTGATTAATCTCGTCATAATTGATAACGTCTTTGTCTTGATGTATAATAAAATGTAAATCACAATGATGATTACAATTCTATATGCATTGCTATCTGAGCAGTGTGCCACAACGAAATAATTGTCATCGCGAACGTCATTTTTGTGGTGCTTATCAAATTCTGTGGATTCGAAGTTCGAGTAGATGTTTTTGCCATTCTCTTCGATGAAGTTTCCCTTATCTGGAGGTTTGGTTATCGTTGTTTGCTTAACCCTTACATTACCGTGCCTTACAAAACCTGTTGTCTTACTACACATCTGTACGCCAATGGTAATGAACAATAGAAAGTCGTGATTATTTACTACATGTTGTCGCAGCTAGGGCAAACCAATATGCCCAGAACCACGCAAACAGATACTGATTGAGTGTTTGCCGTATGCGTTAATAATCTTGAAGGCTACGCAATGATCAATATTGTAATCAGATCTATTTATTAATCATGTTTCACAAAATAATAGCGTCCGGATATGATTCCCTCTAATTCATATCTTGATTCCCGTTTATCTTTTTTTGGCAAATGCGTTTTCGTTTTGAAGAGGAGATGATTCATCCAATCACAATGATTTTACGCATAAGAACAATTATTTCTAAGAAAAGATAACCATGTAAACATTTAAATATGTTGCTAGGTTTATGATCTTGAGAAACATTAATGCGGTGAATGTGACTAGGAATGAAAATATGCCCGTATATTCCGCACACTTTCAACTTAATCTGAATGTGTACACATGATTAATTTGACACTTTTTTCCCGCAGTCAGTTGCCCCATGTTTCGGATGAAGAGTGTCATGTGTTTTTTTTTTTTTTTTTTTTTTTTGTAGATGATAGCCGTACAGGAAATGAAGGGTATAGGGTGCCTCACCTAGCATACCACCGGATTTCATTTCACCTCCTTTGTGTTTCTCTCTCAGAGGACGTTTGTCGAAGTATATACGCACGGACTGTACTCAGACCTGAATAACAAGCCCCATTGTTCAGCCTTTTAAGTAGAATAGCGGATATATGCGACTATGTTACGGTATATGCCTATATACCTACATGTATATCTCCAAACACGCACATGTGGGAACAACCTTTGATCGTTTTCATTTTAGTGCCATGTTTGTTTGTACGCTACAACAGGCACATCGTTTTTTATTAAATATACCAGCTCTTTTTAGTTTACAGGCGTCAAATCCTACCAAACGACATAGTGTGCAACGCTCGTGTGAAGTCTAGATATTTGAGAACGCGGGTTGTTTTTTTGCACAATAATATTTCAAGTTGATCAGCCGACTGTATCTGATTAATTAAATACTTATTTATTGACAAAAGATTTGCGCGAATTGCTCTCGAGAGGAATATGGGTTGGCAATTAGCACGATTGAATATCAAATGTTTGAATACTCACGCGTGATACTGTGTGTGTGTGTGTGTGTGTGTGTGTGTGTGTGTGTGTGTGTGTGTGTGTGTGTGTGTGTGTGAGAGAGAGAGAGAGAGAGAGAGAGAGAGAGAGAGAGAGAGAGAGAGAGAGGGAGAAGGGGGATGGACAGTCAGAAATACCAGGGAGTTAAATGCAGTGCAAGGTGTTATCTGCGTTAGCCTCCGTCACACGTCACTCAAAATCAGGTGACTGTCAACAAAATCCGAGCTCAGTTCTAGGTCTAAAATATGAAGGAAGCCGTTTTTGTGTCTTTATTACACAATGTTGATTCGAGTATAATGCACGATGTCGAGTCAAGTCCAACGGTGGATGATAATTCATTCATGGTAAAACCATTATATGAAACCTAACACAAAGAAAATATGTCGCTCGCGAGTTGACCAATCTATGAAGGCTTCAGTGCTCACTGCCCTAACAACAAGCAGACGTCGATTTTCATCGCAGGGAACTTATCGTGCAACCCTAGATATTAGCACGCTTCTTATTGGCTGGTGCAGCGCGCATGACCCCGACGTCACAATGCCCCTGATTAGTTATGCGCTATTATTTGTTGTCAGCGGGTCTGGGAGGCGTTGACTGTACGCATATACACATCGAACAGCTGACTGCGCCCAGCTGATCGCAAACGGATTGCGACATACACAACACGAGCTCGGTCGGTTGCCAGCTGATAAAGATGCTGGTTCGCCTTTTGTCAAACTGAAGTTGATCTACGGGTGAAGTCCTGCCATAAAGTCGCTCATTCGAGCTGAAACAATTCAATCTCCGTCTCCACTTTTCTCCTCTTCACCTAGACCTTGAGGAATCTCGTGTGGAATAATCGCCGATACTTGCTAGCAAGGTCTAGCTACTAGCACAAGCAGTGCCTATACAATCGTACAATAGCAGACGAAGCGAAGGGCTGTCACAATGTGCTGTTTTCTGAAGAATGCGTGGGGATGGATGGTGACATTCTCCACCTTCCTCCTCATCATGCCTGTTACGGGCATCTTGAGCAGTTTCGGGGTCATTTTCGTCAAACTCCAGGCCGAATACGTCATCTCTGACTTTGCATTAGGTAAGTTACCAACCATTACCCATTCCCATTATCCACTGGCAGATTACGAGACTAACGTTCATCCAAGCATTCCATGTTTATTGCATCTTAGCCATGCAATAAACCAGTACGTACGTATCTCTGAATAGCTGAATCTTAATTGCCTCATAGAGCCCCGCATGTTTTCAATGTGTGAAATAAACCGCTGTAATTTACAGTAATGCGGGTGTTTTTCCATCTAGATATAGACCTAGCAGTAATTAGATTTTGTGTGAACCATAGACCTGTCCATCCTGAAACTACTACAAAGTACGAACCTTTGTCCTCTTAAACTTCCAACACCCCCCCCCCCCCGCTCCCCCTTGTTTATGTCGTGATATTTGTCCAATGAGCTTTGATGTGATCTGACCTACAAACTAGTAATCTTTACCATGCCAATAAAACACCTTGGTTATAAACACTGATTGAGGTTCAACTGAAGAGAAAACCTTCATTAGAAAATGGGCAAAACGCTCGTATACTGACCAGTGAATATGTCTCCCTTTTCCAAGATAAATATTTGTCTTTATCATACTTTTCCGAACTTCTCCGAATGAATTGGAACATTTCATTATGTCGATTTTTCATCAGTGTCCATGACTCAAATAAAACAAATGATGCGTTGTGTTTTCTTCATATGAATCGAATAGCCATTAAGGTTACAAATCAACTGTAAACTACCTTCAAATTTACAACGATGTGCTTTCACTTCAAATTCGTTTTCACTAAGTACTCGTTGATTAATTTTTATGCCGGTATATTCTTCCCTGTAACGCTGTATAATATCGAAAAGCTACTGACTAATGGCTGGAATAAAGCAGATTTTATTTCTTCTACAGTAGCCTGCATAATATATTCCAATCGAATTTAAAGGTTCTCTGATTATGTTAACATGATGAAAAATATTTATCATTGAGATGAAAAACAAACATGCAAAAATATTCCATATCATACATCAGATACGCTTAATCCAAAAAAACGAATGGAATTGAATGTCATTTCTTTGTTTGATACCATTATTTATTAGCACAGCTGTTATGATATTCAGTGCAGTCCATGATAGCATGTTGGGACGTCACGTTATATTGCAATTACAATTTACATTGTAACATTACTATGATAATACAATGGAGAATGGCCGAGAATCTGAGATTTCTATCCAGTCAGTTCTTGATGATCATAATCATTTTCACGCTATTTCATAGTCACGGTCTTCGTAGTAAAATAACTGCTCCCTCTGAAATTGTTTCCGCATACAACCTTGCATAACTACAATTTGAACGGGTATTACGAAAAAGTGACTCTATTTTACACGAATTGATTGACATTGTACCTAACCTGCAAACGGAAATCGGAAAATCAATAAAACAATTTCCAAAGTAATTCAATCGTGAGCTATATTCTTTTGGTGCCAACTATTATTTTTCCACTATAAAATCCCTCCCACTATGGTTCGATAGTTAACAGTTAACTTACCTCCTTTCATTTTAAATGCCCTAGCTCCACAGTCATGTGTTTTTAAATTTCACCCTTTCCACGTCACCGCGTGCACTATAGTTTACTTTCATTGGTTTCTCGCTGATTTAGTGGTTGACCGTTAACAAGCGTCTTAAAATCTTGTTAATCCTCTTGGCACTCCTCAAAGCCAAGTCCGCAAAGAAGCCCTTTTGTGCTATCGGTGAATGAGAGTCTCGGTGACAATGGATGCCAGTGATGTGAGATCTATATGAGAGGCCGCTATCAATGGACTCGTTTCGCCCTGGCATGGACTGCTATAGCTCCGAGCAGTGGTTTCTCGACAATCACTCCAGCTCCAAGCACCAGCTATTCAAAGCTTTCTTTAAGGTCTCTTTTAAGATTGCGCCAGCCAGAGTTAATAAAATGCAGGAGGGGGAAGTCTACGTGGGTCACTTGATTAAGGAAGAGGGGCGTGGTCGCTCGCACAACCTAACGATACTTTCCGTTGAAACGACGTCTCGACTGAAAACGAAATCCCGCCGATATGATTAATTTCTTCGACTGGGTTTCCGTAGTGATGTCTTTCTTATTGATGACCTCATTTTGCACGATTTGAAAGGACTACTGACCCCATTGGATACAGTCTCTGGTTTCGACATGATGACATTCACACATAATTTACACCCAGTTTGGATAGGTGATATGGACACACACAATAGTATGGCTGACCAGTGGGTCTTGACCCAAACATGCTCGATGAGAGCAAAAGGGAATGATCACATCATGACAGGCTCCACCATTACAAAGCGTATTCTCAGTTCAAAGATATCACCATGGATATGTGAGGTTTAGAATCACAGCTTCCTTAAGATATTCCCCCGCTTCTTTAGATCCCTTCTGCTCATTATCCTTATCCTCCTTCTTCGTTTTGTTATTTTCTTCTCCTACACTCCTATAGTCAATTCTATCTTTTCATCCACCTCCTACCCCTTCCTTTACTGCCATTGTTTCAGTTTATCATTTGCAATCCCCGTTGCATGAAGGGTTTGAAAATGTCAGATCGAGGGAACTTGGAGATTCGTTGAAACGTGAATAGATGAGTCATTTATCAAGTATATCTTGATAAGATTAGAATGAATTGTCGTCTTCACGTTAATTCCAGTCTCATCATGACCACAATATTTCGCAAGAACACTTCGTTATTGGCCAACGGATTTCGTAATGCGTTAAAAAATGATCGTGTTCAGTTTCATTTTCCCTTATCAGCTTCTGCACTCCCCTTAAAAGCAATGTTCAGCAAACATTACGTAATAATTGCGGTATATTTAAAGCACCAATCTGATTGTATAATCTGCAGTCACACTGGTAATGCAAACACGGTCGTCGCTTATTTTTCCCTTTTTACATGTCATGTGAAGTTTATGCGGCAACAAGTATGGGAGGCGAGTGCATTAGCTATGGATACCAGGCAGCAAACGCTATTCCTTTTCCTAAAGTACGCTCAAACATATGAAATGCTACTTTTGTGCATTTTCGGAACGGGGCCCATCATGTAGTACTAGCTATATTGTGACACTCGACCTTTGTAGCTATAATATTTTAAGACCCACTTTAATTGCTAAGCCGAAATACGCTTAGCCGAAATAATGTCGTCAAACCTACTTACATTTGTATCAACTAGTACCATTAACCTCAAGCATATAAAATCGCTAGCATCAAGTAGTTATGCTATGGAGTACACTTTCGTAGAAGGATAAAACAACCCAATAGTTAAACAAAACTGAATTTGATTGGTTTATCACAGCGTGCTGTCCAACCGGACCGTCATTGTCTTTCTCTCTCTGATTGCTGGTGATATGAAAACCTCAACGGATACCAAAGTTTGACACCCTGTCCAGTTTCCTTTTCCGTTTAGCGATCAAGTACAGGTGTAAAATTTCACAATTGCATCGAAGATGCCGTCATTTATAATTACCTCCTTCAAATATGTAATGTGGTATAATTTATTTGCGATCCATCGAATAAAACTCAGAACAACTTGTTCTTTTCGCACGAGGTACACAGATCAATCTAATGGCGTATCAAGTAAAAATGGAATTTTGGTTTCTAAGGATCAGATTACCATTAATTGAATCATGGACCCTAGGGGTCCATGGTTGAATCTTGTTTGGGGAAAGGTAGTTGGACATGTTATCGATCGCCCTGTTTTTGAATGATTGCAGTTACTTGCCTTGTAACACGATTAGCTGTTTGGTTGTTTTCATCTCGACACGCGCTGATGCCAGGTGTCACTCGCTATTCACCATTCTTTAATGATTAGGAATCCTTTCTCCGAGGACTCACAATCTTACAGGAAGGAGAAAGAAAACGAACACCACAATTCAATCGGAGAAGGCATTGTTCTGTTTGGCCTACCTATCATGTCAAGTAGGTCTCTTCACAGAGATTAAGCAATGTGATACGCGATAGGTGCAGGAAACTCTGGGCTGTGGGATCAGCTTTCTCCGTGGCCATTGTTCTTGGTTGCGTAACAATGGCCCAACAAACAAGCAAGCGATCGCTCGATAACAATCTACAATCTTTTATTGTCTTACAGTGCACATAATAGTACACCGTCAACGAGCTTGTATTGCGGACAGTGGGTCAGCTACATTACCTTAGCCGTTTTAATCACTCTCGTCAAGATTGATTGAATATGTGAGAGCTTAAGTATGTCGTGAAGATTAACGCGAGGCCATTCTGTCCGCTTAAGGACAACGGTTTTTATCTAACGGATTGAAGGGAAGCACTATAGCACAATATTTATTGGAAACAGATTTGAACAAAAACATTTTTTAGGTGTGTTTCTTTCCATTTGCGCTAGTGGGAGGAAGACCAAATTGAATTTGAGTCAGATCATGTTTATGCAACTGTAAAAACACGTAAATACACATTATTGTTCAATAAAATCATTTACAGGAATTTAAAACAATATTGAGTTGATCGAGTGATTATTGCAAGCGCTATGTAATGATGTTTTCATTGTCAGGCAAGGTTAGACAATTACACTACTTTATAACACCTAATCACTAATAGGCCTATAAATTAAAAGATTGATAATTTTGAATAGTAAAACATGGCTCCACAATGTGTTACGCATAACCTTTAACAGTATTTTCAGACGAATGTCCATCTTGAACAGACTTTGTCTACACTTTGAACGTATTAAATGCATATGATAAAGAGTAATCATCTACTATACACCAATACAATGCACATATTAATAAAACGATATCCATCAGTAATTGTTTTTATCATTTATTTTCCTCGTAAATTACGTGATTGTTAATATTTGATATACTGACGTTCCATGTGCATTCCAAAAGTGGTTGTTGTCTTGGCCACATGCCGAATTGGTGGCCTAGATATACAGTCACGTGGTTTTGCAGGTGGATATATCTTGGTACATACTCCGCAGTATCGCATTGTTCTCCGTGGAGATGAACGGATAAGTGGGGACGGACTAGCTGTCGGGTGATTGGTGTAAAGTCCACAAGCCGAAGTTCAAGTGGTGTTTGTGTGTTTGGATATCGACAATAATTTTTCAATTATTGATACTTTTCATAGATAGTGTCTTTGACTGTTTTCGATGATTGACAATAAGTATGATTTATGTTCATCTTATTACATTAGGGTATGACTTAACGTGTTTTTCTTCTTTCTCGAATCTCATATATCAGCCAAATATAACATCCGTTTGTCAGAGTTCGGTTTAAATAAAACTTGCACTTTGTACTTCGTGCAAGAAAAAGGTACACGAGGGAAGATGTAAAGAGAAAGAAAGAGGGGCGAAGAAGAGAAGATCTGTCAAAAGGGGAAAGAAAAGAGGGGGAGGAGAGAAGATACGAGGGGAACTGAGATGAGTACAAAGAAGAAGAAAAGACAGACAAGACATTGGAGAAGATGACACGATATAAGGCAAAGCACACTCCTGGAAGATCTCTTGAAAAAAATTATCTAGTACTTTGGGGCGTATAGTATTGGGCTAACGGATGCACAATGCATTGGACAGTCGCCTCCAGCATTTTGAGCTCTTTTAATTTGAATTCATCACGGTAAACAGATTACAGATTTTTTTCTCTCCTAAATCAACGATTTATGCAACCGATCATTTGACTTGTGCACAGACTAGCCTTGCGCGGTTAGCACAATAACACAGAGAATTCCCTGTGGCTAGGAAAAACACATAAATGACCCTATTGTGACGGTCAGTCTGAATTTGAAGTTCATATTTGCATATTGAGAATAACAATAGCCTATGATTGTGAAGCTAGAGTAACGCTTGTTTAACACCGTGGATTACTTATAGAATACCGAAGTGGTTTCATTATGCACGTTTCTGTTTGTATACACCGTCACTCAGGAATTCTTACTGTCATGCAAAGGCTCTTGGAAGGGATTTCTGATATGATTGTGTTTGTGTGTGGAAGATTTATACGATAGTCACACCACACTATTCATATCTAGTAGGCTTTAAAGCTGAGATTTCAACATCTATGTTTTAAAACGACACTGATCAGAATACGGGTCTATACATTACACTGATAATATGATTCATGCAAAAGTAATTTCGAGTTGACAGGATTTCATATAGGCCTAAGTGCTCTGGTAATGGATTTCATGTCAGGAACTCTAATTTGAACTCGAGTTAGCGGGGTCAATGACCCCGATGACTGATTGGAGTCTCTTGTCCTCTCAGAGGTGTGTCACAAGCCCACCTCCACATAGTCTGTGTGTACAGACGCAATGGTTACACAACTGTCTCAACACAGTCATGTCTGTAAGATCAAACTCGCACAGTTGTGTCCCAAATGGGGACATGTGCAGACACAATAGAAGTTATAGACTTTGCACTTTCAGACCCATTGGTTTAGACTCATTGACTGACTGACTGTGCGACATGAGATTGTGCATGCAAATACTCTCACGTGCTTCGCAAACTGATTCGCTTTCTTTATAACAGTATTGTTATCATGTATTAACTATTTTAGTTATGATGCAAATTCTATTCACGTCATTCACAAAAATATACATTATTAATGGTAACCTCAAAGTTTGTCCAAGTTTTGTCGAGTAGCAACAACTGATAGATTCAAAGTTACTGCGTAGATAGTGGGAAAATTGTGAATACATGCTCATTACTAAAACGGTTTACTGCAGGTAGCGCGCATTGCGTACCAAATAAAGCAATCGCTGCCAACAGTAGCAAACAGTAGCAAGTGCGGAAACCAAACATTTCCTTTGTATACCATGTATGCACATGATTCCATTTACATGACCCTATTGAACTGCATATGTCACTTCTCCCTGTCCGCTTTGATGTCATTGATCAATGGATTAACATGAAAAAAGTTGTAATATCCTTGATCGAAGTAGGTCAGTGTACTTTATGAGTCGAAACTAGTGGATGATGACACGGAAATTGAATAGGTTTACTCGGTGAATGATAATTCGCATTTCACACTAGCACCGGGTGAACTATTTAAGCCATCAGTTTCTCAGTGCGGCGTGATTAGTGCATCTAATTCGTCTATCGAGCCTTCAGAGGACGCGAGAGAGAGAGAGAGAGAGAGAGAGAGAGAGAGAGAGAGAGAGAGAGAAGGGAGAGGGAATATTTAAAGGGCATATACTGTACTGGGAAAGCAAAAAAGCCTTCAATAGTAATAGTTAGCGATCTTCTTGCCAATGGTCTTAAATTCATGTATTGTCTATTTTAGAAGCTTGCTGGAAGTTATTTGCCCTAAAATGATCTACATTTGGAGTAATGAGTGATTAAATCACAAATCCTCAAAATGTTTGGGCCGAACATTGTGAGGATTTAATCATTAATCATTAATTACTCCATATGTGGATCATTTGAGGGCAAATAACTTTCAGCAAGCTTCTAAAATAGACAATACATGAATTTAAGACCATTGGCAAGAAGATTGCTAACAATTACATTTTGAAGGCTTTTTTGCCTTCCCAGTACAGTATATGCCCTTTAAGTCGTTAGATGAAGGAGAGGGCTAGACAGAAAGAGCGGAGAAGAGGGAGGGGCGGGGGTTGGGTTGCATAATCTCCATCAATTCCAACAAGCTTGCATCATTATAATCAACGCACACCTCCAGCACTACCTCTCTAATGAGCTTCCGGGCGTCGAATCATGGACCTGATGCAATGGCTCATCCCATCCATGGCTGAAGCGCGCATCAATCCTTTGATCATTTGGCTCAGCTGGATTTCTTGGATTACCTCATTCTATTAGCGTGACTTAGTGGAACTCCACCTGCTGCTCTTGCTTAAGCCAAAAAGGTAGAGAGAAAAACCAAAGCTTAACATAAGAAATTGAGATCAAATGTGAACACGTCCTCGCGGCTGCACCGCTCGCCGTATCAGTCTTTAATCCAGCCGTTTTGTGGGGTATTAAGGCCACCGCAGATGACACGACTTTACCACGATTCTGCAGTCATAAGGGCCCACGACTGGAAATGTGACGTCACGTTCTTGTACAAATGCAATGACGGAGTCCTGCGATTCAGCCAGTCGCAGAGTCGGATCGTGTCATCTGCGATGGCCTTTAGACGCGAGAGGCTCTATGTTAAGGCTACTCTAGGGTAAGTATGGCCTGCTGCCCGTGGTCTCTCACACCTGTTCTACAAGCCAGATTACGCGCCCCCTTTGAAGTTAATCATCGATGATAAACGGACAGCGAACTTTTGTGACATTTGTTCAAATCAACAGTGCAGGTAAACTTCTATAAAGTCAATAGAGTTCAAGGTTAGATTCACCCAGGACAAATATCGCATAGCATAAGAAGTAAGAAGCTACCCGTGGCACCATACCATAAGTATGCTACTCTTCATCATGCTCATGCGTTTTCGCTAGTTGTCGTTATTGTTGTTTAAATCATATTATTTGCGTTTGAATATTAACCAATCACAGGTTGATAGTGCACTCAAATACGCAGACCGTATACAGGTAAATGCAATACGACTAATCAAGGATGTATGAAGCGCAGCTACGCTTTGACTGGCCATGGACTGATCTAGCTCAATAGAAACAAAAATCAGTTGAACAACTAACCAGTAGTTTCCCGTTACACCTGTCAATTGATACAATGCCAACTCCCATACACATGGGTGTAGGGTGTTCGTTTCATTGTCATAAAGAGCTGATTTTGCACAATGATCATACTAACTTTTCGCGTATTGCTTGCACGAATTATAATCATGTGACAGCGGCCCCTCTGTGAGTGACATATTCAGTGTGCGTTGATTGAATTCCTTTTGAAGATATACACCTTGGGAATATTAATACCCGTCGGTCATTTTACCCCCCCCCCCCCCCCTCCGTCTCTTCCCAACGTCAATGACACATCCTTAGAATAAGGTTGATGATCCTCTCATAAAGTGCAGTGTTATGCCTAACCAGGTGAGCAGATTATTAGCCTCGGTCCTAGTATGTGGAGTGTGTTTTTTTGTCTCATTCACTGATGCAACCACGTTAAAGTCAGAACATAATATTATATTTTCTCTCTTACTTGAGAGGAAAGGATGAGGATGAAAGGATTATTAGTTCATGTGTACATACTTAGTTGCTAGAACAGTACTCGTATGAATCGATTCATTATGTGTCTGCAGTCAACAACCTAGACCCAACTTCGTACAACCTGTGACGATGTAAAGCGAGTTGGCACGGAAATAAAGTTTCCAATAATTATGTGTTCGCTTCATGTTTGCAAATCAAACTGTCGGCCGGTAAACCCCATGATATGATTATATATCGGTTAAGAAGGCACACACCAATTTTGTTCTTGTAATCTCCATGATTTTTTACGCAGGACAGTGTTAATACTATCGTAAGATCCGGGCCCTGTCTTATAAAGATTTGTGAATGATCGCAACTTGACTTGCGATTTATATCATTCGCAACGTTGTACATTAGAGATAGGGGATTAGACTTGCGATTGATTCAGGTCAATCTCATCTCTTCGTAAGACGGGGGCTTGAGTTGATGATTTCTTCTTTACACTGGAGAGCAGAGAACAAAACGAGGAAAGTGGAGGAAATAATAATCAAGTTGGAATCATTCTGAATATAAATTAAATGGTATTACGAGTTTTGAAGAGTGGCGAATATGTTAAAACAGAAATAAAACCAGGATTTGAATGCTTGTTTGACTTAGCGATTGAAACCGAATAAGGTTTAAAGAATATCGATGTCGAAACTTAGCGGCTTTGTTACGCTACGCTCACCCCCTCATGAAGGTCACTTTGTCTGGAAAGTGCTTTCATCAACATGACTTCTGTCGATATCCGAAACACAACAAGCCGTTTGACAAGACTTGTTAAAAAAAAGTTCAGATATCACGTCGAATGGAGTAAATGACCTAAGACGGCCTTTGGTTACGTAGCTCATTGTTGTCTTTCCTCTTGACCAGTACTATATCGTCTAGGCCTACTTCAAAGGAATGGTTCACCCTGAAATTATTTTGGTTTCAGTACAAGAAGGCACTTTTTTTTTACGAAAATCGGTTAAAAGGAAAAGAAAGTTATTTGATTTTAAAGTTATGGTTTTGTGACATCATGTGCGAGGTGCTCCCCAAAAATGTGTTGTGTACATGTTTTTTGTGGAAAATATCAATTTTCTCAAAAGGATATTTACGATTTTACGTGCGTTTGATTTATCATTAGACACATGTTTTTACACACAAATGTCCATGAAAAGAGTGTATTCCTTCATCAAAGAACATAAAAAAGGCAATTTATGGAAAAATTATTACACAACATTTGGAGAGCACCTCGCACGTGACGTCACAAAATATAAAAAAACTTTAAGATCAAATAATTATCTTTTCCTTTCACCGATTTTCGTCAAATCTTCACTGATATGTTTCTTTCACGTGTCTCCTTTTATTGGAACCAAAATGTTTTCATGGTGAACTATCTCTTTAAGGCATTATTTCTCAGCGTGCAGTCAGAGTGTCCACTTATTCCCCCTCCATAATGTTTATTTCAACAATCTTGGCCATGGCAATGACAATGACTAAAGTAATTGATTGACTTAATTATTTCATTCTCCACAATAATTGCGTCAAAAATTGCCTTGACCAACCAGCATTGCAAGTATTAGAAAATTAACATTTCACCTGTAATATTGTCAATGAAACCTATTAACCGACAGAAATAGTATATATTCTGTCGATATTAGTGGATATTCAGACAAACAAATGTATGGACCTTTGTAAATACGTTTGTCCCATCAACACCAGGAAGACATTGCAAATATTTACTAGGGAAAACGAATAAGATAAGATATGGCAATAATCCAACACTCAGTATCTGGAAAGAAGATACAACTTGTGACTAAGAAATTACGGATGGGAATGAAAAGATAACGCCCCTCCTTTTACCTTCACTCCTCTCTCTCTTTCTACCACCGTTTCTTCTTGTTTACTTCCCGGTGTCCTTCTTGATAAGTCCGTAGAGGAAAGGCGCCAGTAACATACTATTGTTTCATCAGCTGGTGAGGTAACAATGGTGGGCAGGGCACTTCTGGTTGCTATCATGACCTGCCGCAATGTTTTTCCTGGGCTTGATTTTTGCTTTCTTGTAAGGTCTAAAAATAGACCCAATGCCAAATGATTATGACATCTGCATAAGGGCATGCTACGTCTGTACCTTTAAATGTTAACATCAAAAATCTAAAAAAAGATAAGAGTCAACTTAAGCTACGGGTTATTTCCCATTTCCGGAAATTAAAACACCCTGAAGGCTAACTTATTCTTTATGGGCCAATGAGGCGTTTCGCACAAGAAATATACTAAAAACCCGTAGAAAAGTAGTTTATTTGGTGCATAAAAGGCATAAGTTGACGTCGAAAAAGACCTGGGCCCTGTTGCATAAATCTTACCATTGATGGTAACTATGCTATGGGTGGCCACCGCTATGGAAACCTTGAATTTAATTGGCTGTCGAGCGGTGTTACCATGGTTGTTACCATTGATGGCAGAGCTACCATTAATGGTAAGTTTTATGCCACAGGGCCCTGGTGGATCGATCTGCCTGGATCCAGGTCCACATTCCTGATACCTACCAGCCCCTCGCCCTTCCCACCACCCTCCTCCCCATCGCAGGACCGGAAGTAGCAAATTCCTGGTGGGCACCATGACAGGGTTAAACGAGCATGGGTGTAACTTCCTGTTTAATGAGGATTTAACCTCCTCACCACCGCGGGGAATTTTCGGGTAAAACTTGACGAGGTGCACTGGCGAAGATCAAAAAGCTGTTAAATGTTAAACTTCCCGGTGTCTGATGTACATGTAATGTGTGATAAGTTAATGGGTTTCTCCTGGCTCAGTACTGGGAGGGTTAATGAGGGTGAGTCGCTTCTTTGGAGTCCTTGAATCCGGGACTTGTAATCAGTTCCTCCTTTTTAATTGTATCGTGAAATTACATTCACATGTGTTCTCGATTGAGGGCTTGTTATATCGCGTGATAGGGCTGAACACGTTTATGTAGTTGGCTTAAAAATGATCGTAGGAGGATTATAATGTCATCCAGTGTCATTGGAGATCATTGGAGTCATTTCTTAACCAGATAAGTAAGAACGGCTGGAGTAAGTAATTATTGTCTGATTTTGGTGTAGATCGTCTGTAACTTTCCGTTCTGTGAGGGTTGGGAGATACTCACTCGTATAAAGCCTCTCTGCTCCTAGGTTTTCGGAAACACAGAGCAGAGAATCACATGAAACGAGGAGACTAGTTTTTTTCTCCAGGTGTTTTAAGAGTCCCCGATCTGTCTTTTCGTCGGGTTCCCCCGCCCCAACCCTAGCCAGGGCCCATTGTGCCTTTAATAGTGACTGAATAATTCTGAGTACATAGTATATTGTATATGATATAGTACACGCCGCAAAGCTTACTCTTTATGCACCATTGAGGTAATTTTGCACCTGTAAATCACTTCATTCCCATCACACCGAATAGGACATTATAAAGTCTGGCAGAAAACGAGATTGTACTGACTGAATCACTCCCCAAATCGGGAAGTTAACTAATGTTTCTTCTCATATTCCTATCCTACCACATGTGTTGCCCTATTATCGTGCAGCTGTCGTATCCTTTATTCAATACGTTTCTTATGGGACTGCAAAATAGTAACAGAATGTGTACGCACATGCAAGTTTTAAACAATACCAATTTGTCCTGCGTCGTTTCCCGTTTAGGGTCATCACAGGGTTCAATCTAGAACAATGGTCAATAATGTGGCCCATTGCAAACAAAGGAACAAACCAATGGGGATGCTGGTAGGCTGATGGACTGAATACTATCGATTGTTGTGATGCAAGACACAGACTGGCCTCTACGCTTGCATGGTCATAGCCAATCTGGAGAGCGACGATACTATCGATTCACGTTGTGACATGAGAGGGACACATGGGCATCACATGCGTGATGAAGCACTTTTTGCTTTGATTTTGATTTTTCTACGAAAATAAGGTTTCAGATAAAACACAATAAGCATTTCAAGAGGAAATTGAGTGTGAGATTGACCATCATAACATATTATTGCGATATAAGTAAAAAAAAAAACCAAAAAAAACGAGAATATAAACTATATACACTCCTAACTCGCTTCACAATGCAATTTTAAATCTCGAGAGATTCGTCACCAGCTGATCAGGAAATTAAACGCTACTTTCACCTTAAATATAAGATCCGTATCATTCAACGGATTCATCGAAGAGTCAGTAGTTATACCCAGTCCAGCCGTTCCATTGAATTATTCCTTCTTCCCCAATGAATGCCTACATCTGTCATTCTCCGTTGCACACCCAAATAGCTGAAGGTGACTTTCAGCTAACCGAACGCACTTCGATGTAGTGTAGTGAGTGTGTCTGTGTGCGGACTGCTTGCACTGTTTACGTTTGAGTTTTCACTTGTAAATGAAGGGATTACCACTCTGTTTACGATTTTAAAATGTAGTTTAGGGACTAAACTTGGCACTATCCACTGAGCAGGGAGTATATGTCAAAAACCTAGGCTTCATTTGTATATTTATTTAGGTGAAGGTCTAGATGTGTCGAGAAAAGAAGCACTATCAGCTGCTGATTTAAGAAACACAGAAACGCGCTTAGATTGTGTAGAGAGTTAGATATGGCCATGGTGGTATTGCGGAAATTAAGGGAGAAATGTCAGGGGAAATTGAAGTTGAAGGGACGATTGCGTTGACCTTGGTATTTTTCCTTTCATCATCTCATCTTTGAGTTTAGTGTTCTCAAATATCATGGCTGCAATACAGAATAAGAACTGGCAATGTCTAATGAAGAATTACGATCGATTGTAACTTTGGTTGGCGATTGATCGTAACTCTGTAGGCCTTTAGGTAGAGGATTGGACGTGCCATCGGCCCAGATTTCAGTATGAAAGAGTGCGTTGGGTCGAAACGGAAGACTGGGTAGTACAATATACAGAGTACTGGAACACATTATGCGTGTCCGTAAAATATAGAAATATCCTTTGATAACATGTCGAAATTCACAGTCATATTGGAATGGCGGATCAAGGCTGGGGAGCGTTGTCCGTATTGTATTTTAAAAAAAGGTTTGCTCCCCTATGTCCGATCTCTCTCCCCCCCCCCCCCCCCCCACACACACACACACACAATTTCTATATACATGTTTGGCTCCGTCTCTGTATTGTACCATTCGCGTATTTTCGTAACGGGAAATGGAGCAGCATAATTATTACAATGGCGTATTGGTAAGCCTTCCATGCCTTCCGCCAAATTTGCACTAGATTTTGTTTTCTGCGGTAATGTGTGAAAGTTGAATGTATGTGGGCTAAGAGGAAGGACATCCTGTCTTCTGTCACTTCTACCTTGACATAAGAGAAGAAGTGACGTGTATTTCCATGATTTCCAGAAAACAATGTGTGTTTCAAGACGTTCACCTGTCATGTCGGAAACAGGAAAGTAACGGTATCTAAAGTGTGCAGTCATGAAGTTATATTGCTAGAGCCTTAAATTCATGTAGTTCCATCACTCGAGGAGAGGTTAGACATATACGCAGAACAATCACTACAAGGCTTACCGCACTAACATGTTTACAGTGCTTATCCTTTCGTCCAGTAATTTTTGTCACCATGAAATGAAATTCAGCACGTGGAAGTAATACATGTATATAGAATAATTACATTTTGTTTTATTGAGGGTTTTGATACTGGCTGGGATCGGGAAAACTCACAAAGAAAACCCTGAACTCATGGCGAATGCTCAATGTTCTTGCGCTAATTGGACGTTTTCAATACACAAATGTATATTTTGTTTTGGAAGAAGTGGGGGGGGGGGGGGGGGGGGGTGGCAAAAACAAGTGTTTTGTTTATTTACCAGAAATTATATTATGTATGATTTTATATAATGTTTGCAAAGTAAGCAAAATTCAAGCGCCCTTCAATATCAATTGATATGTTGTAGGAATAATGAAACACCATAGAAACGTATGGTTTCACATGTAAAGGGATGGAAAACGCGAACCAAAGTCTTCGCCTGAAGAAAGTAGATAATTGCGTTGTGAGGAGAAATATAATGGCCATAACTTCTTTCTTTCGTGGCGATGTCTCTAAAGATCAGGACATTCGCTTATTCCTTCGCTTTGTCTGAAAACATTTAAATAAATGATGGTCGTTTTCGCTCTAAATTGTTTTGTGTGTTACCCCAAAATAAATTTCATGCGAGTAATTTCACAAAGAACAAGCAGTCAATGAAAAGTATTAATAAGTCTGAGAAAGTTGACGTTTGGAGATAATCCCTTTGATGTCCTGGATCTAATTTAACATTTTTGTTGGTTTCAACCCTGTCCATACCTCTAGAAAGTCACATGTAGAGTTAATCCTCTCACTACCATGGACTCATTCACTGTGTATGAAAGGTTCCTGTATGCCTTGGTACCAAGAGAGGTGACACTCTCATTCCATGGGCTTATCAATGTGATATGAATCAATGGTCTATCCATGCCATGGTACCAAGAGGGTTAATCCTCTCACAACCGTTGGCTTATTCACTGTGATAATAATTTCCCCCTCTCTTCTTTTCGTCGCTGTAGGATGGATTGGGTCAGTCGCCTTCGGGTTCATGTTCGTGGTGTCGCCGCTCTCCACGGGGCTCTTCAAGCGCTTCGGCCACCGCAAGGTTGCCATCGTCGGCGTGATCTTCTGCAGCGCGGGCTTGCTGCTCTCCGCCGCCGTGCCCCATCCTTACTACCTCTTCGCCACCTACAGCGTCCTCTTCGGCGTCGGCAGCAACTTCATCGACAACACCACCCTCAACCTCGTGGGCACCTACTTCCCCAGGAAGAACAGCGCCAGGGCGTCGTGCTTTGCCACGCTCGGCTGGAGTGTAGGTGGGTGTTGATGAGATGTAGTACCAGTGTCAAACATTACAACAGAAAATTTAACGATATTAAATACCACCACAACACCAGCGCCCATTAGATTAAACACCACTACACCATTTTAACCGATATCTTGTATGTTGACTCTTTATGCGGCTTTGGGGCATTTTCCATAAATGAGAAACTTATTTTCCGGCACACATAGGGTTTAACACTAATGGAATGCCATCGCCTTTATCCTTTCACAACCAGTTTTTCGTTGAGGTAAAACAAGAATCGACCCGAAGACTCAGAACAGTTTGACAGAACCCGACTTCATTCCCTTCCGAACTTAACATACTCCTCACAATCTTAATGTCCCCGTCCTCATTCCGACACGCCTCATTATTGTCACCCCGGAAGAAGAGAAATATCCATAATCAGTGTGCCGCCACCACCCTATCTTCTGTTTTTAGCATCATCGTCATTATTACGCTCAACATTACCAGCCCCCATACCCACATAGCTCATATCGCTGGCAACCGACTCTTGCTTATACCTAGGACAAATTGCTGATAAGAGGCATTATAAGTTTCATATATTTTTTATAAGTGCGACATGTGGTTTGTAGTCTTATACACACACACGCGGCTGTTTCTACCGTGGTTCGTGGATTTATTGTACAGAAAGCACAACGCAATGGTAATTTGGCAGACGACGAGAACGCGTACAGAAAGAAGGTATAGAGAAACAATCTCCTTCAAATAGTTGCGAGATAAGATAAAATTCTGATCATAAGACACAAATAGGATCTCAGGTTATCGTTCGTTTGAACTCAGAGAGCTTATCCCTGATACCAGCCTTAATCATGAGTCATGACGTTCAAAGTACACCATTATCCGACCAATAAAAGATAAAAGCAGATATTGTAAAGACAGAAGGATGGAATGAATGGAATGACCGACCAAATCTTGGCATGCTAGGTCAGTCCGTTTAGAATGTTCTGTCAAATCTAAAGTCAAGGCATAACAATTAGGTCAATATGAAATTGCGAAAAAAGCTAAATAAGTTTAGCTACAAAAACGTAATGCACAATTTATTTGTTGTGATGCTGTTTTTTTATAATTTTGACCCGGGTCATACCCCTAGAACGACTAGAAAAGAATGAAAATAAATATCTTAAATGCTCGTCTGTTAAATACAAGATGTATGGGATATGCATTCAATATTAAAACCAGTAAGAACGGGTGAATAGATAGAGTTAGTAAAACTTTAAACACAACATCAGCATCAAGATTCATTTTTTGATTGATTTACCTGCATAATTTGGAAAGTGTTTAATTTCTTTTCATGTCATATGATAATTTCTTACACGAGTCCTCATGGATCCATCTTTGTATGTTCTGCGTTCTTGATTCCAGGTTCCTTGGCTTTGAACCCTGCTATTGAGCTTCTGTGTGAGAGGTTCGGCTGGCGAAAGACCTTCATTATCCTTGGCTGTTGCCTGTTCGTCCATGGTCTTATCTGCGCGGCCTTCTACAGCAAGCGCGTCGACTACGTCATCGTCGAGCTCCCCGACGAAGAAGACAGCGAAAATAAAGAGGAGTATTACAACGATGACGAGATCGATGGGGTCGAGGGACTTGAGAGTAGTGACGTATTCAAACCGCCATTGAATGGATATATTCCTATCGTAGCAAACGTAGCAAATGGTAAAGTTGGGGATTCGGGATTAGCAACGCAGTTGTCGACAATCAACGAGTCAGCGCTTAGTAATGAAAATGTTAATCAAAACTGCCATAACCCGTCATCGTCGATCACGAGAAAGGATTACCAGAATGGGGAAAGCGTTGGGTCGGTGGCTGATTGCGAGGCACTGGCGTCGTCGGATAACTCGAGGACAGCGAGCGAGTCGTCGAGGCGAGACAGCACGGGGAGCAAGCCCCGACGGAGCAGCAGCACGAGGCGAGACGCACCCAGGACGCGACGGGAGAGCAGCACGGCGCGATCCGAAGGCAGCAACGGTCGGCGGGAGAGTGTCGGGAGGAAAGACAGTACTGGGAAGAGTAGGAGGAGCTCGGTGACGAGGACGGGGTCGATGTCGCGCCGGGACAGCTTCCTCTCCAGGAGGGACAGCGCCATCAGCTTCATCCGCAGGGACAGCGCCTGGTCCAGGAGGGATAGTACTCGCTCCAGAAAGATCCCCATACCAGACAACACTCCCAAACACACCACCAAGCAGTACGTCAGGGCCTTCCTCAATACGATCAAGGCGCCAGGAATCCTTCTCTGGGGCCTTGCCAATATCCTCATGAATATGTCTCTCATCTTCCCGTTCATCAACCTCGTAAGTTGGTAGATTATCTTTGGAATGTATATCTTATCTTTTCATTCATCTTTTCATTCCATTTGTAAGTTTGAGGATTATCCTCATAGAATGTTGAAACAATTATACGTATATAATGTACACGATTTGTTTCATTTGGGCTTGCGTTTTGTGAGCGATTACCCTGGTTTCATTTCGTATTTTTTCTATTCCCTCCTATTACAGATAAAATATATGGAAACTATCGGTATCCCGTCGGCTAAAGGTGTCCACGTGTTAATGGTGTTCGGCGTTTGTGATTTGGTCGGTCGGGGCGGTTCGGCAATCTTCGGCGACTACATCCCCTTCCATACTGTCTTTGTCTACCCGATCTGTAACCTGATCATGGGCGGGGTCACCATGTGCCTTCTTGTGATCACCACTGTCCCGGGCCTCTACGGCTACGCTGTCGGTGAGTCCTTCCGCCCTTTCTTATCTCTTCCTCTTCTTCTTAAGGCCCCCGCAGACGACACAATTTTGACACGATGCTGCAGGCGTAAGGGCTTACGATTGGAAATGTGACGTTACAGTTTTGAACAAGTCCATTAACCGAGTCCTGCGATTCAGCCTGTCACAGAGTCGTTCGACTGATCGGATGGTATCGTCTGTGGCGGCCTTTGGTTGTTCTGCCTTAGAGTAGGTCCATACACCAGAGCCATTTCCTTCCTCCACCCCTCTCTTGGGCCGTCTTCTGCGGCACGTTACTTCACGTGCGTCTGCACCTTTCAAGTCAGAATATTTTCCTAATTCATTGTTTAATTCTCTCCCTTTTCCATTCATCTCCGATTCTAATTGTTTCTTTGCAAGTTGTTCCAACTTAGAATGTGTCCCATCCAGTTATTCTTCCGCCTTCTCTATCTAGCCTCCTATAGTATTTCGCTCGACTGCTGAAATAAGGCTTCATCACCAATTTCTAATTTTAATCCGCCATGACTGTGCTAATCTTGTCCTTATAATACTTTCATATTTTGTAATGACATCTACTCATTGCCTGCCTCTTCTTCTAGAGTATTTGCTCGGTACCCAGTTCGTTAAGTTGTCTGTCCATTTGCCATCTGTCCTTTGGGCTGGATGACCGGCCACCACAATTTCTCAGATTTCATCCCCTCGTACTACATCTCTGCATTACTTTTCTCGAAATATTTGTTTGTTTTGGAAAAAGTTGATGAAAATAATGAGATGTGTTTGTTACTAAACAATGCACTCTAAACAGTATATATTTTAGTGAAGGATTCTCTCTAAAAATATCTGCGTCATAAACGGTTAAAGAATGTGTCTGTCTTCCTCCAGTCGTCGGAGTTCTGACCGGGATTGTGAACAGCATGCTGCTGAAAGTCACCATGGACCTGTTTGGCCACAAGTTATTAGCCGAAGCGTGGACGCTAACGCTACTCTCCGCAGGCATCGGCATCACCTTCGGTCCCTCAATAGCAGGTACGTCATCGCTTAACGTGTTCGCTTCCATTGTAATGAATGTCTGGTACCAACGCATAAGGAGACCACTGATGTTTAACGCAGTAATTCAGTATAATATACACATGTGCATGGTAGTCATAAGCTTAAGTAACTACTGGCTGGTGAATGCCCTTGGATGATTGGACGTATTCTGAGTGTCAGAAAATGCCCCTTCCTTAACATATCCCATCGTTTCTCTATCTTTGCAATTTCTGTTCGATCTGGCTCTCGTATTTTGCAATCTCTCAGTACTAAGCAATGAAACCCAAATGACTTTTTGCACATGCTACGTACCTTTGGTGCTCAAAGTATTAAATTGTCGGTTATGAATAACGAATTTATCTGGTAAAATGATAGGAGGGAAAAGAATGGGAAGAGTTCAGCTGTACCTTATTATCATTATGGATGGGTACCACGTGACGCCTGTCCGGCCATGGTAAGGTCCCAGCAAATCGCACCTCTTCTCCGAGTCGGAAACGTATGCTCGCCTTCCCTGTCCGGGTCACTTCCATTGTTTATCATGCGACCTTTGCTACCGCGCTGACACACCTCCAAATCTTATCAGACACACCCCCGTGCTCTTATCAACGTTAACTTGGACCGTCTCCATGCAAATTGCGCAATGTAGTGGGCGTGCTGATTGGTGGGATCGATCGTGGGCCTATCGAGTTTTATCACAAGGAGTTGGCATACTCATAGCGTTAGCCTGCCTACTAGACTGTAGGACATTTTCAATTGAAACTACAACATTCAATAAACGGGTTTGGCAGCAGTAGACTTATCGTTCACAATTCCATCTCCTACTCGCCCAAATTATTTGGGACGAAGAGAGGAAATAAAAAAAAATGAAAGAATGACTAGTCTTGTGAGTACTAGACTCTTATTTTTTAAGTTTGAATAAGCCACGTCCAAAAGCCTGGAAACCAGGCTATCACAAAGTTCGCGAAAATGACCTGCTTATTGGAAACTGATCGAGATGAAGTGATCTTCGTGGATGTCAATGTTAATCTATATGTCACAAACCTACGCCTCCTACACGTATAAAATCTATATTGCTGCCTATATATCTTCTCGGTTAGTTCAATGAATAGATTAGTCCAATTCAGACGCGTCAAACTGTCTTGCTTTGTGGTATTCATGTTTGCTCGAAGGACAACAGAATGGAGTCATCAAGTGTTATAATATTGCTCATCTCAAACATCTGTTTATTAAATGAATGAAGGATGGAATATCTCCTAGGACCTTACCCTTCCGGACTTGGATGACATAGCAGACGATTTGTCCTTCTCAGATATTAAAAAAGAGATCCCATAAATCAAACTTGTTGATATCATTAAGCCCTTTGTCACGTGTCGTTCTCATATGAGACTAATAAACACAAGGGATCTTTATCATACAGTTATGTATTTGCTTGTCATTAATTTATCATTTGATACTGTCTTTAATGTCTTCAATGTGCTCTGAAACCTCATCACGTGTTTAGCTACGAAAGAACAGTAGCAATAACCAAATACTTTGTCCCTACCACCTCTGTGCTAACAAACAAGTCATTAATAAGTGATTAATTTCTAATTATATAGAGCGGAATAGCATTATAATCTGATAATGAATTGAAACAAGAAAATACTGGTTAATGTACACAGGCCTCTCAGGCACATGGCAAAACGGTTCAGCGCGTTATCCGCACTGATCAAAGTGCGCATGAGAACGTGACAGAACGTACTGCCACATGCAAATACACCTGATATCCATTATCAACTGAAGGGAGACCTCGAGTTACATAGATACCAGTGGTTGATTGCGAGCTGCCATTGTTCTAGAAGATTATGTGGGTTTGTCATGTGAACAAAGTGTTATCGGAATCCGTGAAATATGGGTCATGATGAAAACAAAACGGGTTATAATGAATGTCGATGTTTTTTCCGTGGAGTCTGTGCTATTAATTCTTAAGGCATGTGGCGCAGTACCTGAGTGGTACTTCACAATCTTGAGCACGTCAATTCCAGTAATTATTTGTCAGATTTACCAAATATTACCCCCCATGACGAATCGATGATTAACGTAATATAAACAGCTCATGAGAAAGATTCACCTATCTTTTCTCTCCATAATTTAGCGCCTTTTTGACGCGTGTGAAGCACATCACTTTGTGAGCCTCCGATAACCTTCCCCTTCCCTTCCCCTCCCCCAATAACGAAACAGAAGCCATGATACCCAAGTAAAAGTGGCAAATTTTTGTTCCTTCATATCATTCTTCACAGAATAGGCTCACACATGTATACATAATACGTAGTTTGTTTTTGTCCAATTTTCTAAAAAAATTCGCTGGTTTTCTAGTCGTCTTGCAAGCAAACCGTTTACAGGTAAACGTACAGTAAGACTGATGAAAGAAGATTTATGCCTTTATTTAAAAAAAAAAGATCTAGACATTTTACTTATCACCTCACTATTTGTCTCGCTTCAGGAGCTTCCTACGACTTGACGAACTCCTTCGACGTCGCTTTCTACATCGGCGGCAGCATCTACCTCCTGGCGACCATTGTCACATTGCTTATCCCGTGCGTGCAGAGGCGGCACGGCTGGGTGCCCGAGAAGAAACTGAAGCCGAGGCTCGACTCCCTGGCCGGCATCCCCGGGCTGGAGGGGATAGAGGGGCTGGAAGGGTACAGGACGGTCCTGCCGTCGATCCCAGACGAAGCTAGCTCCTGCTCGGAGGGCGACATCCCTAAGGACAGCAAAAAGGAGCCGGAGACGGAGACCTACGTGGACCAGAAATTGACTGTGGTTTAGACGAGGCATGTGATATGTGTGGATGCGATAGCAGATCGGTGTGGCGTCCATCCATGGGATGAGAGACTTAAGATTGCAATTCACCTCCAGCAACTCGCCACAAGATGCCGCAGTCATCATCGTGCCTTCATCCGTAGCAGTCGCGCTTGTATCTGTGTGGGTGCCAAGACTGTTGTATGGGCCTGTTGGATCTAGCTAAGCGTTGAACAAAGGAATTCAATACAAGTAAAACATTATTCGATATAAGCAGAGCACAAAATTGTTTTTTTTTTGTTTTATTCATACTTGTAATCTGCAGCCCGTTTTTGTCTCATAATATGAGACCACAACTGTGTGTGGCATTTAACACGAGGAACATGTTTGTAATGAAAAATAGTAACTGTGCATGTGTGTGTATGGAGACATAGCTAAATTGCATCTAATGATGTGACAATAGATTTAGGTGGTGTGAAGAGAGAGACTGAACGGTGTGAATGTGTTGTAACTATGGTGATATAAAGTGATGTCGTAAATTGAATGTGTAAATAATCATGAAGCACAAATCGTAGACTAAGTAATGCTATTTTATGATGATGTACAGATAGTTATACCCTTTTACACATATAATCTATATCATCTGATTTCAAACGTGTCATGTATATGAATGATTTTGACCGATAGATCATCTTTCACAATTATGGATGCAATCAATGATTTCATATCACCGAATTCTGATATGTATTCCTCCTCACTACATTATGCTCGTTGAAAAAGGTTTATTTAAAAAGTGATATAGCGAACCTTCTTATCCGTTTGATTTACTTACATTAATGTAGCATAGTTTCCTCACAGTGGCCTTCACTTTTCAAGAACATTCGAATAACTTTGATTTAATCGTATTAAACTATTTCTTCTTATATTAGCATTCACATTCGTTTTCTATAAAGTGGTCATTGATATTTATGTTCAGACAACATAATTTGTATTATTATTATTATCATATAACACATTCCCTCTTTCAAAGTCGAGTGTATTATGTTCCTTTTTGGTTGTTTTATCCATGTTCTTTAATTTCATATTGTATTGTGACAGCAATTGTGTGATACTGATTTAGTTTCCTTCACAAAAGGGTGCGTGCTTTTAATCTTAAAACAAGAAAGTACATGTGTCTTTCCTGTGCTGCGTTTGTAAAAGGTTGTTTCTTTGAATGATAATGCATGCATTTCAAAGTTTTTACAAATTAGTTTCCCCTACTCTTCCTAGGGCAGGCAGGCTAGTTTTAATATGTGTGTAAAACTACTAAAGAACATACTGTTTGTTTCCTTCTCAGTACACTGCTTTTGAAGGTTCGTTTTCCATTAAACAGGGCGGAAGAGAGAGGGGAGAAATGAAGAGAACGATAAGAGAGAGAGAGAGAGAGAGAGAGAGAGAGAGAGAGAGAGAGAGAGAGAAAAAGAGAGAAAGAGAGAGGGAGAGAGAGAGAGAGAAGAGAGAGAGGAAGAAGAGAGAGAGGAAGACGGGGAGGGAAGGAATATTTCGGAATATTATTATTGGACACCTTTGCCTATATTTATTTACCTTTCGAAAGCACTTTCTTTGTCACAATCTGCTTGTCGGTTATCTGTAATTTCTGTTGCTTCTTGCAGTCAAGAATTTATTATACCCCTCCCCCGATCATTGTTAACAAATGTAGTACCGGCATGACATTTCTGTGAACCAAGACAATATCGGGAATGCATGTACTAGAAACTGTTTGCATTTTACTTCGCTTACCTCTTGTATGAGTTTTCGTCTTGTAGATTTAGTGGATTAATATTTCGTGAATATTTACTATTTATTGTCGTGAGCGGTATTACGTACAGCCCTAAATTCATCCGTATTTGTGTTTCTCCTAGTTCTGATCAGATTGTGTATACGTCTTGCCACTAGTCGCAGATAATGACGAAATAATCATGTTTTGTCAGATTTTGAGATCTTGTTTTGAATCAGAGAGTTGAAACGACCCTATTCCTGTATAGTGTATACTGTATAGATATTAAATGGTAATACGCGATGTGTTTATTGTGCGATATCTATGTTAATAAGGTTCTCGTATCTCTCCATGAGAGCAGTGTAAAACGAAGTATGTTATTTGTTCCTGCTTAACCTACCCGCTGCATCGCAATGTCACAAGGAACTTACTGTATGTAAACATGTATGAAGGGTATATAGCAATGTATACTTCCGTGCTGCGAGATGTAACTATACATTCACCTTATGAAATCGTGTAGAACGTCTCATTGCGTAAAACTTGTGTTGTGTTGACAACAATGCTGGGGAAGTTAGCAAGCCACCAGGTTAGCAACGAGTCTAAACATTCATTTTGCTTTGACATTGAGAATGATGTCAAAACTGTGCTCAATTTGCTACGTTGAGTTTAAAAATGTATATGTAAAAGTATACTTCTCTCATTCTTTGTACCACTCATGTGAACATAACGCGAAGATATTAATGCCCCCCCCCCCCCACCCACCCACCCATCCACCTTCCCTATCATCCAGTTGAAGCACTGAATTGGGTCATTTCACTCGTATATTATGAATAACTTGATTCGTATTGATTCACCACGATCTTCTTCCATTGTTAGGAAAATTACATCACAGCCTTGATGAAACTAAACACGCACTGTCACATTCCACTATCAAGTGTCTTTATCGGACAACATTGGACTACTTCAATCATCGTTTATCAGGTTTCCTCCGTGCCTTTGCATTTTTAAGGCCATATTTGGTCAACAACTATCGATTCTAATGGGCTGTAGGTCACACAGCTTTGAAACTGCTACGGTGGAGATATGCATATTGATACGTGAACTTGCGATGTGGAGATGAATTAAAAAATATGTTAAAACAATGCCAATTGTGAAAACTTTTCATGATATTTATTAAGTTGTCAAGATGCACGTATAATAATGTTTCATGAAGAGTGATTGCATGTCTGAATGCATTGTGGATTGTTAGAAATTTAAACAATGCTATTTGATGTTCATACCAAAGATGTGGGTGGGTAAATGGACTAGTTATGGTTTTCATAATAATATGACAGATCATAGTTCATATCCAAGGTTTGAATGAATGAATGTGAGTGATTGACCGAATGAATGACCGAATGAGTTCAGTTGAGTGTAGTTTCTGTTGAAAAACAGAATTAATCTTGCAGATGATGATAAGCACATATACCATCAGGGGACCTTATTCAGCAGTTACACTGGGACAAGGATGTCCAATACAGATCAAAATAGACAATCATGCACGCAATGTAAAACCATTCAGACATCCTTCATAATTATAATCAAGATTGTAGCTTCAACCTGAAAAGGGTTAATACTTATTTTAAATATCCATACACGGACAGTTTATTTCGAGGTGAATGGTGAATGGGTTATTAGTTGAAATTTGTTGTTTTAAGACTATTTGGAATAAACGAGTGACGTGCTGGGGGGGGGGGGGAGTGGCTCCCGGAGGCCCCCATTGCAACCAACTTAATGAAGAGAGCGCCCTGATTCTGGGGTGAAAGTGGGAGTGAGCGGGACTCAATTGAGCTCTTTCAATGATATGAGCTTTAACAGTTTGTGAGGAAACAAGCCATTCAGATAAAAGTTCCCATTGCCCATTCGTCAGATTAGAGAAGGTACACTGATAGTGTACCTATTGATATAGAGGCGTTTTCGTGGATATGCGGATGTACAATCGAAATGGGGGCGTTTTTACAAACATTTTATTGTTCCTACATAGGCCTACGTAAAATCACGTGAGGACCTCCCAGAAGCCCCCATTGCAACCAACCAAATGAACTGAGCGTCCTGGTTCTGGAGTGAAAGTGGGAGTACGCGGGACTCCATTGAGCTCTTTCAATATGATGACCTTTGACAGTTTGTGAGGAAACGAGCGATTCAAATAAAAGTTCCGTTTGACCATTCGCCAGATGAGAGAAGGAACAATGATAGTGTGCCGAGGCGTTTTCGTGGATACGCGGATTTGCAATCAAAATGGGGGCGTTTTTACAAACATTTGTTATATTTGTTATCATGGCCCCATTTTATCGTTTCTACATAAGCCTACGCAAAATCACGTGATGACCAACCATAAATCGGTCAAATCAACAACAACAAAAAACATGGAGGGAGATAGACATGGGGAAAAAACAAAATCGGTCAAGTCGTTTTCTATCACGAGAGGGCGCTCGACGAAATTCCTGAATGGACACATCAAAGCACGCGGCTGCCATTGCTCTATACAAGGTGCCCTTCGCTCAAAGAAATCAATAATTATGACCGTGTTCTGTCATTGTTGCCAATCGTGAGTAGAAGGTGTTGTCACATTCCAGATGCTTCATGAGCGTGTATTCTCAGGCAGGAAGAAACCCCCCTCATTTGATCATTAAAAAGGCGTTTTTCTACATGTTCACATTTTTTTTCTCAAGAAGTAGGTCTGTATACTTGTCGACCCACCTTTGTAAAATAAGAAGGCTGATGTATCTTTATGTGTGTGAATTTGAGTCCTTTGGTACGAAGGATATGAACAGTACAGAAACTGGAATGAGCAGATGTTTCAGCTTTAGTCATCTCTAAATAGGTAATTGGAAGGTGGGGACAGGATGTTATTTTCACTTGTGAAAACTTATAGCACCATTTTAACACCATTATCACCACTATTGACACCTCCAACATCATCTAGAAAGACCACCATAATAATCATCATCACTGACTTCATCACTTAATGGTTTACTCTCACTCGTTCACAAATAATTATACATTTTGTGTTACGTTTATCGTGACTTTTTGGTTCCTTCTCCTTCACAATCAAAACTCAGCCACAAAGAGCATACTCAGTCACGCCATCAACACAGAAACATCAAACTACATGTATGATGTACACACGTCATCATCATTTCTTACTACGGCCCCTTATCACAAAGAAAGAGCTGCTGCATTCGACTGTGTAATCGCTCTCTTGTTTGGATGATTGATCAGGTTGATATCGATAGCTCATATGTATCACAAAAAAGTTGCAATATCAATTCATGATATCTTGCAAGGGATATTGCTTGAAGTTTGCGTGGATCTAGTGTAAATGCGTTTCATCACATAACTGATCTTTGGCTAGGATTCTAGGAATAGATAACTATGGTGGTTTTTGTGATATCCAATTGCTTGGAAAGATGTTATATATTACAGCTTACTCTTTGTGATGCAAGGCTACATTTATGTCATTCAAAAGGTAGATATATGATTAAAATGTTCCATAGATTACAATGTTATTTTGACTTTTGAAAGTTCTTTATTTGCGTAAAAAATATCAATAATACAAATCAAAATACATATTGTTTTCATACAGAGAAGAAGTAACTCTGGCATATTAACATTCATGTCACAGAAACGCAAGGTCTAAAGACATACATGTATGAATACTGGCAAGACAGAGAATATCCAACATGGGTAATTTTGGGCAGTGTCAGCATATCACTATGACAAGCATGATGCCTGTGTCCAATGGCTTGACAAATTAATTGCAATTATATAAAACAAAAACAAATGACAAACAATTCTGTTTCTATACTCCATCCTACATGTACCACTCGAGAGAAGGTAAGGACGTATGCAGGAATAATGTTAATGATATGTCAACAAAAAAATAAGCCTCAATAATTCTCTGGTACTTGGACAAGGTGGAAAACCTGCCTAAAGTTTACATTATAATTTCATTATTCACGTTTATACAAATGATAATGATAAGTTAATAAAATCTTATCTCTTATCTTTAGTCTTACAAATGCACATTTAAATTTGTCTTGGTAAGGACATGTATTTACCTAGTCATTTTTTCAACAGATCTATAAATTAGATGACATTGTAAAACCTCACTTTCCAATCTTAGTTACATGTATGTAAATATATATATCGCCTTGAATGGAAGATAAACACACTTTCTGCAATTGTAGAATTCTTGGACGGACATACACTTGCCTTAGGTACTGTAAATGCTGCAGATATCAACTGCCTTATCAAGCTTTATTTGTATACTCAAGCATGACACAATAATATCTCTTCTTCATGAGGTTAAATAGACAGGAATTAACAAAACATTATGTCTAGTATCATAACATTGTAAAGTCCAGCTTTAAAGTCATTTTAATGTCAGGCCAGCCACAACTTCATGATAATACATTTTATTTCAGTCATTTTAGAGCCTCAGAAATCACATCAGAACCACACTACATTTAATACTCCTTGTATAACAGGGAGTCATATATTGTAACATTAGGCTTCAACAGCTTTTTGGCTACTTATCAAACAACAAACACACAACTTCCCTCAATTCATACAAATACCCTCCTTTTACAAAGTTTTCAAATATTTTTTTTCAACCGATTCTTGTTCTCATATATGGCACAGGTATCTACAGGTATACAAATATTTGCTTCCAAGTAAAAATGATCTCACATGTCATTTTAAAGAAGCAGAAAGCATTCATGCAATTTCTGTCAGAGGGTAACGTGATGGAGAGTAGCTATTCCCTTGCTCAGCTTTACATATGGGTACAAGCATTAACTCCTCCTCTGCCAGATTCCACACTACCCTTTTGGAATCATGTGTATAACCAGTGCAAAAAGGCCTCACTGGCACATTGAGAGTTAAACATTACATTCTACCTTACTGTACACCGGGGTGGATTGGTCAGCTCTCTTCAGTCCTTGTTTCACAGCTTAACAACAGCCGAGAGGGGGGAGGGGGGAGGGGGATCTTCATCTATGACCCGATGGGGGGAAGGGTGGGCGGTAGGGTGTCGTGTCGCAGCCCCTCCACGGCCACCTCCGTCCTGACGATGCGTGAAGCGCCCTCGCCCACTTTACTGGTTATATCCTGCAGCGGCTTCTTGAGGCCCGGGAACCTGGCCTGCCGGACGGCTTGGTTGGGTTCAAAGGTCAGGTCGTGGGTCATGATGTTACGCATCCCCTGGCTACCCCGCCCTGGTAGGGACGGTCTCTGCCCTGCTGGGGTCGCTGAGTAGTTCGGGGTGTTGTTCTTGGGCTCGGCTGTCGGGTGGAACACGTCCCACACAAAGTTGCCATGAAGCTGTCAAATAGAAACAATGTATCCATTATATGAAAAGCTTTGAGATAAGGTAGATACATTTTATATGAAGGACAATATTACCAATAATAAAATCAATTTCTCTTGCACAGTATAATGTACATGTGTAGGCTACATCCTGAGTGAAAAATGATATAACTACATTCTATCTGAATATATCTCCATAAAGCTCTGAGAGCCAATGCACATTCAAATATGATGTAAACAAGCAACAAATAAAAAGTAAACATGTATTTCCTAGACAAATGATAAAGATTTTTTTTTCATTGAGATCTCACTGCTACAAATTGTACATCAAATTATATTATTGAATGCAAAAAACATTGCATGTAATAAAGACTTTCACCTCTTTCTTGATAGCCTTCTCCTCATTACTGGAATGAGTAACTTCTTTTAACTTCATTCACATGAAATATGTAAATGTGAAAAAAATTGTAAAAAATTTGGTTAACATGCAGAGTTGGCCGTGCAATAATTTTAACTTACAACTGATAGTATCAGCAACTTTGCTCAGAGCTCATTAGGTGTACACATACTTACGATAAAACGTCTTAAATGACTGAAAATATATGCAACAGGGACTATAATCGTTACAATCTGCTTACCTTTCCCCGTTGTGGCTGGTTGGTGGATGTACGGCTGTTATAGCCATGCTCATAGGAGATCTTCTCCACTAGTAGCCTGGGGCCGGTGGGGTTGGGGAGCTGAGTTACGGGAACTGCCATAAACAGAAGAAAGATGATAAGTAATTAGTCAAATATTTGATACAAATGTTAAAGGGGTCATTATGAGGAGAAACAAGATGATCAGTGATTATTGAAATAAGCAATACAACTAATAAAAAGATCATTATAAGTGGATATACATGTATGCTCAGTGCTTATTAAAATATTTTATATAATTGTGATGGAGGGTGGACATAACCACACCATTTAATGTAGTTTTGACAATCAAATATTGTTAAGTACTAACTAATAAACATTCCATAGAAGAATTCTTACAGCTCTTATTAATTAGTTTTAAATCTCTCAGTCCCCTGATAAATACACTGTGTTGTAACTGACATGGTACTATGGGTGGATGGTTCTGCGAGGGTTAAGTCTCTCAGTCCCATAGGCAATACATCATGTTGTAGTTGACACAGGACTATGAGTGGATGGTACCAAGGGGGTTAACTCACCTGGACCTTGTGCGGCCATGGTATGAGGGTTGCATCCATGCCTGGTCAGGCCCTTCGGCCTATCTTGATGCGCCTTGTAGTCGCTGCGGCTCAGGCTATCCTTGCTGTACCCCGGGGTGGTGTTTGAGTTCTGGTTGGCCCGCGAGGGCCACCAGTGAGTATCCTGGGGGTTGACTTTGGTCTTGACGTCACAGATGGGGTCGTGGAGGGTGGCGCAGTCCTGCATCAAGAAGCCAACCCCTTCAGGGTGGGGCTTGTTATGCCGGGTGGAGGAGCTGACTCGAGGCTTGGGCTGGGAGGGGTGTCTCTCTCCCTTGTAGGATGTGGCGTAGTGAGAGTTGGAGGCAGTGTTGTTCTTCTCATCATAGTTCCCAAACACTCTCCGTGTAGCGTCAAGCCTAGAAGTAAAATATTTGGGGAGATAATATTAGACTCTCGAGTCTACTGAATAAAATCATGACATGGTCACGCTTTGTTCTGGAACACAATTTTAATTGGATATAATGCAATAGAGTCTACAGGATAAATTGGCAAAGAAGAAAAACAAAACATGAAAAATGTTACTCTAGCTAGTCTAACTCTAAGACTAAGATAAGTGTTAGCAAAACATCAACAACGGCAGCCCTAGCCTCTGAGATAAAAATCATCATCATCATTAATCAATTAATAAACTTAAACTGTAACTTATAAAAGTAATATACGTCTAAAGTGTTATTTTCCCCCTCCCTACCCCTCCCTGTTTTTCCTTGAAGTCGAGGGTTTTTACCCGCACAGGCTTGCAAAAAAAATTGTGATTATGCGAGCCTCGCCGACTATACGAAAACATATGTTAAAAAAGTTGTAACAAAACTTACCCTTTATTCTGTGAGACAGTTTCTCCCCTCTTCTTCGTCTTCATCGGTGGCATGTACATTTCCTTAGATATCCTTCTCCAAACCTTGAGTAAATCTTGAGAAATATATAAGTCACTTCAAAGTATAAACAGCAACAGTGTTCTTCGCCTGTGTTGTATACGTGTTCGCTAGTAAGCTACGTGCGTTGCTCTCAAATTCAGCGGAGATGAATAACCGAGTTCGCCCGGATCGCTGGGGTATAATGCAGCCCGCGTTGACTACCGAATGCATAACGTTGACTACTGTAGTCATAATACGCACGTACACTGGTATCATACCTTTTGTGTAGACGTCGCATAGCGATTGTCAACAATACGCTCGATCGATTAGTCTTTATTCCAGAGAGCCCGTCGAAGGACTAGCAATGAAAACACAAGGTTACCGGATTGAATACGTCTGACGGCGGCAAAAGATTGAATGAGGATAATAATACCATATCGATTTCCGATATGTACTATTTTGTTATTGTTGTAGCACGTAAAATTAGGTAATACCAATGGTCTGGATGTTGTTCTATATTGTTCGCAGATTGATACGGCTGCGAGTAGGCTAGCCTATGCAACGCTCAGTCAGTATTTTAGAAAGGGTTTTGGGTTTCTTGCGGTACGGTCAAGTGCATGTTTGACAATAGGACCAATCACGAAACAAGATGCGCGTACGTCGTCTGACGGTAGAACTTATAGTTTTCCTGACCGAATTAACTTAAATCGTTGTTGTTGTTTTTTGGGTTTTTTTTAAAATGATTCCACGTCTTTTCATGGTTATGAAAGATGACTTTGAATCAATATACTCTTGTTCCACGATTTGTCTTGACGGCTTACAATTCTGGACCTGTACCATGTACACTATGTACATTTATATTTCTCAAAGGCTTTCTCAAAGGCTTGTTATTGAATCATAGAAAGTCCTTTTGTCTTGTCTCCTCTAAAATATCCCCAGTTCCACCATTTAAAATAAAAGTAAATGATATATCTCGTGAACATATCTAGGCAGTGTTGTAACGGATGGTATGAGAACGAGATCAAAAGCGGAATTGGGATTGCTAACCCAGATAGCAAAGTATCTGGGGCCCATATGGGAATCACGTGGGTCTACTGGGGCCCATATGTACCATGTTTAACCCAAATGGGCCCATATGGTTTGTCCCACCTAGAACCCAGATAATAAAACCATATGGGCCCCATGTGGTATTCATATGGGCAATTTGGTGTTATTTCTTGGTCGACTGAGCCATATAAAACCCATATGGGGCCCATATGGGCTTTTCCACCTTGAACCCACATGATAACTGAGATGCTCATGAATATTCATGCATGCATTAAACTTGTGTCATATTTTTGTACATTTGAATTGATAACCGGCATAATAAACACAACAACAACAAAAAAGAAAGTCCCCCCTTTTTCAAAACACCATAACTTTTTAACGAAACAAGTTTAAGCAAAATAATTTGGCATGGGTGTTTTTGCACTCATTGACTAACTTCGGTGTGAAAATGTGATTGATTCGTAAAGTATGAATGAGCATACATTAAAGGTAAAAGTGTCACTTTTCAAAAGTCACAGAAGTCATTTTTATGCCCCAAACAGTAAATAATAGTATATTTTGCTTTGGTTATATAGTGTGAGCACTCAACAATGGCATTCTTATAACTTCTTATGTTTTTAGAAAATGTGAAGATATATTGTACAGGTGTTACTCGGTTACTCATGAGGGTACAAAATATTAGTTGGAGGGAACACAAAACAAAACTAGAAATTTATGGAAATATACCACCTATCTCTACCATTGTTGCTCAGCGTCGAACGAGATTCGCTGGTCACTGCTTTAGGGCTAAAGACCAAGTGATATCAGATGTTATTTGCATGAGACTCCCATGCCCTAACAGAGGAAGGAGACCTCTGAACTACATGGATTGTATTGCAAGGAACATCCAGTGTGAAACTGGGGACTTGCAGACATTGATGAATGATAAAGACTCATGGCGTTGCATTGTGAACTCAATCTCGGATGCGTCCGCTTAGTAGTAGTAGTAGTAGTAGTAGTAGTAGTATTGTACAGGGAAAAAAATCAATTTGAGTTTTTGGATAAACTTCATGGATTTCACCATTTTAAGAATTAGGAATGCTGAAAATATTTGAATTGACCTCATTCAACCTAAAAAATATTAAAAGTGTTAGGGGATTTGTAAGGGGTCAAACGATTGATGATTATCATAAAGAGCACTTAATTATTCACCAAAAAATTCCCCCAAAACGCTCCTTGTGAATTTTGAAAAGTGACATTTTTGCCATTGATACGTGTTCACTCATGCATGCCTTGACGGATCAATCACATATTCACAACGACGTTAGTCAATTAGTGTAGAAACACTCCTGCCAAATTATTTTGCTCAAAACTGCTATGTTTAAAAGTTATAATATTTTGAAAAATGGGGGGACTTACTTTTTTGTTGTATTTAGACAGAAGGAATATTTAAGCATAGACCTACATTCCAATAACCGTTTTACCGAAAAAAAATGCCACCTAATTGAGTCCAGAAAACAATAATTAAAACAAAATGCTCATCTTTAATTGTACTAACCAATATTTTTGGAACTAAATTTCCGTAGTACTGTATAATGAAAGTGAATGTACTGAGGAATACTAGCTCCAGCCGTACGAGTGAGCTGATCACAGGAATAATCGATGCTTTATTCGTTTTGTATGTAATTCAAATCATAGTACATATACGACAGCTCAAACTTTTGAGGCTGAACTAATCGCAGGACAAAATGAGACTAATGGGAACCGACTGAATAGACTCAAGGAGCATGTCCATGGAAACATCACAATGAAAATATTATATGTGAGTGAATTTCCTCATTAAACATGTAACTAAGTCCCACGTCCTCCCACTAAGTTATTGTTAGGGTAAACTGCGGATTCCTGCCGAAGTTCACGACGGGTTAATGGGTTGCAAATGGGCTAACCTGTCTCTATAGGCTTCAGAAATGAAACATGAATTATTTCTCAAGCCTGACGCTGTGCATTCTAGTTTCAGTATTCTTTCACAGGGGTTCTTTATTAGGCCCGCTTTTTTGCATTGCTGGGGCTAAAATTGCCCTTAGCATCCTTGTAATATTCCCACTAGATGGCTTACAGTGATTGTTTTCTCTCGCGATATCGTAATATAAATATAATTCATATAAATTCTATGAATGCAACCATACAATGAAATATGTTGGGCTATCACATAATAAACCCCTTCCTATTTCTGTCTTGTTCTTCATAATTCTCAATTTTTCAGAGTCTCCGCCAACTCTGCCTTTTAAGTCCGAAACATTGTGAGTATGGCGTATTAGAAAATGTACACACTACAAAATATCAGTTGCCTTTAGATATAAGGTGGTACAGAAATTGGCGATTTAAGATTCCACACCTTCCGATTTCCGTAGCCTAGGGACCAGAGACCGGCTTCCGCACCACAGTCCATGCGTTCAATATAATTCCCGCTTCGCGGACTAACAAGAGCAATACGATTTATGATCGCTGCGAAACGGGCCGTTTCAAACGTAAACAAGGGTAGTTTGTGACTTTTCCTTAAAGCTTCATGAAGCAATGACTGTGGGAATTCATACAAGTTATCACTCTAGCATCTTGTGTCAGAAAAGTGTTAGTATGTCAGCATGGTGGCATGATGGGCACTTAAATCTGCCTCATTTTGTGGAACTTCCATGGATAAATATTAATCCAAGGCTCAATCCATGGTGCCTGCTTTAGTATTGGACACCTCACAACCATAATATGGTGTTGTATTGGATGTGTGTCAACTATAAAGGTTTTTATTTAAAAACTCTGAGGCAAAAGATGACTCGTAGACTCGAAGTGGAGTACAAGTAGCAATGCATTTTATTAATTAGGCCTACTCAGCTCTTACACTCGATGACAAGTTATGATACCTGTGTAGCGTGTTGTCTTTGTTTCTCTGTATCTGATGAATCTCTCTCTGAATTATACCTCTATCTCTGATGAATTAATGATCTCATTCAAATCCCTGAGGACTCTGAATATTTACCGGCTCTCTCATAAGATACAGACAAGTTAATGATTACAGAGAATTTCCATGAGGGGGACATTTCCTTGATTTATAATAACTCATATGTATGGCACATAAACTGGACTTTCACAGTCACAGGTCCTTAATTCATTTTTACATATATTGGTAATTTCTTACCTCATCAATGTCATCTGCAATATGATGATATCAGAATTACATCTATTCTATTCATCTACATGTTGTTGTAGCTATTTATACTTTCCTTTGATGAAATGCGTTTAAATATAATTTTAAAACAATTTAGAATTCGTAGCTTAAAGTACGGTTATCCTTTTATTATACATGTAACTTTCTTTCAAATGCAATTCACGGTTAACTAATTCGTAACTATTAAACTATGGACTATAGGTCCATTGTTCAATTAAAGCACACACAGATCATTATTTGTGCTCTTCTATTGACTATATTCATTTGTCTTTCCACTTCAGGCTTTCAGGCATCTGGATATCAGGAAGTTTGGACATTTGGACTAAAATCCATTAAGTAATATTAATATCATTATTATAAGATACATGTTTTAAACACATACCTCAATGAAAAAAGATCTACCCCTTCATCAAAAACAGAAAAGTGGGATATTTTTGTGGTTAAGGGGGGGGGGGGGGGGGGTCAGGGGAAAGTACACAACATATGTGAGAACATCTTGCACGTGACGTCACAAATTTTAAAGTAAAAAAAAAATTCTTATCCTGTGACGAACTTTTATCCAACCTTCACTAACATGTTTCTTTTATGTTTTTGCTTTTATTAAAATCGTCCTAACTTCAGGATGGACTTTTTCTAGTATGGAGCATTACTATTACCCCTAATGTAATAAACATATTACATGGATCCCTAAGATCAGTAGAAGTTATTTGGCTAGACAGTCTTATGGATAGTCTGTTTTTGCCTCTCGAGGGCTCATTAATTATAGGATTAAGGAGAAGTGAGAGTCCCTGAAAGGATCATCATTGGTAATGGTCTGTCTGTATGCAAGAGCTGGGCCCATATATCCCTCCACCGCACCCACTAACAATATGATATAAACATATGTCTTCCCCACATATGACACAAATTGAATATATCAATGTATACGTTAATGTCATAGAATACATCATAGTTTAGTTTGTAGTTTGATACAAAGCATCTGGGTAAATGTATACAATCAAGATCATAAGCAACTACCGTACGTTGATTTGTGCAATCCGTCTACTAATCTCCCTATACACATTTTTCTCCTTCAGTGTGTGTATTTTCTGCATACAACAATGTAAAGTAATATATTCCGAAGATACCAAATTTACGTGCATTTTTGTTTTTTCAATCAATCCCATAAAACACGTAATCGATCCATCCAAAATTACTTAAAATATAAAGATTAATATAATTTTGCTCGAAATGAATTCCATTTTTATTAGTGCAAAGGAAATTTAAAAAAAAATCTTCCATCCTCCGTGGTTTTCGCTTAAACAAAAAATTGGCAGGTCTCCAAAACGCTTCCCCAGTCTTACAATACATAAAAACTGCAACACGGTTTTTAATTTTTTATTATTGTTTGTAAATGTTTCATACGATTACTACAAATATGCAATATACAATGCTATCTTCCACACTGATACTTAACTCGGTTAGTCACTAATACAAAATCAATTAATGCATGATTTTCTTTTTGGAGCCGTGTGATTTTACAAGCTACATTCATCTAGAAGTCTCTGAAAGATGCATCCAGCCATCCACCGCACCCAATCCCCGCTATCTATTTGATCAAAATCCATGTCTTTCCCACATAACACATTGAATGTATAATGTATTGTTTAATGTCACAAAGTACATCATGATATTAGTTTGTAGTTTGCTCCAAAGCATCTAAGTAAAGGTACACAAACACTATCATAAGCAAGTACCGTAAGTGAATCATGATTTTAGTCTGTAATTTGCTACAAAGCATCTGAGTAAATGTAAAAAACAACAACTGATGTCATAAGCAAGTTCTGTTTACAAGTAAATCTTGATTTTAGTTCGTAGTTTGCTCCAAAGCATAAGTGTAAATGTATACAAACAATATCATAAGCAATTACCGTAAGTAAATCATGATTTTAGTTTGTAGTCTCCTTCAAAGCATCTCATATACAAACAATTAATATCATAAGCAAGTACCATACGTTTATTTGTAAAATCCGTCTACCAATCTCCCTTTAAAAATTTCCTTATATGGTGCGTGTCTTTTCTGCATATAATGATATGATTTAATACGTTCCGAAGATTATATCACTTATACAAATTCAATCAATGTATGTTTTCCTTTTGGGGTAGTATAAATCTACACGCTACATCTATCCATTAGAAAGATGCATTCATCCATCCACCGCATCCCATCCCCGCTATCTACTTGATCTAAACCCAAGTCTCCCCCAACTATAACTATAATTATTGAATGTTAATGTCATGAACTACATCATATTTTTGTCTGTAGTTTGCTGCACAGTATCTGGGTACATGTATACAATCAAGATCAAAAGCAAGTGCCGTAAGTTGGTTTGTATAATCCGTCTACTAATCTCCATTTACACATTTTCCTCCTTCAGCGTGTATTTTTCTGAATGCAAATTATAAAATGTAATACGATCCAAAGATACGAAATTGGCATGCATTTTTGGTTTAACAATTACTCCCATAAAACATGTGATCAATCCTGTTGATATATCAATGTGAAAGGAAAATGAAACGAAGTAATATAAGATAAGACTTGAATCAGAACCCTGGTACGTATAATAGCATGTTAACCTTTGCAAAGGAGCGTGAATATATCGTAATCGTAATCAGTATTCGCGATTTAAAACACTGAAACATAAAAAAAAATATGCAATACGCACATGGATACCTCTAAATTTCACGCATAGTATAACAGCTATAATAGCACATGTTGTGAAACTGGTATACTTTTGAAATTAATGATAATTACGACATTTGAAATAATGTTCCGTCACACTTTTGATTATGTTTTGATAGAACTATTTACGAACATGCACGGTACTATAATTTATTTAGACAATAATTATTATGTCACCTTTATAAATACAAAGTTAAAATATTGTTAACGATGAACGATAGCATTCCACAAAGACAGGACAACGTGACTTATATCCAGTCTAGATACGCAAACATTCGTGTAATCTTTTATGCTTTCATTTTATGCTTTTCATGTATCACGCACTGATTATGCAAGCACGTAAATATGTCATTTGCCAAAGGTCTATAAATGTAATCAATTGTGCATTCTTCAGAAAGAAACACACACTCGAACACATCACAGAAAGGATATAGAATACCATGCTTTGATTCATCTAATCCAATTTCTGTATAACCATTTGCATGTTGACTGGTGTGGAGGTAAAAGTTCTGGGGCGAATAGTGCGTTTTAATAATATGCGGGTCATAATATGGTGCCGAGAAGAGATCCAATTCCTTGCACGACTTGTTACAATTTTATTCAATTTAGTCTAAATATTTTACTCCAAACCCGATAAAAATTGAGGGTTTTTGTTAATGTTCTTAGAGAGATAGTTTAGAATAAACATACAAACTTCAGGTAATTTTTCACTTGGATTTTTCTGAAACGGTTCTGAGAGTTAAAGAATTATTCTGTATATACATGTACGCGCCTAAGCGAGAGGTGCCTTCGATTGTATTTTTTTAAAGAGCGATTTATGTGGGCCGTTATGAACATATCATCATTATCCAAAGGGAGTATATCTTCCTATTTATATTCATATAAGAAATAGTCAAAACTACCAATGATTACTAAAGGGTCACTGCTTATTGTTCAGGATGATCTAAGTATGAAAACTCACATTGATAATATTTGTAAATCGGCTGCCATTGGACTACATACAGTAGGATTGGGAAGACTAGGCTTTTTTTTTGGAAAAAGCGACCACAGAGAGGCTCATTCACGCATTTATGTTTAGTTATTTAGATTTCCATAATAGTCTGTTTCTGGGAATCTCCGAGACTCAACTAAATAAACTCCAACGTGCACAGAATTCAGCGGCAAGGCTTGTGACACGAAAAAGGAAATTTAAACACTTAACTGCGATCCTACGTAGTCTCCACTGGCTTCCAATAAGGGCTCGATTTCAGTTTAAAATCCCCACTCTTGTATTCAAATGCCTATGAGGAAATGCTCCTGTCTAACTGAACTCATCAAACGATACCAGCCTAGTCGTAATCCTCGTTCTCAATAAAAAAAAATCTTCTCTCTGAAATTCGTGTAAAATCTAAGACATTCGGTGATAGAGATTTTGCAAATACGGCATCCAAATTATGGAATAACCTCCCCCAAGTCATTAGATCATTGACAGACTTCGGTCAATTCCAATCAACACTAAAGACGCATCTGTTTGATAATTTTCAAATTCTCACATAATCAATTTTTACTTTCACACGCATACAGACTATTTGAATGGTATTATGCGTCTCTAAGAATTGGATATTATTATTATTATTATTAAAGTGATAATGTGATAACACACTCGACATACATAGCGTATGTAGAATATGTGAGAAAGTGGTGATAAAAACAGATCATGAGCAATATTCCTTCTTTCGCTTTGCCCCCTCTGGATGTGTCATTGCTATTGAATATTACTGAAATGATATGACTAGAGCAAGTCATAGAATATGCCGCAACGAATTGCCTGCTTGTCGTTTCTATGCTCGTCTCGAGGTCCCACTTACAGGGGTGAGTTTTCATAGATGTTAGACTGATCCATGGATGCATCTAGATTTGTCTGGGAGACCGCTGAACTGGAGAGTACAGTCCCAGACGTGTCTGAATAATTGCCCATCGCGCTATGGTCGTTGTCCGTGCCTCGTTTCTCAGTCAGTGAGAAACCGGACAATCGGCAAGATTGGTATCTATCAGCCAACCAGGCGCGGACTTTCGGCAGCCGGAGGACGTAGAGGACAAACATGAAGAAACCCTGAAGTGAGTTGAGGATGATGAATATGATGTGGACTATCATGTTGACGTCATTGATGACGGTCAAGTAGCCCACGACCCAGGTAAACCCAAGCAGGAATAAGACAATGACCGCGTTCTGGAGCCGCCGCATGGCCGTTCCACTCGACGAGCTGCCGTCTTCAGTCTTGCCTTTCTTGGACGCCGAGGTAACCCGAGTGAGGCGGTACATGACAAGCCCAAAGATGACAGCATTGGCTGTAAGAATCAGTGCCAGCTCTACCAGGAGACCACCAACTAACGGCCACTTGCGGATGAAACAGCTGGAAGGGAGAGAGCGTGAGGCAGCGTACGAGAAGCAACAATTAGTGAGGTGTCGGAGAAAAGGAAGAGAACAGGTATAGATGCAGGCATTGTAAGAAAAGGGTGATGCAGGTGAAAATACATACATAAGGAAATGTATACGGTGCGTTTTGTGGTACAGGATGTAGTAGTCCTTGAGAGGACTGTTTGGGCTATTTTCTCGGAATAGCTTTGAAAAGAGTTGTTCAGAGAGCAAGTGAGATAGGGAATGAGAGGAGTCCGGCGGATGGTAAATATACATGAATGATGTTCCAGTCGTGCTCGTTCCTCCAAACAAAGTTTGCCAACCTTATTGGGTACTCCAACCGTCCGAAATATGCAATGATTTTATATGACCGATCACATAACCAAATTTGGTACAAAGATGATATGTAGCGAGGCAAGTCGTTGATAAGATGTTTGGCTCAAATATCACTATTTAAGATCACAGAAAAAAAATCCCTTTTCATAGCATTTTGTCTTATTTATTGTTGGTAGAGTTGCATAATAAGTTCCTAGTTGAATCATAAGATTTGAGGAAATCTCACATAGAAACATCACATTTTTTTATGGAAATACCTCAAATGCGTCGAATAATTCTGTGTAAAATAGATAACGCTCGGACACTAATGCAGACACCGTGTTATTTTCAGTCAAGATATCTCTCTCTGGTAACCACAACAAGATTGCACCCTCTAGGGAGATATACCACAGTGACAAAACGTCAGACACCAAGAATATAATGTTGAACTTACTAGTCGGTGTACGCGTACTGGTGATTAGCCGAGGCGCCAGTCACGATGACAATAATTGCAGGAACACCTAACGAACAAAATGAAATATATATTGATAGTCGATATCAATAAATTCATCACAGGTACTCATTATCGATGCACTACAGAGGTGCACAAGCATCACATCACACGAATCTGTTTCATGATTCTAAATACATTGATTGGTACAAACATTTTTTCAATACGTCTTCAAGTAGGGTAGGTCGTCCCACAATGAAGATTTAGATTATGTTTGCAGCCATGTCCGCTTCATATGTATTCTACTAGTAAATAAGACTGCAAACAAAAAATTCTGATGTCACTGCGGGGTGCATTATGGTTTGACTTTTCCATATATGCGATAGGGAGTATTGACGGTGATTTACCCCATGCGATAGCAGCCGCCTTTGGCATGAAATGAGGAATGTACGCGTTCATGACTCGGACGACCATCAGGTACAAGTTGGCGCCCTCTACGCCCATCCAGAAGAAGGTGGAGAGGCTACAGAAATGCAGAACACTGGCTAGAAACCCGCACGCTCCTCGAGACAACTCTACTTTCCCACGCTGACGATCGGCAGCTACCATGACGAGGAACGAGACGTAAAGCCCCAGCAGGCTACCGCACAGGCACATCAGGATTTGGTTGGGCTGGGTGCGTCGAAGCGTTCTGTCGGAACGGTATTTTGTTTTACTCGTTCATAAGACATGTAAGATGTGTAGTAAGCCAATGGGATTTTCAAGGACAAATAATGTAAAGAATAAATCAAGGTTTGCAAATGAATTTCATGAAGCCGGGAGCTAAACCGATTCGTTAGGTCTCATATATTGATGATATTCTATTTCTCTTCAATAAAAACCAAGTAATATATCCCGAAATATATCCAAAATATATTTTGTGTATGGCAACGTCCAAATAGTGGTAGCTAACAAAAAAGTGCAGTTCCATAATAAACACAAAACAATGACAGATGAGAATTGGGAGTAAAGCGTTAACTTACCACATTGCGCGTATTAAGGATATACACGAAATGATATTAATGGGAAATGATGAAAAGTCATGCACACATTTGAAAGATAATTGACGAGAGGGAAGAGATTGATTGAGGAAGGGATAGGTACCTGTCAGATAGATAGACAGCCATGGTTGCCAGAAGACCCACAACTGACAACGAGCACCCGATGTAGCTGAGCACTGTGTAGATCTTGTCCACGGGTCGCATCGGCCGCGTCCCTGCATGGACATCCTGCAATAGATTCGAGAGTGAATGAAAGACCAGGATCAGGGTATGGGCAACTGGGATTACTATATAAATAGATTACTCCATCTTTAAAGGATTTAACGTTAAATCATGTTACTAAAAGTAACCCAAGTGTAAAAAAAATGGCTACTTCAAATGTCGCTTTATTTACAATGCCCAATATTTAACATCGTGTATATAATGTCGATGTTTTACCAAATTATTGGAGAAACCGGCGTAATAGAAGTTCAGACATAAGTAAGTTGAGATGAATAAGGACGAACAAACGTAAGTGAATGAATGATAATTTAATCAATCAATTAACCAACCAATCCAACAATCAAATACTCAACAAATCAAATAATCTTAATTTTGCACGTCCCCCAACCACCTAGTAAAATCATTCCAAATGTTTATATGATTATGTGGAATTACCAAAATGTAGTATTACCATAAGAACAGCAAAGTTGGTCAGATGATCACACGAACACCCTGTTTCAAATTGATGGCTATTAACAAGCCAACAACCTTCCATGGACCAAGCACTTAAAGAATAGTCCCAGAACACGCATCGTGGGTTGGTGGCGTTTGTCTGTTGAAATAAAAAAGTATATGCAACCGATAAATACCATTCTTCTTGGGGGTATTTCCTTTACAATGTCTGACTCTAGTTCAAAACCCAAAGATTATTGCTCTATATCAAATGATATCACAAGGTGCGAAAGGACATGGTGCCTTTTTAACGCCAGGTGAAACTGCAATTGTCATTCGGAAATGGTCTAATAATCATGCCTTGTTTTTAATTTAATGCGATGCAGTATTGTTCTCTCATATTTAGAAGTTATCAAAAAAATGGATTCGATAACATATCCGGGAAATGAATCGAGTTAATCATGTGTTAAATTGAATGTCACCATGATATACATGTCTTCTAAACTTGTTGAGGCATTTTGTTGTTTAAACGAGCATGTCTGTATGGTAGGTCGTTTAATGCATTTATGAAAATATATCAATCAGCATTAATCATTCGCCGATGTATAATATGGTGCATGTCATTAATTTATTAGCACTCTTATTCCATAGACAAAGTTCTATCTGCAAGAATGTGTAGATAAAGTCGCTCATCGGATTTTGTTGAATGCCTAAAATACTCTGAGATCCCAAAGTGAATATAGTCGATCTGACAATTGGAGACACGCTTTTTATTTTCCACAACAGATTGGTCCTTTGACCTTAAAGAGCCATCATAGTTTATTGTATTAATAAATATCTATTTCCTAACTCAGAAATCACTAAGTGAATATAGTCGCTAGAAGAATTTCAGACACAAATTGTATCATCCCGTACATATTGGTACTTTGACCTTACAGAGCCATCACTTTATTGCAATAACTAGAATAGTTTCCCTTGAACGTAAATGGATCAGCAAGTCAAAATCAAATAAATTTCAATAGTCCGATCGCACTTTCAAAACGGATAGAGCAATTTAGGTAACCGGAATTGGAAAATAGATGCTATATGATTCGTTGTCCATCATTGACATCCCTGACAAGATTTGGGGCAAAGAAGTAATGTACCTGTTTGTGTGCTAAAGTTATATTAACAGGAACAGTTAGCTTGGTAGACGTTTGAGCACGGTCGCCGATACTAGCAGCAATCACATTGGTATTAATGACTGCCTCGCTATCAACAGTGCTGTCAATGGCGTCTCCCATCTCATGGTCGATGTCGTCATCGTCATCGTTAATAATATCGCCACTGTTAACATCACTTTGTACGAAGAGGGCGTCGTCCCGGTAAATGGTCAGGACAATGTTGTTTCCCGAGGCGCCATTAACGGTGGATGGAGGAATGACGATGACAGCCGTCTGTTCCCGCCGCGGGCCGTCATTGTCAATGCTTTCTTGGTAGTCGTTAATAGATAGCTGGGTGATGCTGCTGTCATCGAAAGCCTGGTTGACATCACCGACTGAAGCGAAGACAAAGCCGCTCGACGCCGCATCGGACGCAACGTTAATAACCTAGACGTGCAGATTTAAATCTGAAGGTCAGTATAGCAAGACTCAATTATGTTGATGATAATAATATAACATTTGTATAGCGCTTCAATAAATGTTTCGAAGCGTATGTTAGAAAAGGTATATAGATTTACAGTAATACAATAATTGAGCATTTCTTCGATTCGTTTATTTATTTTTTCCCGTGAAAAGTTGAAGCTACCATTACTGAAACATTTCTCACAATGTATATCTATATATCTATATATCGTTTTATAGCAATGATTTGTCAAAAAGAGGAGGCTAGTTGAAAAAGGAAATCCATCCCATCACTGGAGAGTAAAATAGATTCGTACATATATGGTAGGCCCATATGTGCAGTTGAATCATACACTTGAAAAGACGGCACAAAACATATTTCAAAAATGGAAAATGTCATTGAATAAATGTATATTCATAAAATGTATTAATGGTATTAGAGAGCCTATTTATCCTCAGTTGGTCTTTCCTTTCCTTTTATCATTAGATGTTAATAACATCTATGCATATAAATCATGCACAATTGTCACTCTTTGTCCCACAAAAACTGTTGCTCTATGGATTCAAGTGTATTACCCGGGCAGAAATACCGTTGTGACAGAGAAAGATTTAAAGAAAAATATACACTTTTTATCTAGCAGAAAATAGTACCTGCACAGCAACATTATCATCCACTTCACGAAACGTCTCATTGGCTGACACGTTGAGATTGAGCAAGATGTTCTCTAGCGTCTGCGTTGCACGACTAACGGCCCCGGTCTCCTCTTGGGCTGTCTCGAGTTGCGATTCATCCACGGCAGCAAGGTTACCGATGACCGCTACGATTGCATCAGCATTCTAAGCAGTTGTAGCAAAGAACAACGGCAATAAATACTCGATTTACATTAGCCTTTAAAGTATTCCCTAAAGTAAATGAACAATAAAAATACGACTCACTGGATCAAAATTATGTACAGCGCAATACAATAGTGCACGAGATTAGTACATTGAGAGTGATATATAAATAGACGGATAGTGGAAATTCGTCCCGCGTAATTTTACCCGAAATTTACCCGCGTAGCGACATCCAGACTTGTCTTTTGCAGTCATGTTCGGTTCCGGTCTCAAACACTAGACCGGCTGCAAAGAAAAGACTGCACGGTACACCAAAGGACGACCTATTATGTAATATAGTGATTTGATACCTCTTGAGTAGTCTCCTGAATGTTATCGAACTCTTCTAGTATGCCTACTGTCGCCTCCACCCCGCTAGATGTCAGCTGAGCAGATTCCTCAGTGATGGAGACCACCAGGTTCAACACTGCTTCCGGTGCGTCTTTGAGATCGGCAAGCTTGAAAATGGAAGCAGGGTAAAGAACAGGAACCATTGTGATATAATCTTCATTTCTGTTAAATACATATTATACCAAGTGTATACGATAACACCATTACTACGACTGCATGGGCCATGCATATCCTTCAAATGGCACTGAGAGATGCACTTTAACAATTCCCTCAATGTAGTGTATAAGGTAACTATTCATTTTCAATCATTATCATTATGAATATTCAGTAGGCTATGCAGCAAAAAGAACCATAGCATATAATCATACAATTGAAAAAAAAAAAGAATATAAAACCTTACTAAGTTAATACATGTGTTTGTTGAAATCGTTTGAAGAATGTGAGATTATCAATGCCCGTAACATTATAAGGGATACTGTTGAATACTTGTCAGAAGTAGCGCCTTTTAACCAAATATCTATGATGACTAACCTGCTCAACTAACATTAATTGCTCGTCAAGAGTAATGTTTCCCCCACAGTTGTCTTCAGGTAGCCAATAAGCCGCTGAGATGCGATCACCCGAACAAAAGGCACGTGCAACTGGTATGCCAGCTGTAAAGAGTATATAAGACGCCAATCAACCCTGGCATTACCTTTATCGTATGTTTCAATTCACATGTGATACACTCAAACCCCATAGACATGATAGTGCGTTATTTTGTATGGAACACACAGGATTGAAAGGTGCAACAAATGGAAGCAGGAGACTAGCAAAAACATGGATAAACGTGGTGCAGTAAGTCGTATTGCCACACTACGTAAATATTCACGTACGTTCGCAATTTTCTTTACTACACGACGTTACTCCGAATTACTGCCAAAGGATTTCAAGTCATGAGGTTAAATATAACTTTCGCTTCATCAAATAATTAAGGTTGTATTGCAAGTCGAATTGGCTAATGTAGTTATTCGGAAAGTCACAATACCTTTAGATTCGTTTTGTAATTAATTACTGCACTACGTAATTCTGAATTTCTGCTTAACGATGTAACGTCCAGACGTTAAATTAACCAATCAGACTGTTTGTTATATGTCTTGTGCCTGAGATTTGTATATATTGATTAAGGTCGACAAACGCAAAGTTAAATTCGATTATCTGGACTGAACTGTAGACTTGTTGTTCCGCAGTTTAGTACACAGTGAATGTCCTTGGCCTGTTCTGAGAGAGTGCATGCTTCAAAGAGTATCCTTTTTTACAATCATTCAGCAGATTCGCCTTGTCTCTATCTTCCTCTTCCATGTATTGTCATTCGTTTTCTTCAGATTCATTCATCAGAATGCATTATATCAATATTTACACCTGCAATGTACAACGTCATGATACAAGATTGTTAATTTCTTTTTAATTTAGCATGATGAGGTGTTTAGATATGAATACAAATTGCAATTGATATGACATCATATCATTTACGTTAGAAACTAAATATTCTGAATGTGCTGAACTAGTTGAGAACTGTTAGAATCCTTCTACTTACATGCATGTAAGTTTGAAAGCAGTGTGCCTTTTTTTGAAGAAAAAAAAACAAAAATACAAAATGTCAATGCTTTCACATTAATTTATAAGTTAAGTATTAATCCCTGCAATTTTCCAGCTTCCAATCGGAGACCAAATTTAGGCGTCACTGTTTTATACGTTTCCTTTTGATTAAAATTGAGTGTTGAAGGAAATTTAAATCACTTAAAATGGTGGACATGTTGAACATATATATGGTTGAAAACTATATTGACTTAAGTTTTGCTAAATTATCTTTTGGAAAAACATTCGGCACCAATTTAATGAATTATGCTCTATATGGGCAGCATATGAGTATGATAAAGCGGGAAAACATGTAACTACAGTACATACCTCTTAAGGTATACCAGGGACAGATGCCACTTGAATTTATCCATGAATGAAGAGGACCACTTTCAAAAAGCACAACGCCGTAAAGAGACAGCCATGATGCTGGGAAGCACTCATCTGTGTTAACGAAAGCACATGGAGTATTATCCCCTTTGCAACACTTTTTAGGTGAACATCTTATTTCATTGGTATGTCAATGAGAACCGTGTATCGAGACTTCATAAAAAGCGCGACTCTCATAAAAAAAAGTCATACCAGGTTATGCCACCCACACAACCTATTTGAAAAAAAAAAAAACATTCTGCGTAGACGTTCTGTGTAAGTACTTTCGTTTGTTATGTCAATCAGATAGTAGGCGAGGTGTTCATCCAGACCAAAATCTTTCCACTGTCATTTTTACCCCATCTGATTGATATGTTCGCTGAAGGAAAGTTTTTTTCATGGTGAGAAGTATTAAATGAGTTTCACTGTATACCGTGTGATAGTCCTAAAAAGGACTGTTGTGATTTAATATCACAATACCTCTTTACAGAACCCCTTAAAGAGCAAACAAGAAAAGAGAGAAAATAAATGCAGTAAAGAGGGTAAAACTATAGTATACTTAACCCTATGAGTGTTAGGCAAATAGAGCTCAATCAGATCGTTGTGTATAACTTATGAATACATTGACGTGTGGCACATTAAGGGTTAAGGAGATTTCAGCTCTGAAAAGAGATATGGGTTCATTCCGTTTGGAATTGCTTTGAAAAGAGCTGCTCAGAGGACGTGTGAGAACAGATATAGTGTTCCTTAAAGTATTCTTCCGGAGAGGTAAGCCCTCAAAAAGAAAATCATGTTGACTCGACGTGATATATTATTAAATGCCACCATTCAGCCTTGCTAGTGTCGATTGGACTGAATGGTCATCTTACCTGCACTTTCAATGGTCACCGAGGAAAGATCCACCTCAAATGTCGTCTCGTTTGCCATTAAAGATATTGCTGTACGCAAGAGTTCAGCGTTGTCCGCCGTAGTCCCATGGCTGTTGGCGAAATACGCATTCACGTTGACTATGACACTGCCTGGTTTAAACCCAGTAATGTGAAGGTAATGCTGCTGAGAGGAAGGGCTGGTATTTCCAAGAATTGACAGAAGCTGTTGTAAAAAAAAACACAACGGAAGTACAGCAGTGGATCATAAGCATTTATGCACCACAGTATTCAACCGACTGATCACAAAAAGGGTGTACATGTAAAGCACCCATTTTATTATCAATGAAACGCTACCAACTATCATAAAGACGTATAAAGGCCAACCGTTATTATTGTTTATACCGTTGTTTATATGGTACGTCAAGCATCGATTCTTGTTTTCTTCGAAATACAAGGAAGGAAAAATAGATGTAAATAGTGTTTCCAGTTACATTTTGTAGGAATAGAAACTCAACATGTACATACTTATGTAGTATAAATAAACAGCAATATAAAGCAAAGAACAACAACTTTAAACAACATATGATAGAAAATATGCGTGACTCACACAAATCTACACAATGATGTAATACATATAAATCATATAGATCTGACATATATAAATGCATCATGCTTTGCAAGACGAAAATGAAAGTTTCCTTCTTTAAAATACAATGTAAATTAAATCGTATTTTGTCAATGATAAAGTTGCATAATCCCGACGAATGTTCCTTACTATTGATGTAATTTCGGAAGCCAGTGTTTGATATTCAGTTGATGTTGAATCCAAAAGGGCTGCCGTGTATTGTTCCATAATTCTTATAGATAAAGGGAACAAAGACAATCCTGCAGAGAATGAAAAACGCAGAATAAGAACTCCGTGAGCAACATCAGTAAAATGTGCGCCTGTGAAATGTACGAGTATACGTGTGAATTTAAATTTCGGAGAGTTTCTTTGAAATAAAGTTACATGCAAACATGAATTCAGCTTACTGCATGTAATTTAGGGAGTATATCATATGCTACCGCGACATCTTGGCCTTTATCAGAAATGCAGTGCATCTCTGATATAACTCTTTCTGTTCAATGTGTGTATTCATTCACCATTAATGCACACAAATCCACAGAGCAGACATAGACAGGGTTAACTCTTTGGATGCCACGTATGTTTCAATTCACAAGTGATACACTCAAACCCAATAGACATGATAGTGCGTCATTTTGTATGGAACACAAAGGATTAAAAGGTGCAACAAATGGAAGCAGGAGATCAGTAAAAACATGGATAAACGTGGTGCAGTAATTCGTATTGCCACACTACGTAAATATTCACGTACGTTGGCAATATTAATTACTACACGACGTTACTCCGAATTACTGCCAAACGATTTCAAGTCATGACGTTAAATATTTACTTTCGCTTCATCAAATAATTAAGGACGTATTTAAGTCAAATTAGGTAATGTAGTTATTCGGAAAGTCATAATACCTTTAGATTCGTTTTGTAATTAGTTACTACACTACGTAATTCTGCATTTCTGCTTAACGATGTAACGTTCATACGTTAAATTAACCAATCAGACTGTTTATTATATGTCTTGTGAAAATTGCCTGACATTCGTATGTGCGGCTAGCTAGCTAATACTAGTATATTGATTTAGGTCGACAAACACTCCACTGTGTATTACAAAGTTAAACAGTCTGTGGACTGAACTGTAGAATCTATTTCAAGTTTAGACCAAACTTAAGCCTCGATATTACTTAGAAGTGAATTCAAAGGGATAGTTCACCATGGAGATTGGTTTCAATAAAACAGAAACATAAAATAAACATATTAGTGAAGGTTTGACGAAAATTCGTCAAAGGATAAGCAGGCTTTATACCATTTTAAAACTTTGATTTTGTGAGGTAACTTGCGAGGTGCTCTCCCTTATGTTTTGTACAGAACATTTCCATAAATTATTTTTTGTCTGTTTTGGACAACAGATTTATATTTTTTATACATGTATGTGTGTAAAAATCGAATTCTATAATGATTGATCAAATGCAGAAGTAAAAGGATGCACATTTTTGTGAAAATGCACAATTTTTCGAGAAAAAAAATGTAAAAAAGAAAACATATGGGAGAGTATCAAACCATCAGTAATATGTTTCTCTCATGTGTCTCCTTTTATCGAAACCAACTTTAATATCAGGGTGAACTATTCCTTTAGCCAAATTTGATCATAAACTGCACACGCGGGAAGATCTATTTACGTTGCTGCATTCGCAATGCGGTCTCTGCGTCACAAATCTTCGTGTAGCAAGTCACGAATGATCTGATAGGTTGTTTTAACGTCGTAACCGGTAACGTTACATCGTTGAAATGAACGATTTAATTGGTTGATTAAACGTCATGACGTTAAGATGTTGAGCAGTAATTTGGACCTATGTGCTGTAGTAATTATTCAGGTCGTGTAGTTATTCACATTTTAATACGTCCTTAATTGTTTGATGTAGCGAAAGTAATTATTCTTTAACGTCATGACTTTACAACGTTGGGCAGTAATTCGGCATTACGTCGTGTAGAAATTATTTAGGTCGTGTAGTACTTCGAACAACGTGCATCCATGTTTTGACGGTCTCCTGTCCCATAAACTTTATTGTTTTACTTACCCATGATCTTAACTACAGCTCGGCTGCTTTCAATTTGTTCTCCATTATCAGCTATACCAACACAACTGTAGTAACCCTCATCGCGCGGAGCAGCTGTGTTGATGACGTAATCTGCGATATTCGTGCTATTGGAAATCTCTGCACCGTCTTTTAACCAATAAAACCGGTGAACGTTCTGCACGCGACAGCTTAGAATAACATCGTCGTTGAGGGAGACATCCTTGCTGCGTGGGCTGAAAATCACAGCTGGAATACCTGTGCAGTACATTATCATAAATAAGAATAGACACAAATATATCAAGGCTAAATGTATATAAATACATATACATATATATATATATATATGAATTCAAGAACAATATGAGGTTGGGATGACGCTGAAAAAGTAAATAAAAAGACAAACAAACACGCCAAAGAACTACTCTTTTCCGGCATTTTCATATAATGCGTGTGTTTGTGATTTTTTTTGGTGCGTTACGGCATCACTGGCAGTGTCCCCAAGAATGAATTTTGCGCTGCGGACACCATTGTAGTGAGAGTTTAAGTTTTGTTTACAGCACTGTAATATTGCGCACTCACTAAGAAGTGTTTTGTAACGCGAGATTTGACATGAACGTGAATTAACGTGTATGTTCAGTGAATATAAGGTAGGTTATAGATCGGTTATATTGACCGCTCCTTTGTGAAGCTAAGAGTGGCCTTCATGTAGGCCTATATTTTAAATCAATTTGTGCTTAGGGAATAGTATGGTGTGGTCCTATCTATCATTTTGGGGTACATACATTACCACCAAGGAGACTGACACCCCGTGCATTATCACCTGCTTTTCGCACCCAACCTTTAATTACCCCTTTCCTAACGTCATAAAATGTAGCATAAAATAGCCCTACGAGAAACCGATAGGTGTGCATGAGCAAGTGGGTATATATGCGAAGTATGCTGTAGCGTGATGACTCCACGCGACGACATTCTCGACTCCATTCATAAACTTATAACATATATACATATAGAAGCTGGTGAAGGCGCAGGATTTATACGTATTTCACACACACATATGTATGACAATTTCGTTTTCATACATATGCGAGTGCATGTGTGTCGTTGAGGCATATAGACACATTGTACAATTTTTTTTTTGCTTACACCCTCTTCCATACAATGGTAAAGTATCAATTTATGCATTTATCTTAAGATATATAATGTAATATAGTTGCTATTCCACCAATACACAGGTCTTATCCCTCGAAGTGTGTACAACAAGCATGACAAGAGGACATACCGTCTTGCGTCACAGGAATGTCGCAATTTACTCCGGTCAAAGTGGTCGGACAGAGACAGTCATCATCTGCTGGAACACATGTAGCGATGATGGGACAGGGATTTGAAGCACAGAACCCTACACGTGAACGTAATAGGACACAACAGTGATATTAAAATACACATGATATGAGGAGCGAACATAATCAATGCATTTATCCACGGAGCGCTCACGACAACAGGGTGCTTTATATCATTGCACATCGTCCATGAACAAACATGATTTCTTTAGGAAAGAATCAAATATTAATACATTTCGTGTCCTACATATTGGGCCAAGCCGTATATACATACGAAGTTTAACAGTGCGCATTAAGGTAAACAACCATTGAAAATAGCCGACAATTCTGTCCACACGGAGCATATCTTTGACGGCGAACCGACTACTAGTCGTGGATAGCGATCTAATGAAATCCTGAAAATAAAATCTTGATTGAGTCTATCCGAGATCTCGTTTTCACGGGATATATCTCCGAGTTCATCATCGATTATTCACACTTCGAAGATATCTTGATGATAGGAAACACCAAAGTCGTAGTCGTAGTCGTAGTTCGTTTTAGTCCATTACGTATCTACTAGAAATCTTCGGTTTTAAAGTTAAAGCTATCTTATAGTTATTTTATCCATGAGCCCCTTTGTGCTGACCATATTTTCGCGCTTCATTGGTTCATCATCGAATTTCAAATCTTCCAAGATAACTTCCAACTAACTTCCAAGATAGGAATCATCGTAGTCGTAGTCTGTCTTTGAAGATAACTTGAAGATATGAATTGTCGTGTTAATATACCCAGATAGGAAAATATCTTGGGCCCATATGGGCTAGATATGGGTTGATCTGGGCCTAGATCTGGGCCCATATGGGATGCCCATATGGAAGCATCTGGGCCCAATTGAGCCCCATTTGGCCCATCTGGACCCATCTATATATTTTGCACCGTACACCCCGTCATGGTCCCATGTGGGCCAAATGGGCCAAAAAAATGGAGGGATGATATTTCACATGACTAATCATACTTGGATAGGCTACATACGAACGCATAATCATTGTCCTATTCCTCATCTAATCTAATCTTATTTTATCCTATCCTATCCTATTCGATCCTATCAAATTCGTCAGTGTACTCACTTTTATATATATAGTACTACGGAAATTAATATTGGTTAGTACAATTTAAGATAAACATTTTGTTGTAATTATTGTTGTCTGGACTCAATTAGGAGGCATTTATGTTTTTAATAAAACGGTTATTGGAATATATGCTTAAATATTCCTTCTATCTAGTTATATGCCGGTTATCTATTCAAATGTACAAAAATATGACACAAGTCAATTTTAGGCCTAATGCATGCATGAATCTTCATGAGCATCTCAGTTATCATGTGGGTTCAAGGTGGAAAAAAAACATATGGGCCCCATATGGGTTTTATATGTCTCAGTCGACCCAGAAATAAGACCACATTGCCCATATACATACCACATGGAGCCCATGTGGTTTTATTATCTGGCTTCTAGGTGGGACAAACCATATGGGCCCCATATGGGTTTAACATGGTATATATGGGACCCCGTAGACCCACATGATTCCCATAGGGGCCCCAGATACTTTGCTATCTGGGTAGCTAATGTAGTGTGTTATATGTTGACCAGAGAAGAGTCTGAAACAGTAGAATCCAGACAATTTTGACAAGTATACTTACCCATATCGCACCTCGTTCCAGACCACCCAGGCGGGCAGTCGCAGGAGAAAGAGCCTATCGTATTGATGCACGTCCCTCCATTAAGACAGGGGTACATGGAACACTCGTTAACGTCTGTGCAAAAGAATGAGAAACATCCGAGTCAACTCTCAAATATGATAACGTATGACCCTTACTGATGGTAGACAGCACTAAGAAAAAATCGTACTCTTGGATGTTTTGGGGGAAATACCAAATGCCAAAAATGGCATAAATTATTGCGCGGCGAATGCCGAGATCGTATAAACTGTGGTTGTGGCAAGCGTAAGTAAACATATGATAAATCAAAGTGTCATGTTTGAAAGACTTGTGCATGTCCCCCACATGCCAGAGACCTCGGAAGCCCATCAATACTGGGGTGAGTTTCTTGAAGGAAAATCTGCGTGACTTACCTGTGATTACAATATTAAAGGAGCAGGTATTCATGTTGCCCGTAGCATCTCTTGCTGTGTACGTAACGGTAGTAGTTCCATTACTGAAAGAATCTCCGCTATTATGAGTATGTGTAAACGTGACGGAGCCAGAGTTGTCTGTGGTGTTAGGTGGTACCCAGCTCACTATAGCCGTAATCATGCCACCACTCGTCGTGGCAGATTGGTCAGCAGGGCAGCCAACGATCACAGGGCTCTCAGAATCTGAACAGTAAGTCAATTTGTGCAATACATAATGCATTCACCTCGATACTTACATCATTCCTTTATATGTACTGAATCAGGGAAAACACCCGTATGAATATCGTTTATTTCAGGTTCCCTGCAAAGAAACATTGTGGTAAATACATCACATTGCACATACCTCTGCTTATGCATGTACGTCATTACCTATATTCTTCATATATTTATGGCGAATCACGAACATCACCAATACGTAATGTACTTCTTACTTTAAGTTTGGATATAAAGAATTGTTATGGATACAAAAGTCACATGCACTAGAAATTACACACACCTCTGACAATAACGGTAAAATTGCAGACCATTAGGTTCCCTGCAGCATCCGTTGCTGAGTAGCTTACTGGTGTAGATCCCATCATGAAGGTGTCACCTGGACTGTGAGTCGCATTCAGCATCTGGTAGCCAGAGTTATCTGTTGCAGTAGGTGCCGTCCAGTTAACCATGGCTGTGGCTAAACCGGGACTAGTGTCAGAGTGTATATCTCTGGGACAATCGGATATTACTGGTTTCTCAGAATCTAAAACGGTGAGCACACCAGTAAAACGAAGAGTAGAAAGATGAATCTCATATGGAAGCACGACTCATCAAAGCAACATTTCTCCAGTGTCTTTTAATAAAGGAGGGGAAGACAGTACACAATAAATCCCGAAGAAAATACATGTATGTGTTGCTAACTTAGAGGTCCGTCGTTCTATTTCTTATTAATAGATTTTGGAACTATTCGGAGGGAAAGAAGTATGTCATAATGCGGTGGCTAGAGCATTGACTGGCAATAGATAATCTGCCTTCCGTTAAATCAACATTTTACTCTGATGATATTGCTCTAGGTACTGTAATGTGAAATAAGTCCTTTTATCACTCCCCCGCCCAAATAATGTTTCCATGTTTATGATCACTTTCCAGAAGCCGAAATACCCTCTAGGTGATAGCTGACTCTCAGGTTTATGGGGCTAGTCCCTGAATAACATTAACTGGAATTCAGGATGACGTAGGTAAGGTCCAGTTTCTGTGAGATCATCATGCATCCAAGAAACTGACCTTCTGGATGAATTTCACTATAGTTGTTTACTTCATACTTGAGACAGAAAGAGTATAGAGAGCTCATAGAGCTCGAGGCAGATAGTTCTCGAGTTATTTCAGGAGATTCATCAGATACAGATAGACTCAGAGTTTGAAGTTCATCAGAGTTGTTTGAGTATTAAATGTATTACAACGTCGATTTCACGAGTCCTTCTTCAAGTTCAACTCGGAATTAAGCAAACTATAGACTTTGTCATAGTTGATCCCATACACAATAGTACATAGGGTCGAAAGTGCTTAAATAAGCCCAGCTGTGTAGGAATTCTAGGAGACAGTGTAAGTACAAGTAGGAACAATATTTAGAACTTCACAACAAGCGTAGATAACTCACTTATCGTCTGGGTAAGTACCACCAAAATCCGTTTTTTAACCAATTAAACAATTTCTTATTAACACTTTAGTATATCTTAGCATACTGCATTAATTGACAGACTTTAAATGCTCCAAAATTTCAATAAATCAAAGATGAAATTATAACTTACCAAAGACGAACACGACGAAAGTACAATCATCAGTATTCCCAGCAACATCTGTTGATGTGTAAACCACTATGGTAGATCCAAGATCAAAAGAGTCACCAGGGCTATGAGTCCATGACAGATACTGGTAGCCAGAGTTATCCGATGCAGTCGGTGGTTCCCAGCTTACTGTTGCTGTGGCAACACCACTATTCGTGCTTTTAGCTAGGTCACCAGGACAACCAGTGATTACTGGATATTCTCGATCTAAGTGAAAGAACATATTACTTCGATCATGTCGAAAGCAGTGGAAAGTTTATAGGTAAAAACGATAGGTAACGTGTCGGGGTTTTCATTTTTCAAAGGGTCGGACCAATGCCGTAGGAGATCAAGAAATAGTTACACATATAAATTTTGAAGGGAAAGAGTTTCAAATAATGAAAAAAAAGCATTAGTTACCCTCGACTTTCACCCTGAATGAGCAAGTCTCGGTGTTGCCTGCAGCATCTGTTGCTTCATACATCACATGAGTTGTTCCAAGATCAAAAGACTCGCCAGGAGAGTGACTCGACGTGAGGTTATGTGACTCAGAATTATCCATGACACGTGGTGGTATCCAACTCACTATCGCTGTAGCTAGACCACTGCTCGTCTGGACGTCTAGATCCCCAGGACAACCAGTAATCGCTGGACCCTCACGATCTTACATGGAAAACACAATAATCATATAGATGCGGGATCGAATACAGAAAGACATGTCATAAATTTGTATATGGAACTTTCATTATCATTCATTCTAAAATAAAGAGTAGCCATCCGTAACAACCCTTTGTGTCTACGCACAGGAACGTTACTGCAACAAGAAGTGGATTGTTATCAAGGACATCTAGCTAAATCATCTATACCCATACATATCATGTCTGCTTTAAATTACAGAAGCTAAGAAGTCGAATAACAAATCTGTCATTCAATTTATCTTCCCTTTGTCTTAACGGAACTTACCAGATATGTGGATGTTGAATGTACAACTATCAGAATTTCCCGCAGCATCTGTTGAGGTGTAAGTCACCGCAGTAGATCCGATATCAAAAGTGTCACCAGGATTGTGCGTCGATGTCAAATGTTGGTAGCCAGAGTTATCCGATGCAGTCGGTGGTTCCCAGCTCACTGCTGCTGTGGCAATACCACTACTTGTGTTTGTGAATTGGTCATCCGGACATCCAGAGATTTCCGGATTTTCTCGATCTGAGGAAGAGAGAGCTCATTCAGATATCGGTGGGTAGCTTTGACGTCTAATGTAATATATTGCTGATATGATCATTTTCATGTTCTATATAGTGTGTCTTCCGAATCCATCCGGAACAATTTGAAAATCATTTACGTCCATAGTTATCAAGTAGTTTGTTAAAAGACCTCATAACAGGTTCGGAGCTCATTCTTCAACCGGGAGTTTTTTGGTCCAGCGCCAGCTAGTGGCAAAACTTAGTAGGTTTCTATGTTTAATACTCCAGCTATCATTATTACCAGCGGTCAGCTGTTTGCTGTTGGGAGTTAAAGATTGTAGGCCAGTCGGTCAGTTACTAGACCAACGAGTTAGGCAGTACTCAAGTAACTCGTAAGACGATGTGACCGAATTTGCATTGTGAATTGCATAACACTTATTAATTGTATTATGAACGACTGGGGGAATCGCTTCTGCAGTTCTGGAAGAAAGAAACTAAGATATAAAGGTTATGATTTGTAATTCATTTTGTATTACAATAATGAGCTGAATTGCAATGTTCACTCTTCTATGTATGTGTATGATGGTTGTCATTGACTGAGGCATGTCGGACCATCTGAACATGTAGGCAGACGAACCCAGAGGGAAAATTAGCTACACTTGAAAATTTTACGAAGGTAAACCACCTGTTTTTGTATCGTTATACAAATTTCCGAAGGCTTTCGTTTCCATCTGCAACTGCTTATAGACGTCTGTAATATGTATAAATTTTAAAGAGATGTACTTTGAAGAGAAGAAGTTCTTTCCTTACCTAATACCACTACATTGAATGTACAGTTATCGCTGTTTCCTGCAACATCTGTTGCTTCGTACAACACAGAAGTTGTTCCAATATCGAAAGAGTCGCCAGGGTTGTGACTCGATGCGAAGTAACGCGAGCCAGAATTGTCCAGGGCATGCGGTGGTATCCAGCTCACTGTTGCAGTAGCTAGACCATGGATCGTCTGGACGACTTGATCCCCAGGACAACCAGTAATCACAGGATCTTCACGATCTAAGATAAGAAGCAACAACAATCAATTCCACAAATAATTCGATGAGAGATATATGATTATGATATTTATTGGCACCACGAGGTCGTTTCTCATAAATGGGAGTTACCGACTATCGTAATTATTTGTCTGGTGTCTAAGAAAAATAATTTGAATATAGCATTAAGCAAATGATTTCGGACTTAAAAGTACTTTATCTACGTTTCACGTTGTGTCTGCATTTCGTGGCAGAAACCGATATTTTACTTTGAGACCTATGCCTATTAGTATTCTACTTGTGTTCTCTTTTTGACAGGAACTTACCATACACGTAGATATTGAAAGTACAAGTATCTGTATTCCCTCGAGCATCTGTTGACGTGTAAGTCACCGTGGTTGATCCGATACCGAATGAGTCTCCGGGGCTCTGAGTTGATGTCAGAGTTTGAGAGCCAGAGTTATCAGATGCACTGGGTGGTATCCAGGTGGCGGTTGCTGTAGCTATGCCATGGATGGTGTTTTTATATTGGTTCTGAGGGCAGGATGTAATCACTGGGTCCTGAGTATCTGCGGATTTAAAGTAAATGTTCTTTCTATTAAATTGTCCGTGTTATAATGAACAGGTGTTTGTACATTTAGAAACACATATTGGGAATATGATATGGTGATTTTACCCCTTCTGTCATTATGGCATATGGGTAGATGTTATTAATTACCATATTTTCCTTTAATAAGCACCGATGTGGGCACTGGCCGCCCTCTTGGACTGTTGTCAAAAGACCTTTTAATGATTTGTGGGACGCAGGTACCAAAGTGTGCAGGTGGGTTTCCTGTCTCAGAAACAAAATAGGGTGGTGCAATGTCAGTTCATTGACTATCTGGATGAATACGCTGAAGGCGATGAATTGAACCTGTCACAACAAACTCAACAGCAGATCAAACCTCTGCCAAGAAGCCCAGCCCTGTACCCCCAAATGAAATTGCAGCGCAACTTATGAATAATGGAAGATAAACCGATACTGACACGTAATTCAGGAGTGACGTTCTTCGAGACTCCAGGAACCTTGGAAGCAGAGACACACTGTCTGCTCAGGAACACCTGGTTCGGGTCCCCAAAATTGGGTTGGTATTTTTTATGTCCAAAATGCAGTCGGGAGCCTTTGCTACAGTGAACTCACCAGCGCATAGGCTATCATAGAAAGTATGCTCACTATTCAATTAGTGATTCTAACAAAAACTCAATTTTAATGAAAGAACATTTTATGAATGTTTGTAATTTCGTAAAAGAGAATTTTCGGTACGACATATTCTTTTCCACTTCTAGGGGCCTTCAATGTGCAATAGCAAATTGAATGACATATCCGTTAAATCAGATGTGTGCGACTGGAATACATTTCCATCGGGTATTATTAGAGCAATGACAACATACTACTCCGACAACTTTAACCAAGGCAATACAATTTTCTGAGCAATGAATGTATGCATATCGTGAGGCAATTGTTTGTTTTTTTCGCGCATATTAGTACAATTATTGTTTTAAATCATGTAATTTCTTAACAGGTACACGTAATAATCATATAGTTGTAATTTATTAGTACGACGTCACACTTGGCAATTGGCTAATCATATATGAATAATCTTAATATAATGTAGGCTAATCATAATTGATGATAAACCCATACGTGGCGTTGTTCAAGCCAAAACGTCATCGGCATCAATGTAGGAGCACGCCATCTCCGTCTTACTCTGAGATGATATTTAATATAACTACTAACCTGTACAGCCAGATCCACCGTATCCACTGCAACATGCGGTTGCATATTGTGTAGCGGTTCGGTAGGCCGTTCTGTAAAATGCATAAAGCTAATTCGAATCGTTAGACAGTCTTATCTTATCACTCAGTTTCATTAAAGCCCTCTCGTTTACTGCATCCAGTCATTCCCCTCACCCGACAAAGCGAATACATTGATTGATTATTTAAGTGGTTTGGAAAAAGACGATTGAAGTTGTGGTGCAAGTAGACGAAAAAGTATAAATGAGGATCCTTTATTGTAGACTATTATTTGATAGCCTAACATCCCTTTGATAATGTATATGACACCATTTTGACTATGGCACTGGGATTACCAGACTTGTAGGATATTTGTTACGAATTGATACACCCTAAAATCGTGGATCTTAATACAACTTTCCAGCGCATTTATTCGATTAATAATTATTTTCTTTTTATATTGAGTATAATGATGTGGAGCAATTTGACAGTCTCTTACATCACCAAAATGCAATTACAGTAAGAACCGACAAATTTGCCTTACATCAACTCACTGTTTATCTCCGACAAATTGTAGCACATGTTGAATGAATTTGATGTACACTTTCCTTAGTCTCCCTTTAAATCAACACAGAATATTTCCTCCCATTAATGTCATAACTAAAATAGGCATGGAAAATATGTTCAGGTAAATTTGTCTAGCTTACTGAACATAAATGTTCATTTACTCAGAGTAGAACAAGAGGTATGCTTTGAAGCACTGTTAAGGGATAAAACTGTGATGAGTAATAAATAACATTAATTTGAGGATCACTGATATTGCTATGATATCATTATTTGTGTAGTCAATCAGTGTCATTTTTTCCCTTTATACTTAACACTGCTTGTGCTCCCTAACCAAAATATCTAGGGTACCCCCCCCCCTCCTACATTGTTCCTGCATGTACTCGCCTGTGTCCCGTTTCTGAGCAAGTGAGGACGACCCAGCAACCAGTGTAATACGTATACGACTGCGTATAAGCCTGGCGGTATGTGGATGAGGCTGTATAAGATCTGTTAAAAACAAGGTGAGAAGAAATTGACAATAAAATAGGCAATGACAATGATGAAATCAACTCAAATATTCATATCGTTGATATTAATCATCATATTAATTACTTCTCATAAAACATTGATCAGAGCTGTAGAATACTTGCTATCAGAAAGAGAGAAACATTTTTCCACTTATAAAGTAGTAGGGCACAGTGGGGCAGGCGTCTGTGCAAAGTAAAATGGGACATTGCATGGTTGACCAAATAGATCAGCCGTGTGTTCAGCTTAAAATAACCATGGACCCTACCACGAAGGAACTTTTACCGTTTACCAAATATCGTTAATCGTTTCTTCTCCGGCGTCTTCATTAATTTGTTATATATTTTGTATACATACAAAGATATATAGTATAGTTGGTCAAATAACCACATTGCTCTATCAAAAAAAAAAATTTGTTTTAATAGTATTTATTAGTACACACACATTAGTAAACATTCAATAAGCATATGCATGATATTGTTTACATGCATATTTTTTTTAAGCAATATTGTACATTTTCCAAGGGGAAGTGTGATTATTTCACCTGAGGAAAAAAAAGGACTTCGCTTATCTCAAACCAGAATAACAAACATATTTAGGGGATACAGACGTGCATTATACAATCAAGTGACAATGGAATGTTAAAGGCTATGCACGAGGAGTCTATGAAACATCATGAATTCGGCAAAAGTGTTAATTACTGGTGGGCGGTTGAATTATAGTGCAGTCAATATACCAAATTCCAAAAGAAACTTTTTCAATTATTTCAGCCTTGTGAATATATCCTGTGTAAGACATCCAAATATGCCAAAAATCAAAATGGTGGAAAGCATGATTTTTTTAAATTAATTAATTAACTCCTTAAATTCTCCCATTGAAACCTAGGTGAACATGATATATAACATAATTCATGTATATTTTTCATCATGTGAGCAAATTTGGAGCTTCAAACTGCACATTCGAATCGATCTTGATTTCATTCACACTCTGATGAGCATGTTCTCATATATACAATGATGAACATAATCAGGGTCACAACTTTTTTCACGTGATTTACCACCAAGAGTAACGATTCCCTGCCAATTAGAACATAGATTATGATCTATGGGATTGAGAGGGTAAAATATACCGCATAACTTGTTAGGGTATTACGGGACGAACAGCTGAAGTGGAACTTCGAGGTGAAATAAATAAAACGGGAAACGCTTTGTGATCCTTACTTACTGCGTAGAATACGGACACATATATTTATTTTTAATATTTTTTTAATAAATGATCCAAAAAACAACAACTTTGGTTACCATAGCGTCTTTTAAAGCACTGGTACTAACCAAAAATAAAACAAGTGTCAACATAGTATTTGCAGATGTGCATTTATCCTAAATACAGGACATATTCAATTCAGCTTATTAAACACTTACGAGTCCCCGCTGCTACAACTTGATGCCACCTTCGCGGGAAAAAACACGAGGAGGATGGGAAGGAGGGAGAAAACCCCCGCTTTCATCTTGGTTCTGTCCCCTCTGAAGTATAAAGTTAAAGTATGGAATACTTACTGATATATACTAACAAATAGCACCAAGTACTTAGTCACACCAAGAAATCATGCACATTGTTCAGTAATACACAGACATTAAAAAGCGCAGACTAAACATTTCAAGCAAACCTGCCTTCATATAATTGAACTATAATACATACTATGAACGAAGACTGATGTTGAATAGTGCTGTTCCTTTAGTTCCTCTTCATTACTCATGCAATGTAAATTATGTTAAAAGACTCATGTGACTACAAAGCTGATTATGGTTCCTACAAACGTACGTTATTACATTATAATACATTATGAAGTCCGTTCATTCACTTAGTGTAATTTTAATCTAAAGAAAACATGTTGTTTTTTTATGTGAAACTTACAACCAAAGGAACATCCAAAAACTCACCTGCAAACCTATTGAAATGTCTCAACAGTACTGTACAAAAATTTTGAAGACAATATACAATCGATTCTCTGTCGAAGTTTGATACAATTACGACCACATCAATCCATCGCACGAAAGAGAAATGCAAACACACCTGTGAGTCGGTACCTGTCTCTACTTGTATCGCATCAAGTGTGAGTGATATCCAGTGTACATTGGAGATCACTCCTTGCGATCGCATGTCCTCGGTCCTGAACTTGATTGGGTGATTTTTCGGCATTCTCTTTGCATAATAGATCAAAAGACGGGGTTGAATGAGCACTGAGTGAGACCTGGGGAATGATATCACAATTCAGAGAGAACCTTGGCATGTATTGTGCAGGAATTATTGATTCACACCCCTCGATCCAAGGCACAGGCCGTTTGTTTGCTCGAACCTGTCAAACTTGTATTCATGAATGTTCTATGTCAAAGACGGCTTTAGAAATGGTAATGGAATGAAGGACATGGTGATCATCAAATATCTATTCGCGATTGGGTTTCAAATGGGGCCTTCCCTTTACAGGTGAATGTTATGGGAACAGAGCGGTACCTTGCAACTAGTGGTACGGCTACCGACGGTTTCACATCCTTGTGGCGGACGATCTTCAGGCCTGAGTCGGCCTAAAGACCGTAAGGACGTGAAACTGTCGGTAGCCGAACCACTGGTTGCAAGTAGTCAACAGTTTGCCAGATAAACTGCTGTTCTATGGGACTTGTGAAAATATACACACACTGCATATAAAGAGTTAAAGCGCAGGAATTATACATAGTGTAGGCCTATTATAACCATCATATACCCAAGACTAGCTCCAGTCATACGAGTGAGCTGATCACAGTAACAAGTGGAATCAATGCTTAATTTATTTTGCATGTAATTCAAAACATAGTACATATACGACACCCACGACAGCTCAATCCTTTGAGGCTGAACTGAATAAATACAAGAAGCGCGTCCATAATAACATCACAATGCAAATACAAGATGTGAGTAATATGAAAAAAACGCTTTTTAATATCTGACAAACTTTCTTATTCTATATTTAGCAAAGTCAAATGTAATCTTGTTTTTAATAACTTTATGATTACCCGGAAATAGTCACAAGAGCATCATATGTACTCAAACCCTTGTTATCACTACTCATTTCACCCTAATCTCAATAATCCTGATTGAGTTATGACTATTGAATGGGCAATAGTATCTCAAAAGAACTATTTACCGGTTAAGAGTAATAATTGTTTTACATATGTGTGATCTCGCAGGTAGGTATCGATTAAGTTAACATTATGTTGCCAGATAAATTACTGTTCTATTGGACTTGTGTAAATATACACACATTGCACATAAAGAGTTCAAACGCGGGAAATGTATAGAGTTTAGGCCTATTATATCATCATATACCCAAGAGTACCTCCAGTCATACGAGTGAGCTGATTACAGGAACAAGTGGAATCAATGCTTTATCTATTTTGTATGTAATTCAAATCATAGTATACGACAATCCTCTGAGGCTGAACTAATCGCAGCTAGACACAATGAGAAGGGGAATTATGTACAATGCGAACCCGACTGAATAAATCCAAGCAGCGCATACATAAAAACATTCCGATGAAAATATTATATGTAGGTAAACTTCCTCATTCTTTTATTTAGCTCAGTCCCACGTCATCCCAATACGTTATTGTTAGGGTGAACTGTTGATTCCTGCCGAGTTTCATAATGGGCTAATGGGTTGCAAATGGACTAAACTGATTCTATAGATAATGGCTTGAGAGGTAAAACATGAATGATCACTTGCATGCATTTGTTTTCAAGCCTTACGCTGTGCATTCTAGTTTGAGTATTTTTTCACAGGGGTTCTTTATCCGGCCCTCTTTTTGGCATTGTGAGGGCTAAAATTGCCCTTAGCATCCTTGTAATATGTCCACTGGATGGCTTACAGTGATTGTTTTCTCTCGCGATATCTTATATCATATCGTGCAAACTCACACAAATTCTATGAATGCAACCATACAATGGAATATGTAGGGATATCACATGGCATGCATGTTAAACCACTTCTTTTTCTGTCTTGCTCTTCATAATTCTCAACCTTTTAGAATGTCCGGCAACTTTGGCTTTCAGAAGCTTCAAGTCTGAAACATTGTGACTTTGGCGTATTAGACAATGTACACCACTACAAAATATCAGTTGCCTTTAGATATGAGGTGGAACAGAAATTGGCGATTCAAGATTCCACACCTCTCGATTTTTGTAGCCTAGGAACCAGAGACCGGCTTCCGCACCACAGTCCATGCGTGCAATACAATTCCCGCTTCGCGACGCATCTGCGCATTTTGTGAAATTTCCATGGATCAATATTAATCCAAGGCTCAATTCACGATGGCTGCTTTAGTATTGGACACCTCACAACCATAATAATGGTGTTGTATTGGATGTGTGTTGGGATCAACTATAAAGATTTCTATTTAAAAACTCTGAGGCAAAAGAGGACTCGTAGACTCGAAGTGGATTACAAGTAACAATACATTTGATTAATTAGGTCTACTGAGCTCTTACACTCGATGACAAGTTATGATAACTGTGTAGCTTGTTGTCTTTGTTTCACTCTATCTGATGAATCTCTCTCTGAATTTTACCTATTTCTCTGATGAATTAATGATCTGATTCAAATCTCTGATGGCTCTGAATATTTACTGGCTCTCTCATAAGATACAAACAAGTTAATGATTACAGAGAATTTCCATGAGGGGGACATTTACTGGGATTTATAGTACCTTATACGTATGGCACATAAACTGGACTTTCACAGCCACAGGTCGTTAATTTATTTCACAAATATTGTTAAATTCTTACCAAATTCATGTCATCGGCAACTTTTCTGCCTCATAACAATTACTCATATTCTATAAATATACGTTTTGTTTAGTTATTCATACTTTCATTTCGTTAAATGCGTTTAAATATAGTTAAATAATAATATAGTTAATATAATAAAATATCTAGATTGAGAATTTGCAGCTAAACGCATGGTTATCCTGAGATCATAACTTTCTTTCAAATGCATAGTTAACAAATTTGTAACTATTAAACTATGGACTATAGGTCCATTGTTCAATTAAAGCACACACAGATCATTATTTGTTCTCTTCCATAAACTATATTCATTTGTTTTTCCACTTCACCTGCAATGAGAGTCTGGCTTCCAGGCATTCGGACATTTGGACATTTGGACGAAAATCTGTTAAATCATCACAATGTTGTTGCTTTTTGAAAGTTTTGATTTTTCTCAAAAGGATATATACCACGTTACCTGTGTACTTGATCAATCATGAGACACATGTTTCACACGCATAAGAACAGAAAAACATCATGTGACGAACTTTTATCCAACCTTCACTAATCTGTTTCCTTTATGTTTTTGCTTTTATTAAAATCATCTTACCTTCAGGATGGACTTTACCCCATTACAGATAAGAGTCTAGAACTCACGAGACAAGTCATTCTTTCATTCTTTTACATGTATTTCTCCTTCCATCCCAAAGCCTGGGGTATTACTATCACCCCTTATGTAAAACACAAATTACAGGAATCCCTAAGAGCAATAAAAGTTATTCGACCAGACAGTTTTATGAATAGTCCGGGGTTTTTTGCCTCTCGAATGGTCGTTAACAATACATAATTAGAGAGAGTCCCTGAAAGGATAATCATTGGGTAATGATCTGTCTGCAGAAAATTACCATAAGCCTAACCCAATGTCACAATCTTATATTTTCTGAAAAGCTTGAGAGATGCCAAAGACAGTGAATTAAGTTTGAAATCAATATTTAGTATGGGTTGTGAGCTACAAGAATTGAATGAAAAAGTTTCAACTAAAAAGAATCACCAAAAACAAATAAAAGTGTAGCATTTTGTTGACGTCGTCACGACATGTCGTCGTCGACGTCGATCACAGAGCTGATATTGGCAAAACAACTAAACGATGTTGTTGCCCATGTATCCGGCAACCAAACTATACCAATTAAGTTTGATAATATTACATCAAAGTATGTGTCTTCACACCTTTGTTATGATGGTACCATGTATTATATTCCAACCATTTTTGAAAAAAGGCTTTCCGGTAGTGACGTCACATTTATGGTGATTTGGGTAAGAAAGCACCGGGTACACCTTGCCATGCTTGCCAGCAAAACATTTTTGTGATGTCCAGGGTCTATATTTTCAACTATGGGGTCAGTTGTTTTGGCCCTTTTCACATGAATAAATCTTCTGGGCTCCCGGGCTATCTGGATGTGCCATTGCTGTTTATTATGACGAGTGCAAGTCATAGAATATGCCTCAGCGACTACTTGTCGTTTCTATGCTCGCCTTGATGTCCCACTAAAAGTTATCATAGACGTTAGACTGATCCATGGGTGCATCTTGATTTGTCTGGGAGACCACTGAACTGGAGAGGAAGGTCCCAGCCGTGTCCGAATAATTGCCCATGACGCTATGGTCGTTGTTCGTGCCTCGTTTCTTAGTGAGAGAAGGTGAGGCAGCGTACAAGAGGCAACAGTTAGTGAGGTGTGGGAGAAAAGGAAGAGACGCAGGCATTGTAAGAAAAGGGTGATGCAAGTGAAAAGACATACATATGTTAAAGGAAATACGGTAAACGGTGCGTTTTGTGGTACAGGATGTAGTAGTCCTTGAGAGGACTGTTGGGCTATTTTCTCGGAAGAGCTCTGAAAAGAGCTGCTAAAAAATCAAATGAGACAGGAAATGAGAGGAGACGGATGGTAAGTGTGACACCAGAGGAAGGTAGATCTATTAACAAAACTAACTTAGCAAAGGGACTCACATTGGACACACATGCGTTATGATTATGTAAAATCTGGACTTCGTGAAGGAAGACGCATTGTTTTTGACTCCCATTTGGGGTTTGCATTGCATTTAAAACAACACATCTAATATGATTATGACGTCATATCAAAATTTACGTCCTGCAAACCTCTTCAAATTTAGTGATGAACTTTTCAAATGACGCATGAAAACTGTTTTCAAATAACTGCATTCCCGAGAATACAACTTCTTTGGAAGTTGTGTATTCTAGGCTAAATCTCAGGATATTAATAAATGTTAATCTGAACCTACAGTGTATTCAATTTATGGTTAATAAGGGGACGTCATCACATTAAAATCTGAAGCATGGTTATATTACACTTGTGCAAAAATATCCTCTATCTGTCAACATCGAAGACAATTAATTATTTCGCTTCGCCTTTCTCTGCACGCGCCATCTAGCGACACAGTTTGGTAAGTGAGTTGCGCTCCACAACTCGTGCGATCCAAATCGATTAGCATACAACACAGTGCTTTCATCGTGATGAAAACCGAGACGTCAATTTACACAAGTTGAGTAATGAAACATCTCACATGTTTCATGTTTGCATAAATCATGACATTTCCGTTTACAAGCAAGGAGTGTACAATTTCCCACTTACTGTTGAAAACACATCAATGTGTACCATTCCTTGTAAAGATAAAAGGAAGGAGGACCGAGGCACAAGGCAAATCACTAAAGTAACATGTGTATGGATTCAACAGACGAAATTATTCATGTGTGCTCGAAGAGCTCTAATTACGGGGACCGGGGCCGGGGTGAAGTGCGTGCATGCGTGTGTGTGTGTGTGTGTGTGTGTGTGCGTATTCTTTTATTGCTTTTAAAATGTGTTTTTGTTTAATATTGTGATGAAACCTTTAAGTTTTTTAGTTTGCGCAGTAATAATCAGAGGATATTGCTGGATCATGTATTATTTTGAATGGAATTGAATAAAGATTATTGAAAAAAGAAAAAAGTTAATTTTTTTTTTATTTGTGTGTTTGTGTGTGAATTTGAACATGTATGTATGTGTGTGCATGTCTTTGTCTGTGTATTTAATAGGAAATTCAAAAAAGAAGAAGGGAAGGACACAGTCCCGCAAAGTGCTACATTTGTGTGTGTGTGTGTGTGTGTGTGTGTGTGTGTATGTGTGTGTGTGTGTTTTAATGGGAAATTAAAAAGGGAGAAGGAGGGAGGAAAAGGAAGCTAGGAGCACACTTTAGAGTTATACTCGGTATTAAATAAAACTGTTGACACGTTTGAAAAATAATTAAGATTAAGCGACAACTTTTTCCAAACTGAAATTGAAACATCATAAAGTCGAATGATGCGTCTATTTTCAGAAGCAGGTTTTGTGACATTTTATTAATTTCTTTTCTTGAAGTAGTCGTGTGAATATTAAATGAGATTTTTACTTTTCGACAAATTTGGACTTTGAATAAGTATGCATCAGATAATTGCTTCAGGACACAACAATGGTAATTTTGCTTTGAAACACAGATCAACCAAAACTTGTTCTCTGCCAGAAGCATCGTGCATTATTAATGACACTGTGATGTCAGTTGCTCGCTGATTGACAGGTGTGATACAGATGTGATATGGTCATTGTGTTCTGAATGTATCACCTGGAACGTTTGCCTGTAGTGAACCCGGAGGGTGCAGCTAATTTCAGTAAAGGCACTAATGTACTGAAACAATGCAATTTTATATAAAACCCACCCAAACTTCCATTTCCAAAAAAAATCCAGAACCTAACTGAATACTGTAGTCCATTTTCTTAATGTATTCGCAGCTTTCCCCTAACTGCCTGGTGGCGTGTTATTACATTCACCTGTCTTTCATGATTCAGTTTGAATGGATGGAACTCAATCTGAATCTATTAGTAGTTGTGATGCAGTTGCTCACTAATTGACAGGTGTGATATATAGTGGTCATTGTTGTAATTTGAATCTGATACGTTTGCCTATTGTGAACCCTGTGAAGGTGATAATTTCGATAAAAGCACTTGCTTGACCATCTTACTTTGTGAGTGTATTTGGAGAGAGAGAGAGAGAGAGAGAGAGAGGAAAAGAGACAGTGAGCGAGAGAGAAAGAGAATGAGCGAGAGGAAGGAGAATTCCAAAATCTAAGTGAATAATCCATTTTCGTAATGTATTCACAACTTTCACCCTAACTGCCTAGTTACTCGTTATTACATCCACCTGAATTTCGTGATTCAGTTTCAAAGGATCGAACGCACTCTGAATCTATAAGTTGTTGCACTCGGACAAACCTCGGACAAGCTTTGGGGGTTATCATTAGTAAAGTAAAGTTTTGACAACGTGAATAAAATTTGCATGCATAACGAAAATGGTCTCTTGATACAAAGTCCTAACAAAGACACAGACTTTGTTATGACATTGGTTGACCACTTTTCTTTTAAATCATCAGTCGAGAATCCTACGAAAATAGGCATTTGGACTGAAGTCGTAGGTGTGTGTGTTTACGTATTTGTCTGTGTGTGTCTAAGAGGGAAATTAAGAAAAGAGAAAGGAAGGGATTACACCGAGAAAAACAAAGCTTACTGGAAATATGGCTTTCAATATATTTTTGCTTAGAGTTTCCGGCTCAATCGTTATTCTCATACAGGTCTCATATCGTTCTCATACAGTATTTTCTTTTATTTTCCAGAAATTATTTATTTTATTGATCTGCAAAGGGTCACCTTTATGTGTACGTGTGTGTGTGTGTGTGTGTGTATGTGTGTGTGTGTGGGTGTGTGTGTGTGGGGGGGGGGTGGGGTGGTTGTGTTTATATCAACAGGGCATTCAAAAGAGGAGGAAGTTACACATGCTAAGGGCTATAGTGTGTGGGGTGTATGTCTGTGTCTGTGCATTAATGAGAAATCAAACAAGGAGGAAGGGGGGAATACTTTCTTCTGTAATTTACTCTCTTTCATTACCATCCTCCACTCCCTAATGCTAACTCTTCTTCGTTTAATGTTATTTGTCTGCGGTACGATTGTATAGCAGACAAATGTTGTTTGTATCGTTAATGAATGCATACTTATGTTGGGTACGGGGCCGTCGCCCCGATGGAATGTAATTTGCATAGGCAGCTCGTACAGGTGTGCGAGCTAATTCAGCCACGGTGACCAGGGCACGTACGGGGGTACGTGGCATCAATTAGTAGGTAATTGAATCATTCTAGCTTGAACTTTCAACGAGACAACTTTTATTTGCAATGAAAGTGCGTTGTTTTATGCTCTGACATGATTTCAAGGTTTTCCAGAGTTTTTATTCTCGTTGAGTTTTATCTCTGGTTTTTTATCCTGGATCATGCTCAGTCCGATTTCCTGAAGGAAATGTGAAGAAATGTTTGTTAAACATTCATACCAATAAAAGGCCGGCTCCCAGTAGTCGTTGTCAGGCTATCCCACAATAATTGAAGTGTATTATTGTGTTTTTTGTTTTGGGAGTCAGAGGGTAGACAAACGAAATAATGTGTGTAATTATAGAACAGACCTTCTTTTCTTTTTACTTTTACCTCTCTGCTCACCTTCATCCTTTTATATTCAGATGTGCTCATTCATTCCATCCTCACATCTGACTCTTTTGTTGAACATTCTTTATTACATAATCACCCAGACCATTTACCGATCTTCATCCTTCTTACTTTCATTGGTTGATTTGGATTCGTATAAGTTGTCCTGCTCCATTCGTTTTATTTCTATTGGTTCTTCTTTCATGTCTTTAGTCAATCTGAATATGCTAATGTAAATTATGTTCATGCTGGAAAATCTTGCTGTGGGCAAGAAGCCCCATGAAAAATAAGTACACCTCAGGACTTCAAGTCTGCAAGACCTATTTTTGTGTTCCATCATGTAGTACCCGACGCTACGAAACTCGGCATGTGGACGGAAATTATTAATGTGCGAGTTTGTGTTTACGTGAATAAGAGAGAGATGGAGAGAGAGAGAGAGAGAGAGAGAGAGAGAGAGAGAGAGAGAGAGAAAATCATTTTCTTTATGTATGCAAATTTTATTCACGTCGTAACCCCGAAGCTTGTCCGAGGTTTGTCCTAGTAGTAACAACTAATACATTCAGATTGCGTTCCACCCATTGAAACTGAATCACAAAATACAGGTGGATGTAATAACGCATCACCTGGCAGTTAGGGGTGAGAGTTGTAAATGCATTATAAAAATGGATTATTAAAAAGGGAGGGGAGGGAGGGGTGGACAGGGAGCTGGGCGCACATCAGTATATAGATATTCAAAAAACTTTGACATTATTTAAAGATATCTACAAATATGTACAAATTGGTCATAAATTTGTTCTGAATTATTTATTATTTGATAGGTTTATCTGTTGTGAACCGGGAAGGTACACTTAATTCCGCTACAAGCACTAGTGCATACATAAACTCTGAAACAATACAATTTTACATAAACCCTGACCCAAACGACCATTCACTACGAAATCCAGAACCTTAATAAATTGATACAAAGGCTTAACAAAATCCCAGACTTCGTCATTGCTTGGCTGTTAAATTATCAGTCAAGAATCCTACGAATCCAGGCATTTGGACGGAAATTGAAGAAGTGTGTGTTTACGTGTTTACGATGTTCTTCCATGCATCTCTTGTTCTTCCCGCCTCTTCGGCCTCCTCAGGAAATTGAGTTTGTGTTATGACAACCTTGACGCTGTTCTGGAACTTTGTCATACGAAGTTCTCTTTAATCCCTTCAGTCCGATATGGTATCATATGTGTTGTAATTAACATGGTAATTCACAATGGCACTGAGATGGTTAACATGGTTTAACAACTTTAACCCTTTGTAAGCCAGATACAATTTATTAGCTATGTGATGTGTATGCATAACTGGCGCCGAAATACATACGTGGCACATAAATGGTTAACTATCTTCACAAAATTTCAGTCCATCTTTAACACTTACGCAGATAGTATGACTCATATTTCTGTCTCGATGGAATGTTGTTTAAATTTCGTCTTTGTTTTCAGTTATAATCCCATCGAAAGAATAAACTAATCATCTCGCGGATTAGTCCGCTGTGGAGCCATTTCGCTATATAACTCCTAAGGGTTGCGACTTTTCATTCATCAATCACAGTGTATTTCGAGAACTGCTCACAAAGTTGTTTTCAAATAATGTATGTATTCGGATAAAAATGTGACTAAGCCACTGCAAGGGTTTTGAATTACTGGAGCGGGGAAGATCGTGTGTCATCAATCGCTACTTCCTATCCCTTCAGATATCAGACAAAAGACGGGAAGAACATCGGATGAATGAGAAGAAAGGAAGTAACCTTCCCTGCTTGGAATCACCAGGAGAGAGAGAGAGAGAGAGAGAGAGAGAGAGAGAGAGAGAGAGAGAGAGAGAGAGAGAGAAAGAGAGAGAGGGGGGGGGGGGGTTGCTGGTAGGTGGAGAGTGGGAGAGAAAACGAATCTAGGGCATGTTAGAGTAGGTAGGCCAGGGTGTAATTCCAACTTTCCACCGGGCCTAGCGCCGAGTTACCGATACCTGTTCGTCCCGTGTGTCGTCTACATTCATGCCGTGCGATGGCGGCTTCGTCATCGGCCTCGTCGATATCGGAGATCGTGTCGCCTGGGCGTGTCGACTGGGGACGGACTCTTCGCTTTCAGGTGTGGAGAAGTCCCGGGGGATGAGTCCCAGAAATTAACCACCCACCACACGGAGATAGGCAGTACCTGAGTTAATGTAGAGTTATGTTTACTATGTAATGATTGAAATGTGGGAGCTATCGGAACCAACTAAATCAAATCAAATCTATCGGCTGCATTTTGGTAGCTTGATTGCAGGTTGAAACGGTGGTAAGCGCTCTATTTTATCGGTTTAGTATAGGGTTCAATGCCATTATTATCAGAGGGCTTTCCATGACCTTAGTCGTAATTATCTCTTTGTGATTTGATTGAAAATGGTACTTTGTAATGATCGTAATGGGCTTTTATCTACAAGAAGCATTCCCTAGGTCTATTAATGAAATATGGACAATGATATTCTATACCGTACTTTATGACTGATTGTATAATGATCTGTGGTCTACAGTACGTGTAACGTGCTCTGCATTGATATTGTTAACATATTTAGCATTATTGACTTAATATTTGTTTAGAAAACTGATCGCACTCAAGTAGGGCCAATAGTGAAAATTATAACAATCAAAGGATGTCGGAATATTGCTACGGAGAATTACTTACAGTACCAATGATTATCAAACAAGAACCGTTAGATATATGTTGTAAGCTTCAGCATAATAATTCTCCCATGTCGAGAACTGGTATATCGATGATATCATGTAAATCAACTCTGTGGCCTATATGCAATGGTGCAAATTAATGAACACACGCAACTCTAGTGTAGCAATTTTCGTGGCATACATGTATTCAAATGTAGTGATTGGTTTGCCCAATCATTGTAAACAACGCTTGAATTTCACGATGCAAAGGTGAACAAAATCATATCAATGAAATGGTAGATATAGCTCAGTTTATGTTCTTCATGAACGGTTTATAGGTGCTGAGAGAGTTATTTCTGTGTTTTTTTTTTAATATTTTGTTTAACTCTTTGTGAGCCACATGTGACTTTCCTCACAGGCAATACACACGCACGCCATAGAGAAGCAGTTTATCTGGCATCCAAAGGGGTAAGAACAGGTTCTCCCTGAAGGGAGTCAACATCGTCGGTTCATCCACAGTCCCACATGTGATTAAATTAGTTAGCTAGCCAGCGACACTTGCGTGCTCGTGTCTCGGTCTGTTAGAGTGACCTATCACTCATGATGTGCCCACGTGATCTATATATATCATGCCAAGCTCCATCTATACTGTTTAAAGGGAACAAACGATTAGCATAGGTGCTGTGATCAATTACTCTCGATATGATTCAATTCAAACTTCCTAGTTTAACCTCTTTTCATATCACATACACTGTACGTCAAAATGACAAATAATCATTTGCGGTTCACTGGTGTGCCCATCATTCACATTCCTGTGATCATTTAAAGATCAATGACACTGTATGTGTCGTGATCATGTTCTCCTATGACCTTGTGTGTCATTCATGGTCATTCAATTGGTCTTCAATTGGTTATTTCTCTTCATCTGTCACGATAAACTCACGTGGTATGCTCTGTCAAGTTCAGGGTCCTGTCTTATAAAGATTTACGAGATTTACGATCCAATCGTAACTCTGTACTTTAAGATAACCTAGAAATAGGGGATTGGACTTGTGATCGATTAAGATTAATAGCAATTCCTTATGAGACGGGGCCAGTATACATTTTTTTTTCTTGGTGGCAGTGTTGTCAAGCATGGTTGCAGTTTTGTACCAGTAACACCCTTTAGATTCGTATGTTTCGGATTGAAGGCATGGTATGAATCAACCAATAATCATCAGACGTCTTTATGACGTCATTCAGACAATATTTCCGTTTCACAGATTTAGGAGAAACAAACTGTTATTAACATTAGCAAGCGTTTTTCTTGCTTTGCCCATCAAATAAATGCTTTAAAATGTATGCTTTGTTTGTTTAATTCATCTTTCTTCAGTAATACATTTTCCATTCTTCTTTTTCCCTTTTCTCCACTTTTTTCATTCTCTCTTTTCATCTCCTCTTCTTTTGTTTGCCATTTTGGTTCTCCTGATCATTATGATATTTATTGTACTTCTTTTACTTCTTAATTTCTTCTCCTTTTTCTTCTTCTTTCTTCTTTTTCCTCTCCTTATTCTTATATCCTTCATTTAATATGACTCTCTTTTGCCTGTGTGTGCCGATATCTCTCCCTCAACATATCCTCCATCATCTCTCTCTCTCTCTCTCTCTCTTGGTTTCTCACCTATACTTCCCTTTCATCTTAGCCGTCTTTATCAACGTGCCTCGCATTCCATAAAAATGATATCACACTTAAAACGCGATCCCCTTTCGTGTCCAGTCAGTTGTTGCGTGTCTCTATACTCACTCATTCACGTCATGCGTTATGCATGGTTTCTTCATTAAGCATCTCATAGCCAATTGGATACCGCATCGTTCATTATACCACAGGAAATGGACCGACTGAGATTGAATAACCTCGCAATAAAATGGAGGTCGTGTACTTTGAACGGTGATGAGCATCTGTTGCTGACTGTCATCTAGGGTAATAACGTTCCTCCTCGAGGAATATAACGTGATATTCGCACGTTTCTCGCTCTGGGAGACGCCACTTGATGCCCCAGAAGACAAGATATCAGAGAGGACAAGAAGAATGGACTCAGCCCGAGAGACTAACCGTGAAAGACAACTCAAAGCAGGCAAGCAAACAGATTGACGACGGTATTCAATGAAAGTTGATGCGTCACGAAGTTAACAAATCAACTTAGAACAACGCACCGTATGAAAAAGAATTGTTTACTCTTTAAGCGCTATTTAGGGTAGTACGAAGTTTGGCAGGGAAGGAGTTAACTCTTTATGCACCATTGAGGCACTTTTTGTCCTGATTTAATACACATCATGACCATAGAGCAGTATGGACTTTGGCAGAAAAGGAGTTAACTCTTTATGCGCCATTGAGACAGTTTTGCACTGATGTAATTAAAGCACATCATTTTCATAGAGCAATGGAGTCTGGCAGCAAAAGAGAAAACTCAGCTGGTCGACAGCATACAGCTTCTTTAATTGTTGTGATGATGAAACAGATATGATTATGAAATCCACGATCACTAAACATTTATATTGTGTTAAAAGACATTTTATTGCAGTATACTCAATTATTTTTATTATCAAAAGAATCTGGAATCTACCATCCTTTTTCATATTCTTAAAGACCATAGTAATAATTTTGCCTTGATTTTGATTAATGATTTATTTAAGTTATAATGATTACGACAATAACATTTAGGGTGAGAAAAACAAATATCATTGATTCAACTGTGGGGGAATTTAAACTGAATCAACATAAGTATATAAATCAAGTACAAAAAAGTAAGAAATAAGAGACGAGTATTTTTGACAGAGAACTATTAGCAAGTACGCCATGTACATTAGACATGCGTAGTGTACGTCGCGGCTTAATGAGAAGATCAATCTAGGCGAGACTTTTACCCACATCTCCCAAGCTTTATGCCCACGGCAAAAAAGTCAATTTGGCGTTGAAGTAATGAGGTCTGTGGAACATTAACTTTCAATCTCGACATTTGTTGTCTCTTGCATTTGATTTTTTTTTACAGATAGTGTTATCATAGACTCCTCCCTATTATACTTCTTACACGTTTCCATTATTATTTTCTGCCCCCGGCACCGACTGCTTATATATTTCACGCCAAAACGTCTGGTTTGATTTCCGTTCCGTCTTTACACATCACTTTTCTTCCCGTTGCGCTTTTCCGATATCGAAACTATTTTTTCCATCATAAAACCATATTTTGCTTTTTAAATTCTTGTAGTAGAGGCCTATGGCGAATTTAGATAAAGGGATGTGATTTTATTTAATCAAAGGTGAATTTCTCTCTGCAAATCTCGAGAAACCCTAAATGTCGTCATGATTAAATATAATCGTTAATGTCAAGCGTGCATAATAATGCAGGGCTGTAGGAAAATTAGTAAATATTGTATTAAAGGTAAGGGATATATACAATAATGTGAGGTGTTTATTCTTTTTTACAATAATTCACCGAATCTATGCGGGCGATGACATTATTGTACCGTAATTGTGATTTTTGCAACGACATTTAAATGAATTTCAAAATGGCTTACAGATCGATGGAGACTTAGGAAAGAGAAGTGAAAAAGAGATAGATATGGTGAGATGGGGGGTAGGGGTGGGCGTGGGGGGTAGCAGGAGTGGGGTGAAGGGAGAAGGAATGTGAGGGGCGGATGAAGAGGGATATATGCATTTCAGGTTAGTACCTTAATTCCAGCGTGCAATTAAACCATGGTAACTCTTTATGGCGGGCCATTGAGCCATTCTTGCAACAATAAGACACATATATCACACATAATATGACTAAGCGGTTGTCCCGTTTGAAATTTGGGATTGCAAGAGCAATGGTCATTAACAGATAATATAAAAAAAGAACAAGAAAGCACTTTATATAAGGTACACTCAGTTTGGAGAATATTCTAGTAATGGGAATTCCTTTAAAGTGGAGAATCGAGTATGGAGCAACCATAAGGAGTGCTGGCTATCGGATCTCCATCTGATATACTCGACTCATCTTGGGCTGCCAGTCATATAGCCCCATGTCCGAACCGTCAGGATCAGGAATGCCAGAGGATCTGACGTTTCAATTTTCTAGGATTTGCTCGCAACATTGGTGAATACATTAAGATTTTACGATGAAGGGGGATCCATTCGTCGAGAATGGTTATGAAATGGAGTGATGGGATCGCCTGGTATTTATAGGAGGGAGCTTCGAGTTAAGACCAGTATAGGGAATCGATAGTGGAGCAAATGATGCCATGAAATAACTAAGATCAAAGTGGGATTATTGTGGGTTCCGTGTATCCACCGAGACATGTTCCGTAAACCTCTCCTAGAACAGGGTACTGGCATGACTGGATGGGTGACATTTTGATAACATTCATCTTGGATATGCTTGTTGTGCGTTGGGGATTTGAAACATTAAATTTGGTCTTAAGCTGCAAAGATATAATGAGGGTGCGGAAAAAAGAGAAATGGGGAGTGTGAAGAGAGAGTGAAAGGGGACGAGAGGGAGGGAGAGAGAGAGAAAGGGAGAGAGAGGGGGGAGAGGAAGAGACAGAGAGAGAAAGAGATATATATATATATAGAGAGAGAGAGAGAGAGAGGGGGGGGGAGGGGTCGGTGTAGGTGTGTGTGGGGAGGGGACCATTGGTGATGATTTCAACAAGGTAGAGTACGGGCAATCATTGTAAATTGCAGTCATTCATTCCATAGCAATTGGCGGAGACTTATTCAAAATAATATTATTTCAACGAGCTGTAAAGACCAGTTAACCATAATGTACCTGAGAAATATTGATATGGAAAGATAATGCAGTGATCCGCCAATCACATTCTTTTTATATGACGTGGAGTTTTCTTATTCTTTCACATCATTCTAATTTTTTTATTCCGAAGCAAAAGGGGAATGCATTTTTTTTTTCAAAAGACCGTACAGTATAATAACATGGAGCAAAATAAAAATGTTGTGGAGAATCTTGAGGAATGTATTCGTTATCATTTCGAATTTCCCCATTATCTTTAGGTAGAGGAAATAATGTGTTGTACACAAAATAATGTGCTGCGGGGCCATTCCTCCCACTGTGTCATGTGTGAACATGTTCTCCATAGAGCCCCAGTCAGTATGCACATTAGGTCTAAACATTGCATTGACGTCATGAGGCTTTTATTAATTTATCATTACCACGCGTTTTTATATCCCAAAGGTCCTCTTAACTTTTCAACAGGGTCTCTTGTTTGTCTGGGGTCATTATTTCAGTGTGTCTGTTTTTATCTGTTGGCGTTTTTTGGTTCTGTTTGTTGAACTCTCATTCGTCCATCCATATCTGCCCTGGATCATTCATCTTGCTTTCGTCATCACTCCTCGAGGAGCGTGTTTGTCGGGGACAAAAATACCGCCTCTTATCTCACTTTATCCCTGCTTGTTATATTGTTTATCAAACAGCTATGAGGTAGCGACAACACCCATTTTGGCGAGATGTTCTCTTTGTGAAAGCTTGACAGCAAGCCCAAACTCACACCAAACCCGCACTCTATGTAGAGCCAATACGCCGCCTACATCAGGAACATATCGTGGTGCGGTCATCGATAGTGCAGGTATCGATAGGCCCGGTCGTGTGGGACGTAAGATGTGGGGATAGCGCGGGTATAGCGTGCCACAAATGCGCGCGGATCATTTTCATCCAAATTAACATGGGCATGATTACAACAGTGATGATGGAAGACGTCATTCAAGAATGAAGGCTATCTGCCTCTCCTCTCTAACCTTCTTCTCTCCCTCTTCCAGTCTCTTTCCCACACTCTCTAGCTCTCATTTCCCTCTATCTCTATGTTTCATGCTGTCTATCTCTTTCTCTCTTCGCCTTTCTCTCAATGTATTACTCACTGTTCATTACTCCCCCTCTCATTCTCTCTCTCTCTCTCTCTCTCTCTCCCTCTCTCTCCCCTACCGCTCTCTCTCTCTTTCTCTCTCTCTGTCTCTCTCTCTCTCTGTGTCTCTCTCTCTGTCTCTCTCTCTCTCTCTGTGTCTCTGTCTCTCTCTCTGTCTCTCTCTCTGTCTCTCTTTCTCTCTCTCTCTCTCTCTCTCCCTCTCTCTCTCCCTCTCTCTCTCCTACCGCTCTCTCTCTCTCTTTCTGTGTGTGTGTGTGTGTGTGAGTCTCTGTCTGTGCATTATTAGGACATTAAAAATGAGGAAGACCTCCGAGCATAATGACTTCCAGATTGAAAATGAAATTGATAAGAAAGCTGACCAAATACGTCAATGCATTTCTTGACCACCTTTCTTTTAAAATATCAGCCAAGAATCCTACCAAACTATAGGCATGTGGACGAAAATTATACGGGTGTGTCTCTACGTGTGTGTGTGTTTTTTTTTTTTTTTTTGGTGTGTGTGTGTGTGTTTATGTGTGTATATATGTGTGTGCATGTATGTGTGTATATATGTGTGTATTTGAGTGTGTGTGTGTGTGTGTGTGTGTGTGAGTGTATGAATAAAACATGTGTGAGTGGGTGAGTGTGTGAGGGGGAGGGGTATATTTTTGTTAAGGCCTGCACTAATCTCACTGTACACAGCCGTCCAGACACTATGCCAATACATACATGTATAAGGGGGTATAAATAATTCCCCTGTACATAAGATCGATCGGGGATCTGGCTAATGGCTTCCGCAGCCATACTTTGAGGAAACATGTCTTCCTTTAGTGATTCAAGGATTCCCTCCCTCCCCATTCCCCTTCCTTCCCCACCAGTAATGATATCTGGTCCATACGCTTTCTCGCTGCACTCTCCCTACGGACTCATAGAAGCAGCTGCAAGTATAACCCTTCCGCGGATATTCCGATTATTTTCGCTGGTCTTCATAAATGAGGCGTACACTATGCCTGAACTTAAACGAACGAACGAACGAACGGCGCAGTCCGTTCGCTGGCCCGCAATTTCAATCAGACCCGATGCTGTGAGATGGTGTCTGTTAAATCTTTCAGGGTTCAGCGAACTGAACTGATTGTCCATTAATGACGTCTGTCGTCTTCCTTTAATCATGTTACCCCACATCACGTGACAGCGAGCTAAGAGGTGCGAGGCATGTGGGTATCCGTGTCAGTGAACCCCCACGCAAATCTGCAAATTGGCAATGTCATTACCTCCGAATGTACCGCAAAGTGGCTATCCAGGTTTCAGCTATAAAACAGATTCGGGCTTTCTGTTGTTGTCCGTAATAGTATTGTTGATGTAGAGTCTCCTTCACCACACTTTTTTTCTCCATTAATCAAAAAACGTTTCTGGAAGAGAGGAAACCGATACACTCTTTCGTGGAATCATCCCAACAAATAAAATGAAAAACATCAATGTATTTTCTTGTTGATATTTTCACCGACTTCAATATGTGGCGACTGACAAAGACTATCTGTTTAAAAGAGGACACGATTTCTAAGAACCCAGTTTCTCATAACAAGACTTGGTAATCCAATCTTGCGTCGTTAGTTAATACGCATTTGTGCTTGTGTCGCATTTTGACAACAATAATATGGACGAATCCTGAAAAACATTTTGCCTGTTCACTTGGTTATTGGCCAATGCGTGTCCATTGTACAAGCTTGAAGTAACTCTGTGTGTGCCGCATGTATATTTATTCACAAATAATACAAACAAATCCCATAGAGTGTCATTCTTCCTGCAACGCAATGGATTAAGAAGCTATGTAAATACCACGTTGCTTAAATAGGACATGACATCTTTTAAGGATTTCACAGAGAAACCGAGTAAGGGGAAATTGAATTGATTCATATTTGGGGGGGGGGGGGGTCGTGTTAAAGCACAGTCTCGTACTTGCATACCGTTGTACAAAAAACGTTACCTTATGATTAGCATTTATTGATTTGGTTAGATTAATGTTGTAATTTCTTGCCAACTATGTATTCAAATAATAATGACGGCAAATAGAAGACGTGCTTGCAAACTCCGACTTTGCTTATGTAATAGCAGCCGAGCACGAGCACGAGCGGAAAACTTACGAATAAATGTTTTTCAGCTATTTCCAGCCATTATGTTATTCTTGGGGTTCAATAACAATTTTGCATAGCTTGGTCTGAAATGTCAATGGCAAAAGTGAAACATTATCTATAAGACGAATGTCCGCGGGTTAATGTTTGTTATTGTAAGCACGCAAACCTATAGCACGTTTATCCAATGTCATTTGAGATACAAGTGACATACACGGTGGAAGAAGGATGATTTGATATTTTTAAACTTAACTTTTTGTGTGCTTGTTTACAGACGTTGAGCCTCTCTGCTGCACCAATAGTGCATTTGTGCACAAATAATACACACATAGACTTGCAGTTTGTCTCCTCCATATGTCACCTTTTAACAATTCGACAATTCGACTTCTAGATCTTCATAACAGCTGTACACCGCCTGCTGACTATAAACTATTTCTGTTGGTTTTCAGTGTCATATTTTAGGCTTCAAGTACATACTAAAATGCTATATTTTGTCGTGTCTGGTAATTCCTATTTTATTTTATCCTTGACATGAATATACTGCTGTCTGTAATTAAAATGATTAAAACAAGGGTATTACGAACGCATCTTCTAATAATGTTCACCTGGAAGTGTCACGTAACAATACATCAATGTTACCGTATGGCTTATATATCATCCAATCACATTGTATTTGTTCAAATGAAGTATTCAAAAATTGAAAGCTTAAAAAGTATACGTATGTATACTTCAAATTAAAAATGATTAAGACGAAGCACAAACAAGTTTTATCCGCGGACCGCGGGATATGTGCCAAATGATTTTTTTTTCTTCAATTAGCCATAATTGTTTGCCTCTCTGAGGTGAAGCGTATGCTTTCTAAATGTACATTAATTTTGTACCCGCAAAGAGCTAATTTTCCTCACTGCTATGCTATTGTAAACTTTCAATCACAAAATAGAATTTGAAATTTCTTGGTATATGCCAAGAACAGAGTAATGTACAGTAATTGTCTGTCATAAATAAAAGCGAGGCCACGTCAATAAAATCGTCTTACATGTTTGCCGACTTGTTACAAATTAGTCGTAATAAAATGTGGGTGTTGAAATAGCATGCTGGCTCTCAGAGACTGGCGAAAACCTGGCGAAAATGAGATATTTGTGTGTCGCAACGACGGGTACCATGACAGCGTACTATACATATCAAGTTTATAAGTGCTATTAAGTATATTACAATGAAAACAAATAAATTGCTAATAGGCCTACATGTATATTGTTTTATCAATATGTCATGCCTATCCATTGAATGGGGTATTGATATGTAAACGTGGGAGGCTACTTACAAAGAATGAGTTCCAAGACCACGCATAACCGAAGTGTGATTAAAAATAGAGGAAGAAAAAAACTGAGGAAGCTAACCAACAATTAAAAGACACCCACAAGTGAGCAAGAGAGGTGTACAGATACTAGCATAACCAGGCAGAAACTCGCCGCCCCCCCCCCCCGCCCCCCCCCCCCGCCCCCCCCCCCCCCCTGGTACGCCAAATAAATACGGGAAGGGTCACGTGACCATACCTGGCCAGAATGCGTGCGTGCGTGGTTGCACTGACCGAATGCGTGCGTGAATTCTTGCGTGTTGTGCTAGAACGCCAAGGTTATCAATCACCGTACACCTACGCACACACTGCGCACGACACCACATGACCGCACAGCTTCTACACCACCGCCACCGTGTATATGCATGGACGGCACCCACAGCGCGCACTTGTCATCTCGTGGTCACTCTCATCTAATCAAATTAAAATGGACGATTGGTCACCCTTTGCTGATCAGATTAAAGTGACCATTAAGGGCTGGACATACATTGGTAGACCGTGACGCGCTGCCACTCACGCTATCAAATATTGTGTCGTGCGTGGTTTGATTTCAGCTCAGGGTTAGACATGTAGCTAGAAACGTGATGCGTTTTCCAGCCCCTTGCACTATATGGGCCTATGCTATATTGATGACTGGCAGCGTGTAGTTGTTATATGGTATCCACCTACGTTATCTATTCCACTTAATACACCGAGAAAAAAAAACAGATGCACGTGACATGAAACGTGCTCTTAACTACTGTATATTAGCCATTTTTACACGTAAAGGAATTAATTATTTTCATCATTATTGTCGCAAAAGTAAGTCAGATTGTATCGCAAGACAATTGGTGTAGTTATTAAGTACTAATCAATGTTTTATGAGCGGCTTTCTAATACTACTTTAAAACCTAATATTTCAATATGAACTGCTATATAATTTGTATTGGGTAATTCAAGCAACAGTTTTTATATATTTTGTATATGATTTTTGTGGTGTCATCTCTTGTTTAATCCACAATTACATTACAATTATCTTAATTTACTCTCTCTCTCTCTCTCTCTCTGAAAATATATTACCTCTATGACAAATACGGTGCATGCAACATAAAATCAGTGTTGCCAATCGCTTTAAAAATATCACTTGAAATGGTTGTTTAGGCTGAAATATTTGTTTTAGAGTCCATATACAGTATCCGATGTATAAAAGACATATACTTGTCTGATATCCGGGAAATTGTTATCGTTATGGCCTGCGGTGATTTAAAAAACACACAAAATGATCCTTCGGCTTGCGCCTCGTGATGGTATGGTTTTCACATAACTGTCTTCCTTTAGATGTTGTGGACCCATAACAGTCTATATTTGAATTTCATCATCCATTGGCATAATAAATTGCAACCTGGCAACCCAATGATATGAAATAAGCATCGCACATGATGCGAGGGCATTGATATAACCAGTAATCAGTCTACCTGTGTAGTGCTTTCTACATCAATGGAATAGAGACCATTCCTAATGCTATTATGTTGGGGCTTTTATGTCTAACGCTTCATGTCAGCTTGTTAGTCGTACTACACGACGTGTTTTCAGCGGATTTCTTTTCACAACGAGCTTTAGGGTAGTGTATATAGACAGCGCCAATGTATATTTTGATAACGCCTTCATGATTGATGGCATTCGTCACGACTAATGCTATGTACATGTAGATCTGGTAGCGTCTGGGCTTCGTGTAATCGGCCCAAGTTGTTCCCGAGTGGGGCTTGGTGCGTGGGACCAGTTTCTTGAAAACGACTTAGTTTTGTCTTTTAGTGCTACCTGCATTCGCTTCCCGTTCCTTCTCGTGAAGTCGGTACCACGTCGTTACGCATTTGTAGCTCACGTTCTCAAATTGGTAGTCGTGAAACCGCCGCTCCCACTTCGTCGTTCCTGACGGGGACTTAAATCACTCTCGTACACGGAGCACCACGTCAAACAGATTCGTGCAGCAGGCATCTGACGCACCTGCATGACTCCGCCAGTTCACACTTCGATCAGGAATGAAATCATGTCGT
>OZ022577.1:9543037-9550537 GCA_963669155.1 Arbacia lixula
TTTTTTTTTCAAATCAATCATCACGGGTCCGGATCTCGTTGGATTTCAACAACTGTTCAATTTTGAAAGGTCTCGTCAACTTTATCACTACTATCCCAAATCATTAATCTTCCCGTCAGACGAATAGCTTCTCTATGGGATTAGTTATACCCGTGGAGAAAATAGTGTACTAGCACATAAACAGTTCAAAGTGCTTCAATTTATGACATGTCGTCAATCAGGGAAACTTGAAAAGCTCATTTAAAATCATGTCAATTACTTACTACTATAGATGCAGATTATCATATTTTGCAGCTGCATTAACGCCAATATCTCCGTCGTCATATTTGTTGCAAGATATTATTTTTAACCTACAACTTAATATGAATATTGCAATCGTACCTTTTTATGTGCTACATGTACATTTCCACACGTTATACACACAGTTCCTATACAATAACCTTTGCCCGTCTGGCCTCGCTGTGGAAGAAATTCAAAACATTACACTTCTCATTATTCATATAAACATGTAGGATGTATGTGCATTTTGGTCGGACTGTCGCCTGGTCGAATATATTTAAGGGTTCGATGTCGACTATCAAAACATGTTAACTCCTAGTATGTTACATATATCAAGCGGAACTTAATCCGTATTAATTCTTCGCATTTTCCTCCGTTTTCAAATATTGCTTGCTGTGACTTTTTCGTAGTATTTCGAGTCCGACTGTGGGACCATTGGGATTCTGTTTGATCGCTGCTTGAGAAGAGAACCTAATTCACTTTGGCTCGCCGTATTGAAGCTTCAAGTGGGCAATGCATCAAGGCACATCCCATCCCAGGCGGCCTATAAGACCGTCTCCCTTTCACCGAGTACACCCTCTCTTCTTCTCTTCCTCTCTCTCTCTCTCTCTCTATCTCTCTCTATCTCTCTCTCTCTCTTTCTCTCTATCTCTATCTCTCTCTCTGTCTTGCTGTGTGTGTCTCTATCTGTGTCTCTCTATGTATCTCTGTCTCTCCATCTCTGTCTCTGTATCTCTCAGTCTCCATGTCTCTCTGTCTCTATCTCTCGGTGTCTCTCTCTGTGTGTCTCTCTCTGTATCTCTCTGTCTCTCTCTCTCTCTGTCTCTGTCTCTGTCTAGCTGTCTCTCTCTGTCTGTTTCTCTCTGTCTGTCTGTCTCTCTCTCACTATCTGTCTCGCTCTGTCTCGCTATGTTTCGCTCTGTCTCTCTCTGTCTCTATCTGTCTCTTTCTTTTCCACTTTATCTTCCTTAGCGTCTTTATCGCTCTGAATTCATGTTTCTCAGTCTCGTTCTCTCTCTCTCTCTTGATTACTCTGTTATTCCCTCCGCCTGTATATTTCTTTCTGTCTCCTATCATCCTCGTATCTCTCTATCTCTCTCTCTCTCTGTTAATCCATATCTCGCATTCTTTCATCCCAACTCTCCTCCCTCTCTGTATTCTGCTATCTATCTTTATGTGTATTTCTTTCTCTACTATGTATCTTTTTCTTTGTCTGCTTGTTGCTCTCTATGTTCCTTGACCTCTAAGTCTCTCATTCTTTCCCTGGATTTCCCCGCTCCTTTCTCTCTTTCCTCCACCTCCTTTCTTTCCTGCTTGCTTTTCTGAGGTCGTATATATTACACCCTTTCTATCTTTTCATTTTTGTTTTTCATCTCTTGTTTCTGTTTATGTTAATTCCCTCTGCTTTACTCGCTGCTCCATCTGTTTTAGTATAATTCTTCCTTCTTTATTTTATCTTTCTTTCTTGACTTTCTCGATCTCCATTCGATTGCGTTCTTTTACATCCTCTCCCTCTTTCTCTCACCTCCTCTCTCTCTCTCTCTCTCTCTCTCTCTCTCTCTTTCTCTCTCTCCTCTCTCTCTCTCTCGTTACCCCTCCCCATTTACTTTTTCCTTCCACCTCCTTTCATTATAATTATGACAAGTTCTTCCCCCCCCCTCTCTCTCTTACCCTCTTCATACCCCTCTTTCCCCCTTTTCCTCTTTCTATATCCCTCTCTCATACCACACTCTCCCTCATTCTATTCATCTCATAGTAACATCCTCATTCCCTCATTGTATACTCGGAGTACAAAGGGACGTGAGGTTTTAGATGTGAGTAACAATCCCCATCGCTCTAAGACATGTGATTTTAAATGAAGACAGTAATGAATTACCCAGTGGATACAACCGTATCGTGCTTACACTTTCTGACCCAATAATTGCTCCGCGAGCAATCACTCTCAATCGTTCTCTCTCTCTCTCTCTCTCTCTCTCTTCGGGGAAGGCTTCTTAGTGATGTAGGTCTGATATTTTATGGCTACTGCACTGCGATACTGTAACCATAGTAATTAAATCATCACACGTGAAACTCTAAAGAAATACATTTATTTCCCAAAAGATTAGCTCGAAAAGCGCCAACGATATATTTGACCATCACACACTATGCAAAGTCTAAACAAATCCTTCTTTTCTTCCCAGTCTTGGGTACCACCTGAAGACAAAAAATGTATGTCCTTAAGATTCCATTTGAGAATCCAAATCAAATTTACAATGATAGAAATATGATGAGCATGCCAAAAATATTGAACATTGGATACAAGCAGGTCGCCAAGTTCATAAGGCTTTACATGTAAAAGCACGATCAATATCCCGCGCTCAAGTACTGGTCAAATCTAGATTGACAAGAATAAAAATAAGTGTATGGTATGTATGTGCGTTTATGCATGAATATGAATACAATCACACACACACACACACACACACACACACACACAATTTACTAGTATATATCTAATTTTACATCTATATAGATACAAAACAATGAAAGCATTAATGAAGAATATTTTACTCAGTATTTCGGTCATACTATCAAGGTTAAAACAATCTTCTCCGTCGTGTTTAATACGTAATATTTCGCATCTACATTCTCATTGCCATGGCAACATCATCATTAAGTCATTAATACGTCTACGATATAATCGGAGGGGGGGGGGGAGGCAAATCTGTCCCATTACCCGTGCTAACAAAATGATAGAAATAATGTTTCCATTACAATGAAAACATAATTAGCGTGGTCACTCATTCAGGGGTTGACCCCGTCACCTCACGCAGTGATTTTGCTACTTCTGACGTCTGGTTGAATTCGTTGCTCCACGCCATTTACAGTACGAGGGACGGAGAGCACGGAAACGCACATTTGCGATTGGCTGTCTGTCCGATAGTATACAGCCGTTCCGAGAACATAGTAGAATGATGAAGACTTGTGTTCAATAACTCACGACGGGTTAAACAAAACCTAGAAATAGCCTTATCAACTGAGAGCAAGGACACTGAGCTCCATGCAGTCGATACAGTCGATAGAGGTCTATGAATCATTGTGCATTCTCTTCGAACATCAAGACACAACGCAGGCCCCGAATTGCAATGAACGTGACACTACCAGCAAGCTATACACCACATCTCATTCTTCTGGCAAACATTGTAGAATAAAACCACTGTATATTGCTTCTCATTTAGTTTAAATAGCAGAAGGATCATTGAGCTCTCCGATCAATTTTCGATAAATGATCTCCAACGGTGGACCCGATTTTCCTCGCTGTGGTTTTAGAACGCGCTTGCAGTGGCGTACGGCGCATTCAAGAGCGAACATCAAAAGTTCATTCTATCGACTGATCGTAAAACGGCGACATACACTCTGGATATCGTTTGATTTATGGTGACCTTTTGCGCGGTATTCACCTGTTCATACCTGCGCTACAGAGCAACATTTCTTCCTTTCCATCTGGGCTTGATATTGAGACGGAATTGAGAGACTGTTAGAGTGGGGGAAATGCCCCCGCATGTAAGGTTTTACTCCAATCCTTGTCTGAGGGGAGATTAGCATCAAAACATTGGATTCTGGAGGTAAGTCGTGGGTCTGTCTATAATGGACGAGTAAATGTATTTAAGTCTTTATGCCGCATTGATGCATTTTTGCGCAAGTATTACACTAAAATCCTATGTGGTAGCGTTTTGCCTGGCAAAATCTAGTCGAGCGCAAAGGAGAATGGTATAATTGGGACATAATTCAAATAAAAGATAAAGTAATGAATGTGAAGATATATATTATACGTATATATATATAATGTGAAGGCGCCTCGGCCACGTACGTGATGGGTGCCACATCATAAATTATAGTTGAGACTGCACTGTGTGTGCGTGTGTGTGTGTGTGTTTGTGTGTGTATGTAAGTGCAGAAATATATATTATATTTAAAGAGAGAATATATATATATATATATATATATATATATATATATACCAATAGACATGATAGATAGAAATGTATTTAGATATAATGATACAGTCAAATACAAATGTAGGTATAGACAGATATATACATTTATATGATTAGACAGATACGGGACAAGTAAAGTTTGGTGTATAGTAAAGCCGGATGGGAAGATAGTTGTATGTGTTTATATTATATAAGTATACTCTAAAATCTAAACTCTAATACTTTTCATATACAAATGCACTTCACTGTAATGATGTCAGATATAACAAACGTCTTGGGTAGATTAACAATTTAAAAAGTACAGTCTTGCGAATACTTCCGCAATGACGTCGTAAGAAACTGTAATACAAAGGAATAGTGACAAAGGGAAAGTGATGAAATGTAAAATAAATTATTAAAAGTTCGTTTACTCTGTCCTTACTCACCGCGACCTTTTTGCCCAATACCTCTTGAATGAATAATGGGCAGGTACGAAATAGTGAAGATGACAGCACTCGATCGTTTGGACTATAAATCATCAATGTAATAAACGCCATAGCCATCACAATGATTATATCGATAAAGAGGTATTTCGACGAAACCAACGCGGGTATCGAACGCCATCATTATATAGACCACGTGACAGGACGCTATGTTTAAGAGCAACGTGGATGAGACAATGTATAACAATGCGTGAAAACATAATGAATTCTGCTCTCAACATCGGCTACGGTTCCTAATCCTCTAAGTGCAAGCTCTATCAAATTGTAGACAGGAAGGCGCTTGATAGAATTACAATATAATCTCCGGTATTGCGCCAAATACTTTCCCGTATTTGAAAGATATAACTGAATTCTTGGGATGGATGGATGGATGGATGGATGGATGAGAAAAGGGGGGGGGGGAGTAATATCCCATACGTTTCTGTTGACCTTTTCTTCGGCGACAAACACATATTTGAACCTGGCTCGACGTTTATGATGAATTGTATATCATTTAGCGGAATATTCGACCAGAGAGATGTAAAGAAGACGCTGGGGAGCTCGCCCGTCTCCTCTGGTAAAACAATGTCATGATGGATGGCCGCTGCTATATGCTAGGCCTACACGTCGCCCGCGTGGACGAAGACGGGGGAAAAACCCAAAGACCCTCTCCTCATCAGACCGAAATTGAATAGCTTTCTGAAATGAAATTCAAATCTAATCAAATTCAAATATTGGAACATCTCCTTTCCGTCTTCCAGAGGGCTAGTTTAGAATGCTACTCTACGGCGTATACTGTTCAGTTGTTCTTTGATGGTATTATGCATATTACCCTGCATAAAATTATTATCATAGCATCAGAAATGGCTCAAAACACACGTATAGCACGTATCTATCCAGTCACACTGTAATTAACATTTCACATTAAACATATTCAATCTTAATAATATCACGGTACACATTCATCAGAGATATTGACGTTGATCATAGATATTGACAACATATTTGTTACCAAAAGATTTTTTTTTAATTCTCTCAGACCTTCGGCCTTTGAGACGTGTCTTGTTACCTTTACATTGTTCCTCTATTGAATAAATTGATTTGATGAATAACTTTGATACGTATCATCATCTTCAGGTCGCATTGAAGCTTTAACTATTTTTTTTTTTAAATTTTCGCAAACGTTTGATGACATAAAATTATCTCTTTGAACTTGTTGCATGAAGTAAGTGTGGTTTCATTGTTTGGTTCTCTCATGTTCACTTTATGATTTAAAGCGCCCTAGTTCTACAAGATATCTTTTTACATGTCTGTACCAGAATATCATACAATGAAACTAGTAGGTATGGTAGGTGTGTCACCTTTTTAAAGTAGATATGACATATATGTTCCGCCCAAGCCCCCTATGTATATGCAGCAAGTTTTCGTAATCCTGAACATTCTGGCGTCTTTGGTTGCTTTATTCGTAATCGTAATAAAGCTTAAAAACTAAAACAATTCAATATCGGAAATGTATTATTTTCATGTTCATAGAAGAATTAGTTTGATCCATGTTGTATTCAAGATCTCATAATATCATGCACTTCTTGCGTGTATAGCATACGTGTCCTATAATATTTCACTCGACTCTCATAATGACAGCTAATCGTTATTTTAGTGCTGGTTTTCATCAATTTTCATCACATGTTTTGAATGTTTATTGCCTCATTGTGCAGTTAGGCAAGCCTCGGGCAAGTCCACTCGGTTACTATGGGCAACCTTTGAGCAAGATTGAATCCTTGAATTGTGTTCCATCCGCCAGAAAGCCAGTCAGGCAGACGATACAACCTCATAAAAATTTGTATGTCGATTGGTCTCCGCGGCCTCTCCCATTTACCGCTGTATGCAGCGCGTTACGTAACCTAATTGGCTTCGTCTCTCGTGGGACGCCCAGTGGTCGATACCAGAGCCCATAAACAATAGTCAGTATTTCAATTTGGGCTTCCATTAAACGGCCTGGTTTTGTTGATGTAATTACAGAGGCGTGAATAAATTACGGCCGAGCAAATGAGTGAGAGGGCTGTGCGATATTGACAGTTTTCACACTTTAAGACATCCCTGCTCTCGTATTGACAAGATGACACATCAAGGATATATACATAGAACCACGTAGAATGTAAAAAAAGATCTTGTGATGTTACATGTAGTTTAACTGTCGTTTGGTATAAACTGGCAAGTAGGAATATATGTCTGTGGTTGTGTTTAGGTATATATCTTTTGGGTCTGTCATGCCAAACAGTATTTAATACAAAACCACAAAAACAATAATATACGTGTAATATGATTTCAATTTCAACACACAGTTCACATAGTTTCAGTGCTCCCGCGCTTTTATATCTAACTAACTACAGTTCCTTATGTCTGTTTGTCTATCATGTTTATTGATATATTTTTTGTTTTATATGTCTATCCGTCTTTGTTTTTTTTTTGTCTATTTTTGTCATAACCACGCATAAACGTGTACGCAGAAAATGCTACCATGGCCCCGAGTACTGATGCTACATAGTTCACTCCGTTCTTAATAAATAGATATGTCTCTCGACACAAACAACCTCTGTACACAAGTTGTAATGGAGATCGCATGCCACATTGATTAGCAGCCATTATGACAAGATGATATTCTGCATCACGTGATCATTGCTTCACGTTCACGGGTAGAGCAACAATTTATCTAGCGCTAATGATCTGATTTGTGTTTTGGCGCGATGGGGTAAACATGTGCGGTCTTCAGTCTGAAATACGAG
>OZ022577.1:9555537-9585537 GCA_963669155.1 Arbacia lixula
AGTATAAGGTTCATTCAGTTGAAAAAAAAAAACGTACCCTAAACTCCCAGGAATTAATTGCAAACCCACCGTAATACGCTGACAAATTAGTCTGGAATGTCTACTCCCCCCTCCCCCCCACCCCCACTCTACCATGCATTCCTGTGACCCAGTGTCAGATCTTATAAAGAGTTACGATTGATCTGAATCGATCACAAAAGTCCAAAGCGCTATCTCTCATGTACATAGTTACGATTGATATCAATCACAAAACTTGCTACAGTAAGACATGGCCCTGTAAAGTGTGACGGAGAGCGATGATGCGATGAATCACGCACTTAGTCTGCGCATCCAGACTTGATAATGATTGAAGAGCTAAAGGAACAAAACTCCATTCGAGAGTCTCAATAGCTAGGATAGAACCCTCCCCCCCCCCCTACCTCCACACACACACCCCACCCCAAATGGAATTCAGGCCTAATGAACGCCAATGATAGGCATGCCAAGCGACAAGCGTGTAGTTCTTTTTTTTTTTTATATATATATATACAAGCAGATCATGTTATTACGCAAGCAGTGCAAACTACCTAGACACGAAAGAGCGCGTACCTCGTAAGCTCTCATTTTTGTATCGGAACTGTTAACATGATTGACATCTCAATTAGCATAACTTTTAATCTCTTTTGTTAATGAGACGATTAAATCACGTGTGGTTGTACTGTATGCTTGTTAAGCTGAATGAATACTTAAGCTTGGTGAGCTGAAGCAGACGATGTTGTCCCTTTGTCGCGTTTTTTCATCCAATATCCATCTCTACTTGAAACGTAAACATATTTTTTTTTCGTCCGAAATGAATTGTATGCTGTGTGATTGACTTAAAACACAAAATATCACTTTGTCGAAATAAAACAAACAGTACAACTGCGCTTAATTTAAATCAACATTTTCCGATCAACCAGTCTATGATAACAAAGACCATCCACCTAAAGAAAAGAAAATTATACATTTTTTTTCTATGCTTTGATTTAAAACTTACCCTTCTATAGCTTGTAGCCTTAAATTGCGATAGATACGCTGATATGAAAGTGGTTTACTTGTCGATCTTGAATTGCAGACCTTCGTTAAGTAGTATCTAGTTTCATTTAACATATTGAATTATTTATATGGGACAAGGCGCCATAGCAACCACAGAGCGATTTATATGACATGTTGCATTGTGACATTCGTCCAGGCTAAACTTTGAAATTTGAACAGATATATCATTATATTGCATTAAACATCCTTTAATGCAATGTTAAGAAGTCTAGTAGCCGACGTGTAATTTTAATTTTCTCCACATATTCATCGTACATTGTGGGTGGGTGATGATATGATTTAAGTATCTTTCCACGAGGAATGCAAATATATGTATCAGTAAACGAACAATGTCGTATCATTTAAGGCACATCTTTAAAAGAACGTACATAAAGCTTAACGTAGAAACTATAGAGTTACCGCCCTGCATTAAGACATTGTTAAGTTATGACTTGGGCTATGATGATGTGATTGAAGTATTTTTCCACGAGGAATGCAAATATATGTATCAGTACACGAACAATGTCGTATCATTTAAGGCACATCTTTAAAAGAACGTACATAAAGCTTAATGTAGAAACTATAGAGTTACCGCCCTGCATTAAGACATCAAGTTATGCCTTGAGCTATGTATGTTTACATTCCTTTATTGTTCCTGAATGACGTATAAAGTGATCTTGAAAAAAATATATATAAATGAAGTGGTGAGGCTACAAAAGGACATATGTCATATATCTGTGAAAAATTGATCAAGTTTTTCACCTCGGTAGAGGGCAAAGGATTTTTTTTCACAAGCAGGATCTCCTTTGTTTTAAAAAAAATGGTTTGAAAGCCATTACACTTGTTCATGAGACAATATAACGCAGGCGCCCGCCTCCCCCCCCCCCCCCCTATACACCGGCCCACACCCCATCCCTAGAGCCCCACCCCGCCAATCACAGTCACTCTCGTTGACTCAGGTGCAGGGGAACATATTCAGACAGCGGGAGCTTCAGATTCAGCGGGCCCCTGGAAAAGATGAAGGCAGCCCTTCTCTTTCCCTCCTCTTCAATATTCACGCACGTTTTCCTTTCAGTATAGTTTCCTCTTGCATGTCACGAACCTGCTCAGAGTTCAAGGCACTCTCGCGTGAATATTCGGCTTCTCAGTGAATTCTGAGACGCAACCTATAGCACTATACATCCGACATGACTTGCTACCCATTTCTCCTCCTCCTCTTCCATCGCTTGTGTAACACTCGCACTACTATTGACATGAACGTGTGCGGTAAATCAATGCACCGGTCAATGCCTGGTACTGAGAGGGTTTAAGATAATGCAAGCAGCGGTGAGGTGTGCTGGTGTAGGACAGGGTGGCTTTTTGCCGCCCATTAGAAGGATATCGCGAGACACAATCGAGCAAGGATAGGAGGTGTCCCCTTTCCTTAGCAAAGACAGTGACCGAATTGAATCTTTACTTAATCTCACTTCTCTCTTGGTAATGTAAAGAGATACCGACATGACTTCTTAATTCTAATAGGGAAGGGGTGTCGTGACAATCCATTCAATCTGGCGTATTTGCTAATTTCCTTCGTGACTCGTGATCAAACATGAAAGTATTCATGAATATATGTTATTTCCAAAAGTCCTATCACCCAACGACAGAGTAAACAACATAACTGGTCATTTTAAGTAGAATATTAATGTAGAACGATGAAAAAATACTTATCATTAAATAAAGAAGGTACATGTTATCAAATGTTCTTAAATGTGTATAAATTGAAAAAATTGATATTAAGGATATTTGGAGTTAAACAGATTTGTCTTACAAGCGGATAACTTATGAAACAAAATTTATCAAATATGGGGTAATGCAATGGACAGCAAAGTAGCCAGTAGCAGAAAATGTATATGTACGGTTTCAAATTACGAATTACATAGGTATGTCAATACATGTATGTGTATAAATGTGTATAAATTGAAAAAATAGACATTAAGGATGTTTGGAGTTAAACAGATTTGTCTTACAAGCGGATAACTTATGAAACAAAATTTATCAAATATGGGGTAATGAAATGGACAGCAAAGTAGCCAGTAGCAGAAAATGTATATGTACGGTTTCAAATTACGAATTACATAGGTATGTCAATACATGTATCGCGGAGAAATAGCGCATTATCACAAATATTAAAAAACAATTCATCATGTAACAGTGCGGATAAGAACGGTCAGTGTAAGGTAGGGGTTGACGGGATTTAAAGGAAATACAATTTGAGCTTGGAGAAGGATAGAGATGCGGTTATAAGAAAAGAAAAGAAATAAAAATGTGATTCATTCAAGTGTTGCCCAATCATTATCATCAGAGAAATACATCTTGACGAATTGGAATTTCGAAAGAAAAAAATGAACTTTTGAATGAAAGAAATAGTGCAAGATATCAAATTGAGCTTTGAACTACTTCCTTATCATGTTAGTGGTGTAACATGCTAATATTAGGAAAGACTAAGCTCGATAAATCTATTGAATAAGATAACGTTGCATCATTGCCCTGATCATTGCTTACAGTTACATCATACGGGAACGTATCATGCACACAATATGTGCACCATCTCCACTCCTGGGGAGTATTCTTTGCGCACGAATACCAGGCTTCCACGTTTTTACCCTGGGGTGAAGACGAAATTCAGATTATCTCGCTGAAAAACACCACCAAGTCTCATCGTGGATTTTCAGCATTCAACCTTGATGACCTCTTAATGACGACCTTTCTACCACGATACCTCCACTTAAATGAAGGAAAGAAAGAAAGAGAGGAAACTATATTGTATCAATCTTGAATATTATCTCTTTTTGCGCCACTGAAGAATCATTGCCCCAGTATTACGCACAAAAACTAAAGCGCGTCACTAAATTCGGCGGTGAGAGAGTTAACAAACAACATCAGACAATATACTTACAGGGTGTGACAAGAGCTGCGTGAAATACATGTACTCATTAAACACCGCTTGTACTACAACGTAAATCTTTTTTTTTCACGTTCAGTGTTTGTTCAGTTATTGTCGCAAAGGCTTCTGAACAAAATACATGAGACTGGATGACATTTTTCTCTGTTCGTAATGCTGTTTAGAGGACCTTTTCTTCTCAAAACGTCTCACCGTCTTAACGTCTTAACCTATCTCTCTCAAGGTCTGGGCGCATTAATAACCCGATCGATCACGGGTGTACAGAACACTTATGGTAATTGACGTTTTGGGTTTTCTTGCGAAGTTCAATCGTTCATCAACATCGAATGGCTTCTCGCGGCGCATGTAGGCCAGTGAACAGCGAATGCAAGAATGATTGAATGGGTTCATCAAGTAAACACGGGCAGTTTAAAGTTTCATTATGATCACTGCCTGCGTGGGGTGACATACAAACTAAGCGACCTAGAGCTTTCGGCGAGAGAGGGAATCGGGTATTCGAAAAGTGAAAAAGAGTGATTAAGCCAATTTGGTCTGGCATTTACCCATACTAACCCACACGCTCGCGGCAATGTGGCCTTCTATCGTAGAGGGCAGGCGCTTGTCGGTGGTGAGATTCCCTCCAGCTATGAAATGTTCAAGAAAGGGATCCTTGTGGTTTCCATGGTTACAGCAGAGCGAGCTCGGTGGAAAAGAAAAATCGAAATTTCAATTCATGTCTTTCTCCCGCTCCTCTTTCTCTCCCATTCTCTCACTCTATCTCTCTCTTTCACCTTTTATAGCACCCCTCTCTTTCTTTAGTGTTGGGTGACAATGAAATCTGGTAACATATGCTGCTTAGTGCGATACTCATAGTGATGGAAATACGCTTGAAATGCCTATACGTTCAACAGGAGAAAAGACGAATGCCTGTCGCAATGTACCTTATACGTGATCAACCTTATACAAAGGGGCAAAAAGGTGCGTACATCAAAATGATCATCGCAATAAAGTGTAAACTAGCGCATGTAACAAAAAAAAATGCATTTAGTTTTATACTTATTTGCGGATGTTTCTTTTACAGCGCAGGCAGAATAAAAAGCCGATTTTATTCACGTGATCAACACGTGTGTCTGTCTATTAATTTTGTGTATTCATCAGTAGGGTTATGAATGCAATTTGCATATTTATTTTGAAAATCGTAATTCTACTTATAGGACTACTAAATCCCGATGAATAAGTATCAGCTGTGATATATAAGTGTGTTCTTAGAGAATGATTTCTTCAATCATATCTTTAATTCAATTAGAATTTGTTTATTGCGTAACAGTGATTTCCATGTTTTGTGACCAAGGTCAAATTGCAAGTAGAATTAGATTGGTAAATTCATTTCAGTACATCATATTGGAAAAAAGTAACGACATATAAATTATTCACATGGACACTCAGATCTTTAAAATGTGTGCCTTCTAAGAACAGTGCGTTTGCAATGTTGCAGGTTGTGTTCTTGAATGCGCTATTAAGTGCTCTGAAGATGTAATGTTTACAATGTATTATTACACTTACAAGCCACTTTATCGATGCAATAAAACCTCGTATTAATGATCCTTCCAGAGGTTTGCTTGCTGGCATGCAATATTGTCCTATGTATTTTATGTTACCAGTATCAATGAGGAAAATGAGTGCATTATTGTCACAATATTCAACTCTCGCCACGACAATTGCACATTTTTTAACAAGCCCGGGCAGATTTGATAAAGGTAAGTAAGCCCCTGTTTCTCTTTTTCTTTTTTTTCGTATTTAAATTGAAACCATTGCTTTTGTCGTGGAAAGTGGTTTGTATGTATAAAAATAATAATATTGGATTTATTTCGTGGTATATCAGATATGTTGAGTTCATCAGCATGAATGTTGCACTCGTCTTCAACTCGTGCAATATTCATGCTGATGAATGCAATATATCTGATATACCACTCAAGTGCATCCAATATTATATAAATATACAATATTCGTTAAGATGCGTACTGAATCTGGCATATATAAAACACCAATGAAATTTACAAAAGTCTTAAATCCGGAATGCCTCGCGAACGCTGAATATTCAAGGGACAAAAACGTTTTTTAATAGAATGTGTTCTCACGCTTGAGCTAGCAGGTCGTCTTTTCTCGACGCTTAATGGATCTCAAGTTGTATTCTATCCATCTTGGGAACGGTGTCCTTTTCCAAGAAAAGGGTTGATCTTTAAAGCGAGAGGTTGATTGAATTGGTGACAATCCGACCGTGCGGTTCAATGAAACGTTTTAAATGCACGAAATTGAATAACGTTTCCGGAGGAATGTCTTACACACACACATATATATATAGATGTTGGTATAATGTTATCGGGGATTTCATTGGGTATTACAAATACTACTTTCAGTTCATGCAATCACGCACCAATGCATACACACCCACACACATATACAAATACACACACATACACACACATGACTTCATAACACATACACATAAAACACATAGGTACAAACACACACATACAAATGTATACAATACTTACATACCCATGCCGTATACATGATATCATGTATTAGATTTCTATGTTCTTCTACTCTTCCAATCAATTTTACAGTTATGAAATCACATGAAAAAAAATACTTTGTGAATTGAGACCTATTTTACTTAATGCCAATCCTTAAAACAAATACATTTGACTGTTTAATATCATTGAAATAACTTGATACAAGATAACACAAATATAGGCCGATACACTCAACATTTGTACACACATTATACATGCAAACTAACTCACACACGCAAACACACACACACACACATACACACACATCACACATACTCAAACACACACGCATACACACATACATACACACATACATACATACATACATACATACATACATACACATACTTACATTCAGTGGAAATGTGGGACACACGCACACATACACACGTACACATACACAAATTGAAGACCAGCATGATGTGGGCAGTGAACGCCCGCCTCCGTGCGTTGAGCATAGCCACAATACCTGTGTCAACAGTGCTGACACAGGGAGCACGACGACAAACACAAATTTCATCTCCCATCTCGATCCCCAACTCAAGAAAAGCGGCCCTTTTGTCTCCCTCAATTGAAGTCGTTTCATTTTCTCCTCCAGCATAGACATAGCGGTTTGGCCCTCCAAGGATGGCCAATTATACCACTACGTTTTGCACAGAGATCATCTTTCAATGGGAAGGGAGGGGAGAAGCTACGCATTACAACGGAGAAGGGTAGAGATGGAGTAACAGAGGAGGAGAGGGGGAGGGGGGGACGAGGGCGAAAGGCAGGGTAGGGAGGGGTGGTGTTGGAGGGAGAGAGGGAATACAAATACAAAGATAATACAAATAGAAAAATAAATGAAATGATGGAAAGAAATACCATCCGTGTACACCCAACGATTTCAAACATGACATGAATTTTAACAATCACACATTCTGATCAACAAGACTTATCACGTGACACAAGACATTCTCGCACGCAGAGCGCAAGAAATTCAGGAGCCAACAACAAGGGAATGACTGCGTTTAAGCCGCTAAGTCCCATGGGCAAGAAACTGAGTTGTTATTGATATGGGAGCTGTCAGGGCTTGGTACTGATTGGGTTAATGTGTTGATTGCATAAACCATCATTAGTTTACAGGCATAAAGCCTCACCAGCCGGTTGACCGAGCTGAATAAGCAGATTAGATATGACAATAAGCCGTTTTCTAAGCTGTATTCACAACTTTTTCCCTAGCGAGCAGTTTTTGTAATGTATCCACAACTTCCTCCCAGGAAGGTGTTAGAACTGGAGTCGGCACGAAGAGTAATTTATTCCTACACCGGTCGCGTTCATTGATAGCACAATAGAATATTTGACCCGTTTGCTTCTTTGTTCCAGTGACGACCGACGCCAAATATGCAAGACAAAGTTTGGATGCATTTAGAGGAATATTTATTATGTATGCGCAGAAGGTTTCAGAACCACTTCATGTACTGAAGTGCATGTGCAGTAGTAGAACATCTTATAATGATACGATTCTGTGAATTTCAGATTATATTGTTGCCTTGTTTTTATGATAATTCGAGAATACTGTAGAAAACATGTCAGAGAAATGCCTCCTTGTCGCACACTGGGCAATCATATTTCCTTACAAATATCTTGTAATTCGTTTATTGAGCGTTTCACTTCCATGGAAACAACCTCGAAATCATGTCCGGAGATGTCCGAAAAAGTTACGGACCAAATTCTTTCTACAATTTTCCCAAAATTTCCCTTCGCTCACCCCCAAACTAATTCCCAGTGTGTGTAATAAGATCAGCTGTGAAGTCCCAGCGAAGGCTGAACGGTTGACATATTTCGCAATCCTGATTTTCTTTTGTTATTCAGAGGAAGGCACTGCCTAATTAAAAATATAGTGTATTGTTTAAAACACCTGAATGTCTTGATTTTTTTTTTTTTTTGAGGCGGCGGGCATCATTGATCAAAGAAAGTCTATCCGAGCGGAGTCCACCCATGATAGGTCCATGTTCCTCCAAAACTGCGTAGTCACGCGTTAATATACATTCACCTGTATTTCGTAATTCAATTGCAATGGATGGAATGCACTCTGAATCTATTAGTTGTTGCTGCCCGGACACACCTCGGACAAGTGTTGTGGTTACCATTTGTAAATTATTGCTTAAAAGACGTGCATAAACCAGGGAAGTGTTATAGGAAGGAGTAGAAACTCGATCATAATACATTCAAACATCTGTATGGGTTCTAAAGCGTGCTCATGAATGTCAAAATAATTCCACAATCATGACAATGCTTTGATATTCCATGTGCCGAGCCGACATTTAGCTGATGTCAACTTGAAAAGAAATTTCTTTAATTTCTCATTTGTCTGTAGACGTTTTGTTTTTGACAAATTCGTTTGCAAACTATAAGGAAGTTAACGGCAGATAATGACAGATCCTAATACGCTGCTTTTGTTTCGAAAAGTATTGAGGAATAATTAAAAATCGGACATATGAGCTATTTGTAGTACTTACAAAATTGACCAATTTCTTCACTTTCCGACATTTTGTGCATTTGTGGGATTCTACCACTCTCAAAATGATATATTAAGCTGTGTATTATTATTAACTGCGTTCGTGTGTGTTTGCGTGAAGCAGAGATATTTTACTTGAAAAAACTTGTTTATTTGTGTTTGCTGATACCTGTTGTGCTCATGGAAGTATTAATTCCATTAACAGAACGGGACAAGCGAAATGAGACTGTACATTTCTTTTGTTCTCTCTGAGAAACCGTTGCCACACAATCATGTTCATAATTGTTCAAACACCTGAACGGCACCTGTTGAGAAGACCATAACTTTGCAGCGGCTTGGCACATGGGTTCAAAGAAAGAAAGTTGCTTCCTATCCTTCCAGAACACATCCCTGCATAAACTGAGCATACTTAAACGATAGTGGTATATCAGCAAGGCCCCAATCCTTTGATCTAACCACATATTTTTGCAATATTGCCCGAACTGAGTCTGCGCCCGTGGAACAAACATGTTTTTGTTTTAGAATAGACCGTTTTCGTTAAGTTTGCACACGTTATGCACGTCGTTCAAACACTACGTTACTAATGGTAATCCCAAAGCTTGTCAGAAGTTTGTCCGAGTACTAGATTCAGAGTGCATTCCATCCATTGAAAGTGAATCATGAAATCCAGGTGAATGCCATCACGCGTTAACACGCACCTAGGGGAGAAGTAGTGAATACACTTAATAGGAAAATTGTCTAGGAGGCTGCTTTGGAGTGGGAATGGGGTCGGGGGGGGGGGGTTAAGTTGGGAGGAGGAAATGAATCTGTTCTCATCTTCCCATTTGTTTCATTTTGGATATTAAACACAGGTTAGGTTATTATCCACCGTTTGAGGCATCCGCCGCCCCCGCATTCATAAATAGCTTCTTACGGTAACTATTCATCAACTGCGGTCCCCCTAAGAATATTGTTACAAATGCTTGCGGTTAAATATGTCACAAAACAAATGAAACGTGTGCTATATTCTCCCCTTCACAGTGTAAAGTATCTCTGCAGCCAGTCATAATTATCTAGTCAAATGCCAACTCGTCATTAACCCACAATCACTATCATAGTTTATCAACACGACTCATAAAAGGCCTAATATAGGCCTAACGGTGGATTGAGATTGACAGGTTGTAATGAAATGATAATATCACGCTTGTTTTTCCTTCTTGTTGTAAGCAAGGTTTGGTGTTTTTTTCCAGTCACCGAACGTACGTGCGTACGTCCGCGCGTTCAGAGCTGGATTTATTACCATCTCGTAGATTTCCCAAGGCGAGCCATTGGCCGTTACATGATGACCCGCTAATGTCTGATTTTCCTCGCTTCATTTCCCGCGCACATCGCCCGATAGGCTCTCGACAGCATCTTGCTGACATCCTTGCTGCTGCTAATGAAATTTGCTTCCAATCCCCCCGTGTGAGCACGATTTCCGATCGCAAATCTAAGAGCGCGAAAACTGAAGGAGATTGTACGCACATTAATGGAAAAGAAACATCTCCCTGGAGGAGGATTCTATTATGTTCTATCTACACTTGTTCAGTTTAAAATGGATGACAGAAATTTGACAGAATTATGTTTAAATGCATTTCATTTAAACGCATTTTTTCCAATTCAACAACCACAATAATGTTGTAATGTGCATGACGAAGAGTAACGCCATACGGCACAGGTGAACGATCTTACACTGTGTGAACCAACCTTCCCATTGGTTCACTGTCCGTGCAAACAGACCTGGAATGTGAAGAGAGAAAGCGTAAAAAACACGACATGCCTAGCTTTGGTAGTATAGTAGGCATGGTAGACTTCACAAACAACTTGTGATGTAGCCTAGGTTCTAGGCTGTTTAGAATATTTCTTTCTCATGCAGTGCTGTTTACTTATACTAACATGAGTAAGGCTAAGGCTAATTTCCTCCCTGGCGTGTGAGAAAAGATTAAAGATGAAAAGATACTTTGCCTCCGTTTCCAGACCTAGTTATGAGTGTGAAAGTAACTTAGTCTTTTTTTTTGTTCGAACCGCTCTCCAAGTAACCACCGATGAATAACCGGTGAGCAACCGGTGAGCGAACGGTGACGGTGAACTGCCGATAAACGAACGGGGAACTACCGGTGAACCAACAGTTTAATATAAAAAGGAAAGAAAAGGCAAATAATCAGGTGAACCTGGTGAATCTTCTCCCGGTTTGAAAAGGGTATATGTATCCGTGCATGTTATCTGTCCGCGCATTCCATAGCTTGAAACCGAGGCTACTGGTGACGTAGCTTGTGGGTGGGATGTAATGGAGTGGACGTGTTTGTGAAACGCATTACTCACGAGTGCTTCACACCGACAAGCAAGAAGCTGACCAACCATTCATTCATGGCACCCACTATTTTGATTTCACTCGTACAACAACCCGCCAAAACATCCATTATTTTCCCGCGAAATGTATTTACTTAACAATTTGCTCGTTATTCCGTTCGGTAGATGATAAATCATTATCTATCGCCCGTCAAATTGAATGATATTCAAGAAAGGAAATGCCGTTTCCATACGCCATTTCCGTACGTAATGGTAAAAGCACGCCTGATATCCACGTTAATGTCACATACTGAGAGTATCCGTTGCATAGAATTCCATGCTTAGTGCGAACGTAAAGGTAAGCCTTCATAATGTAGTAAGCAATGTGATAAAAAAATTCTTCATGACATCACTTATATGATAAAAGGGGCATGCAATATAAAAGACACCCCACCACCACTGACGCCACCACCGCCACCACTACTAACACATTCCCCTCCGTACGCCGTCGTCAATGGTATGACCGTTTTAGTCTAGTAATGATAGCTAGAATCATAATCAGTACAAATAATGAAAATTGACTGCCTCCTCAATGAAACCTGAAATGACCAACTCTCTTTCACCTTTCTTTGCCCTCCCCATTTTTTTTTCTTAAAATAAGTATACTATTTTCATTTCACGATTTCCGCTGTCATGGTTATTGCCTCCATTTCAACGTTTTAGTATCATCAATTTGATTGGATACTCGTCACCACCTTCTCTCTCTCTCTCTCTCTCTCTCTCTCTCTCTCTCTCTCTCTCTATCTCTCTCTCTCTCTCTCTCTCTCACTCGCTCGCTCGCTCTTTCCCTTTCCTTTACTGTCACTCTCCCTCCTCCCCCGCCCCACTCTACCGCATTCCTTCTCCCCCATCCCCTCTCTCTCCTCTCGCCCATCCCCTCTCCCAAATTTAACATTGCGGGATAACTTACAGCAATATTTCGGCGTGGCACAGTGGAAGAAATTAAAATGGTCGTTCTTATACCGCATATCGTATACATCAGCACATAAAAATATTCGGACCGGGCATACACGACTTGGGTAAATGTACGAGGCAATTTCAGTCGCCCAAATATTCATATATCATCTCTGGCCGAGATTTGACATTTCCAAAATCCCAATCTCTGCCCGACCGCTCTGGAAAAATTGTTTGGGGAAGGATTTGTACCCGTGTTTATATTACGATTGGACCAAATATGACGAGCTGAGATATAAGCATAGCTTGTCGTGCCCGTCCGTGCAACGAGCACTATGTATAGTGGGTTGACAGCAAAGAGACGTATGAATATCTCAATCGTTGACGGAGTCAGTTTACTTGGTATATTTTCGCTGGCGCAGTGTGGTGCGCGTGGCGACAGATTGACACGTACAACCGACGTTCGATCTTAAATTGGGTGTAACGCCAGCAGTATGTATAGTGCGTGCTTCTGTGCCAATAACGTCAGACAGACCACCCTTGTCACTTGACATCAATGTCATGCACACATTATAGCATTCTTCATAAGCAGTGGTGCACACCCAGTCCTTCTATTGCTCCTCACAAATCACTTTCTGAAATTAATTAACAGCTTTTGTATTCATTGTTCCCTATTTCGACCCAAGGATGAATGAAGCGAGCGCATCATCGGCCTTCCCCTTGTAGTATATTTAATGTCCAACGTATGGATGAAATGCAAATGTATCATGAAGGTTAATACATCATAATAGAAGCATTGCACGATTATTGACACCACAAAACTCCCATAAAGAGAAACTACTGGGTAATACGAACAGACCGCAAAATGTGTTCACACATTTCATTATTTTTTTCTCTGTGCTTGTCTTTCTCCCCCGATTTTTCCATCCTCGCTCGCCATTTATCTCTCTTTCTCTTTCTTGTTTTGTTTTCACACCATTCTCTTAACCCCTTTCTCTCCTCTGTCACATTCATACAAACACATACCCACACAGTGTTTCTACCCACACCCCCCCCCCTCTCTCTCTCTCTCTCTCTCTCTCTCTCTCTCTCTTTCTGTCTGCCTATGTCTCCTTTCACTATCCCCACACTATCCCCTCTCTCCGTCATTCCGCCATAATTATCCAAGGTATCTGTTTCTGTATCGATAACAGCTTCATATTCTCTCCCCTTTCCTCACTCTCTATCCCCTCTTCTCTTCTCCCATCGTCACTCACGCCCCTCCTTTTGTCTCTATCACTCTCTCCTCCTTTCTCCGTCATCCAAGGTAGCACTTTCTCTATCGATATCATTTGTTTATGCACATGGCCTCTGCGATCCGATAGTTCTTGCTTACCAGAGGTAAGAAGAAGGGGAATTATCAGGAGAAAAAGGACAACCAATGCAACACTCTCCTTTCCCTCTTCATCTTTTCATATCCACTCTCTCCTCCTCCCGTATTCACTCGTACCTATTCTTCTGTCTCTACCACTCTCTCTTCCTTTCCCCCACATTAATGTTTCTGTATCGATTTCGGCTTCTTCCCTCTCCTCTGTTCCCCTCTCTCGACCCCCCCCCCCCCCTCTCTCTTCTCCCCCCTTACTCTCTCTCTCTCTCTCTCTCTCTCTCTCTCTCTCTCTCTCTCTCCCTATCACCCTCTCTTTCTCCATCCCCCTCTCCCTCTCTCTCTCCCCCTCTCTCTCTCCCCTCTCTCCCCCTCCTCCTCACTCACACCCTGGCCTAAAACTCCCAGTAGACAACACGACGTCCTAGGAGATGTATTATCACTTTTACTAATGCCACGTGAGGCACAATGTGCGCGCTAATTTAAGTAAGCGCTGACAAATGACGTCGCACTAATGGCCTTGGATACTCCTCCATCTTATCTCCCTGCTCATGTCTCTGATTTTCAGTCTTTTTGGAATGTTCAGAGGGGCGGGAAAGTGATATCGTGTGCGTGTGGCGGGTACACGGGCGTAATGTTTACGTCTGAGCTGCTGGAGTATAATCAATATGTGTTTTTATGTTGTGAAGTGGAGTGTTTGTTTGTTACAGTAGGGCGGCATTCTGTCCTTTGTTTGAGAGCGGCATGGCACTGACAATGTTTGGAAAACTTTCGTTTTATGATGAAAAGTGCTTAACAAATTGACCGTTTTACCATCTTTCAGTCCAGAATGATATTCAATTTGTTAGACTTCGATTTTAACACAAGTCACCATTGCTCATGCCACTTTCCCTCTGAAAACAATGGCTCGTTCCAATGAAATTCAAATATATCAAATCGTATTAACACATATAATTTCATTATTATCATTATTACTATGTTTTGCGGGGGAGGTTTACTTTGCTAATGTACTGCAGAATGTATTACCCATAATGTATATTGTTAGATGTGGGTGTGTGTGTGTTGGGGGGGGGGAGGGGTGGTCGCGGTGCACGCACTCGTGTGTGTGTGTGTGTGTGTGTGTGTGTGTGTGTGTGTGTGTGTGTGTGTGTTTGTGTGTGTGTGTGCGTCTTAATCTACCGTGTGTGTCTGTGTCTTTGTGTATGTGGATATGTGTCTGTGTGTCTGTGTATATGTGTCTGTGTGTGTATGTCTGTGTGTATGCGTGTCTGTGTGTGTGTTTGTTGGGGGAGGGGTGCTATGAACGAGGAGGTGAAGTTGTAAGCCATGGCGCCGACGAGCATCGACCGGTGTGTTAATGAAAGGGGTTCTTTTCAACCACTACGCAGAAAAAGGCGCGCGAAACAATCGGTCTGGAGCAGACGAGAGGGGAGCCTCAAAGCTTCCCAAAATTCACACTTTGCGTATTGTTGTCCGAGTCTGTCTGGGCTGGATGAGTAACACTGTAGCAGTAATGTTGTCGACCTCGCACGCGTGTGCATTTGCATGTGTTGGTGTTATTCATGGTCTCAGTGCATGCACATATGTGTGTGTGTGTGTGTGTGTGTGTGTGTGTAGTTGTGCGTGTGTGTAGTTGTGTGTGTGTGTGTGTGAGTGAGTGAGAGAGAGAGAGAGAGAGAGAGAGAGAGGTGAGAGAAGTGAGAGAAGCGAATAGAGGGAGAGACAAACAGTCAGAGGCAGAGAGACAGAGACATTAACCTTTATTCATTTCCAAATGAAACAGGAAGTTGAACCACTGCAGCATTGTAACTTTACCTTAAAGACAGCCAGTCCCTTTTTCAGATCACCACAAAACTATCGAAACATTGGCAAAACATATAGAGAAGTGTTAGCAAGCTCTATATTCACAATTTGAAACTGATACGTAGTGTAAAATTCAAATAATGCACGTAATCAACGTCTGATTAATAGTCTTTACCCCAGGCTCTTAGCTGTTTGTGTTGAAATATGTGCTTTATTGATTAATCTGTTTATTAAATTATAAAACGCATTATGAAAAAATTGTTCTATGGCAGGAATCATCTCCAAAGTTTGGTAATTATTCATAAAATTAGGATTTCATCCACGCATAATAACCACATAGATACTGTAACAAAGACTAATACTTTTTTCGTGGTACGAAAAAAGTCGGTTTGAAATTTAACGGCTGAAATTTTTTACATACACAGAAAGCTTCAACATGCTATATTCTTAGAAATGGTTTTGAATCACACTTTCTTCAATTTACGATCGTGATAGACGATTTCAAATTTTAAGCTTGCAAAAGGGACGGACAATCTTTAATATTTCATTCAAAGTGAAGTCATTTATTACCGATGTGGAAAGATATAACATCATTTGAATACATCGTGGAAATAAAACTATGTAGCGTAATACTTTTACTTCGTTTTATCCACTGAAAGAAAATCATCATTATTCAGCCCTAAAAAATAACATAGAGGCCCATCTTGTTTGCATTATGTTACTTTTCCGTATAGTATGGTGGAATTCGATGTCGGTTTCAGACGTTCGACCGTTACGTGCGCACTCATCACAAAATTTGCCATAGCTAATTAACTTAACGCAGACAATCGCTGCACTGTTATCGAGGAATTACCCTACTAATACGTGATATGGTAATCACTTCGACTGAGATGGGTTAAGAGGCCTGTTTGAGGTTGTACCCATGGGGGCGTGTACACTAAAGTGTATGTGAGACCGCCATTACTTCCTTGTTTCTATTTTCATGTTTTAAACACGCTTTTAAAGTAAACAAGTGGCCATCTTATACTCCACACTCTGGAGAAATACAAGAAGTATCTCCCGGCGGAGAAAGAGGGGGAGGGGAGGGGTGCGATGGAGATAGAGAAAGAAAGGAAAACAAAGAGAGAGAGGGGGGTAGAAAGGGATAGAAAAAACAAAAAGAGAGAGATGAAGAGACAGGAGGATAGAGAAAGAGACAGAGGGGAGAAAGTAGAAGAGAGCAGGTAGACAGAGGTAGAGGGCGATAAAGAAAGAGAGAGAGAGAGAGAGAGAGAGAGAGAGAGGGAGGGTGGGGTGAAAAAGACAGGGAGTGGAGAGAGACAGTGACAGGAAACGAGGGAGAGGTTATTAGGAGAGAAGGATAAAATAGAAAGACAGACGGAAAACAGAGAAAGACAATGAGAAAGAGAAAGAGAGAAAGAAAGAAAGAGAAAGAGAGAGAAAGAAAGAGAGAGAGAGAGAGAGAGAGAGAGAGGGAGAGAGAGAGAAAGAGCAAAAAAAATAAAGATAGGGAAAGAGATAGACAGATAGAGAGGGGGAAAGGAGAGGTAGTGACAGAGAAAGAGAGAGCTATAGTGAAGAGAGAATGAGAAAGATAGAAAAAGAGACACAGCGAGAGAGAGAGAGAGAGAGAGAGAAACACACACACACACACACACACACACACACACACATCACACGTCGCACAGACAGGGAGAGAGAGAGAGAGAGCCCCCCTCCCCCTCATCCTTCTTCACCCTCCCCCCTCCCCCCCTCCCCCCCGGCGCCACCCACCATCCTTGCAGCGAGCGACTAGCATGCAGCACGCAGGAAACGCCCCAGGCATATTGGGCATGGTGGGGTAGCGCACCGCAGTCTCAAGAACTACTTAGCCGCAACACCATACACACCATGCACATAGAGGCATGTAAAGGACCGAGGTGGGAAGATGTAGAGTGGTGTGGATAGATATGTTTGTTTGATTGTATATACTTTTATTGTTTTAAGGTGTACAATATTATATCCATGTGCGGGTGGACGTTATTTTTGGACATCTTGTAAGTCATTATGTTGCGTATGCCGGCATTGCAACTCATTGCATAGATTTAGACATACCACCAGTATAAAGGATATCACCTAGGTCTTGGTTTAATAATGCATATGTCTTGGTAAGAATATTGATAGTGAGAAAGGGCATGGGCAATAGCCTGGCATAAAATGGTGTGAGGATCTCGTCAGGATGTTGATTTATATATCCGTGTGAAGGCCACCGCAGATGACACGATCCGATCAGTCGTGCGACTCTGCGAACGCAGGACCGGTCATAGGATTTATGCAGGTATGTGTCGTCACATTTCCAATCTCAGTGGTTAAATCGTGTCGTGTACTGTGGCCTTTATTCAACTAAACAATAGGCAGTTTGTGTTCAGGAAGGCTATTAAAAAAATACGTACAGGCGGTAAGAAAATAAACATTACCTAACGTCTTAAAGCAAGGAATTTAAAGGGGGTTACCATTGAAAAAAGAGCAGGAAACGATACAACACACCTAAAATGTTAACTCCTTTAACTATGTGAGGGCAAGGACGAAATGTACTCCAGGTTTTTGATACCTCGGAGCAGAGACATATCCAGTGGAGGATCAATGCAAGGAATGGAAGTTTGGTGTCACCCTACAAAGACGTCTTAAGAAAGTGCATGCATTGGCAGCTTTTTTTTGGTGAAATAACCATGGATACTGTCGAAAGAAGCCACACGCCGTTTTGTCTGTATTCCGGGGCGCATCCTCTGGTGTTTATGCGCGGAATTCAAGACCGAGAGGGAAATCGGAATGCCTTGGCATGACCAAGAATGCGGAAAGTATGTCATGTGGAAAAATGAGGAGTGCCGCAAGCGCGGTTGGCCCACTTTTCTTTAATGCCTAAATATGTTAGCAGGCTGCAGCGTTTCCTCGTTCCGCTTTTCTGCTTATTAAAGTGTGTTAATATCGGCGACTAAACCTTCTCCCCAAATAGGCTACTCGAGTTTCCATCAACTTGTTTCTTCCTTCCACGACTGTTGAATACCAAGTTGAAAGGCAAGTCTTTCAAGACGGACATGTTGTTTTGTGTTTGAAGATATAAATATTTTTCAGCAAGTTTCTAAAATGAACAATATATGCATTTAAGACCATTGGCAAGAAGATTGCTCACGATCACCTTTTGAAGGATTTTTTTTTCTTACCTTACCATTACAGTATATGCCCTTTAACGAAGAAACGCCATATTATTATGACGTCATGAATTAGTTCATATCTTCTATAGATTTCCAGTGTTTCTTGAGATCTCGCAAAACGGATCACTCAGTTTGCCTGCGAAAGGTACAACTAAGAATAGATTTGACTCCAAAGAACCTTGTGTGATGTTAATATCTGTTTCCATCCTACCCTCTCAACGGAATCCCATTTAAAAATTTGTGATGCAAAAAATGAATAATCTTTGAAATGAGCGTTTCTGTGCCGCAGTACAATGCTTTGTACACACCCGATGAATCTGTGCACAGGTAGCACACGGAACATGGGAGGGGTTGATATAAGGGTTAGTTGCTTACTCAGCTTAATGGTACGTGATGGATGGCTGGAAAACAAAGGAAATTGGAGTGAAATTGATGATAAAGTACATTGCGCGAAGTTTATAAATGTTTGGAATGTTTGGAATGTAATTATCGGTCAATTGAACACTTACCAATATTCGCACCGAGAACACAAATTCTAAAAAGCTACATTTTGGATAAAAAAAAAGAAGTAGGGGTTGATGTAAGGGTTAGCTGTTTATTCGGGCTAATGGTACGTGATGGATGACTGGAAAAGAAAGGAAATTACACGCGCCCTTCTCAAGAGGTTTAAAATTATCACTGGCTCTCGCCATGTCAACATTGATAACGACACACCATACAGGATTGCTTGATCCCTGGATGTTGGATGTTTCTACCCCACACTCGACAGGATACAAGTTAAGTTTGGGACCGGCTCTAACAAGATTGATTATCATCATTATTCTCCTCTTTTCTTAGTCTTTCTGAGAAAAACTGAACAGGAACTTCTTGAGGCTTCTTGAGATATGATCAGTAAGTTTGTAATTCATCTAAGGACTGATTTGGGGCGTGTTTTTTTTCAAGGGGGAGTAGGGAGAGGGGGTCCATAGACTTAAAAGCCCTTATACACTCATGAATAAAGCACCTTTACTGTTTTCCCCCTTCACTCAACTACCCCCCCCCCCCCCCCCACCCTCCGCAACGTACCTCTCTCTCTCTCTCTTGCTTGGTCTCTTCCAGTATCCCACTATATATTTTTTTTCTCCTCCTTCACTCTCTTTGTCTCTCCATCTTTTTATCTCCCCCCCCCCCTCTGCGCTTCCCTATATCATATATCTATCGACATGTCTCTATTCTTTAGTTGGATTTTCTTTCTTACTCTCCTGCATTTCACTCTTGCTCTCTCCCATCCCTTTTCCGTGCGAGTGGCAAACTTTTATTGAGCTTCTTTGTGCAACTTGCTAAATAAGCCAGCAATATATTCTTCGAGTTCTCGTTTCTCATGTTTTCATTTTACGCGACTTTTTCACACGCTGTAATCACGAATATACTAGCCGTCACTAAATCAATATATTCATAATTACTTTACAAAATGTAAAAATTGCCAAACAAAAGCAGAAATATGAAAAGGATTATGCTCTGCACTTTGAAGGAAAATTTGGACAATAAGGGTAACATTAAAAGAAATGATCGCGTGAAAAGGGTCTCGTAATGAAACGGATTACTCTTGAAGATCGGGTAAATGGAATTTGGATGGTGGATTGAATGCCCCTGCGGCGGCTCTTGACATCAATCGACCCCTAGCATGCCTAGCCGTCTCGCAAACGTGTAGGTCTCGAGGCAGGAATGGGCTCCTGCGGGCTTGGCAAGGACCCATGGACCCAGGGGTATACCAGCGCCTCGTGTCGCCCCGTCCCAAACCCAATAAAATCATTCTTTCTCTTCCACTTTGATACGCATAGCCCCCCGTCTCTTCCGCTTCCCTTCGCTAGATTGCGTTCTTTCACCATTTCGGTGGGCGGGGGGAATTACTGGAACGTGTTGCCCCGCGTCAGGCCCTTGTTACCAAATCAGTGTCGCGGAATGTGTTTTGGCGGGATTCTTCCCCATTGAACATTCCTAAAAACCTCGGTACTGACGACACTTTCCTCCTACATCATGTATATACACCACCATAGCAGATATTCCTATGTTTTACTATCACACGCGTATTTCATGTTGACGAAATTCAGCAAATCTGAATATTACATATGGAAAACCACACCTATTTTTTAGATAAAATGTAATCAAGACGATCTGGATATTCCCAGAGTATGAGTAGTCTTGACATCGGAAGCCTGGCTTCGAGGATTTCGAACATTTCTAATCCACACTACAAAATAGAATTTAGTATTCATAAAAATAGTTGCTTTATTAGTTTCCTCTTTTCTCAGTGCTATAGGTCATCGAGAATGGTCAGTCTACTGCAGATAGACTATTGATTTCTTAATTGCTTGGACTAAGAATGTTAAAAAAAAGTCATTGGGATAGTATGCTGCTAGACAGACAAAACGAGTCCTCGACAAAATGGTTAGGGTGGCTTTGTGTAATGTGCGTGTTTCTAAGAAAAATGAATAAACCAAAAAGATGCTTAATGACACCATCATCTGGTAGCTATCATGTAGGGCAGACATTACACACTTGTCACTGGGTTATTTCTTTGAAAAAAATTAAGGCAAAAAGAGAAATCATACAGATCTAGAGACCACCCATGCGCTTTTGCATTTGTTATGACAGATCACGAAAACATGAGGTTGCGTACATGGGTACAGCACGTGACGTCAATCCCGACTCTGCTCACATTCAACATTCTTTGTTGACAATGATAGTCAAGAGCAAACAAAAATAGACTGGTTTTAAAGGTCGCTTATCATTCAGTTAGAAAGAAATTATTGACGAGATGAATGACACTGCAAATGTCAATGTTACTAATACGTCGAATGTATCATTTTTATCTTAAGAAAGAATCACTCGAAAAAATATGTATTTTTCGGCAGGATATTCCAGTGCATATTCTCTTACCTAACATTTCCATATGATATCATTTCGTAATCTTACATAAGGAACATCACTTTCCCTCAGTAGCTGAGCTTCAATTATATGTATGTAAAGCCCCATAATTACTAATACAATATCATCCAAAAATCAACTGCTTTGACAGTTGTTTGAGGGACATGGTTAAGACTATTGACACAGAATAATCTCAAAGCAATAATTTTCACACATGCGCAAGTAGAACATAACTCTACACTACCATCTCCAATCAACAGCGCACGTTGCAAAAGACGCGCAAACAAAAAACGATGGTGACGTCACTTCAGACATTTCGCCTCAAATGCAAATATTCACAAATTTTTGCGAGCTGGCACATAATCATAAATAATAAAACATATGGGATTTTGAAGGTTTGGAGCGCAATTGACTTGACACGCAAATTCACAGCATAATCTGGTCGCTATTCATAAGGTTATGCAAAAAAACAAAAAACACAACTCTATGTATGGAAATAGGTACTATTGAGCGCTATTCATGCAAATGGGGGTAATTTAGCTAGGATGGTTAAATGTATGTCATGACTGCCAAGAAATCAGAAACCATGATTATCAAGATGAAGTACAGGCCTAAAACTCTATATTATCTGGAACAGGTTAGCAGGATTGAAACAGCAACTCTTACCCCCACCCCTCCCCCCCCCCCACACACACACACTCATACACATACACACTACACATACACACACACACACACACACACACACACACACACACACACACACACACACACGGGTCACCGCATCACCGTCGCGGAAGGGGCCGAGTTTGATTCATGTGGAACTATTTCCTCCATCTCTACTAAGTCAATACGGACTAATACCCCTTTCCCGCTGCCCGTCTCGGTGAACCACCGAGAGGTTCCCCGGTGAATTCACCGGGGAACCTCTCGGTGAAAGTTTCAGTGCCGTCGTTTCACACCGCTCTCGGTGAAACTTTCCCCTAGACGGGTTTTCTGCTCGCAACGTGGGTGATCCCAGCGGAAGTGTGTGTAATAATGGCGCGATATTTCGCGCGCTAATTTGAACGTGCATATAAGCATGCAGCTAGTGCAGTGGTACGTATTGATGGTTCGGCGTACTCGTACAACTTCGTATCTCGCAGATTTTATTGCTCAGTGTTGAAATTCGCAATATTTGCAGGTCATTATTGTGCACAAAAAGGAAAGGAAGAATGGAATTTGCTATCATTGTATCACTGATGCTTTGGAATCAAGGACTGTTCGAATTACCTGTACCTGTACGTGTGGATTTGGGAGGTCGAGTGCACGCTAGCTAGCTGAAAACGTGTGCATGACAGGAAACAAAACATGACCTTTGACATAATCTGCATATTTTCCCCGGTGTTTCACCGAGACGACCTTTCACGCTGGGCGCTCTCGGTGAACCACCGGGTGATCTCCCGTTGAACTATCGGTGTTCACCCAGGACGCTTCTCGGGTAACAATTGCCCAAAATTTCATCGGTGTTTCACCTAGGCTTCCCCTAGGTTTCAACCGAGAGACCTTTCACACTGCAGGGTTCCCCGGGTGCCCCCAGGTGCCCCCGGGGAAGATTTTCTTCAGCGGGAAAGGGGTATAAGAGCGGGTTTGGCTGACTGGCTGGTTGGCTGGGTGGCTAGCTGGTTGGCTGTTCGGCGAACTGACCGCAGGTGTGTTCGTGTGTAGACGGTCATCGATTATTCAGCTCGGCGCGGTAAAAGGGTGGCGGGCTCTCAAACTCCCGTCGTGTCGTCTGCTGCGCCGTGTAACAAGTGCATTCAATTCAATTGTCACACTTTGCTGTCTAATAATGTGCGTATGTATGTGTTTGATATTTGTTCATACATAATATATAAATAGTGTATGCACGGTTGTATGTGTGTTACATGTATATTTTCAATTAGCAACCATGTTTTGAGCTTGTATTTGGCTTTGATTGTAGGTTCTGCACAACTGGCTGGAAACTTGTATACATTTCAAGATGCCAAAACTCTCTCTCTCTCTCTCTCTCTCTCTCTCTCATAAATACACACACGCACACACACACACACACTCACGCATGCACGCACACACACCATTCGGGTGTATATAACTATATGACACATACAGCACGCGCGCGTTAATCACACATACATGTTTTCGGTATTCATGCACACAAATATATTATGCACATCATGTTCACGCATACATGCTCTCTTTATACACATACCCAAACCCTCATATACGCACACACATACACAGAACAATTGATCAAATATGCATTAAAAAATGCATTCACATTGCAAGGTTGTACACACTATCAACATGTTAAAAGGATCTGCGAACATGAACGATTGTGATGTTGCTAGTAAATGAAATGGGGAAAGGAGGGGGGGGGGGCGGTGGTGGTACCATTTGAAAGGAATTACGATATACGACTCTGAACTTTGTAGTACATCATAATAAGGTTGCGGTGGGGGTGTTGTCATGTTGTGGCGTCCAAAGCTGATGTGATGTCTGTGAAGCTACCCCAACAATGGGAGTGATAGATAGCAACACATGACTTTAAGCGCATCAGACTCCGCTACTTGTCATCTCCCATCAGTTTCAACCTCACAGTGACTTAAAGGTGGCGTATATATTTCAAACATACAGATGCTTCACGATCATGGTATATCTACACCACACTATCATCCTTATATACAGGTAAACAGAGATATCGTTTGGCATTTCCTCTGAAGGATATAGGAGTTGGAATCTGACTTTCAGTGGAGACGGTACAATTATTGATCCCTTCATTTCAAAATGATTCATTATCTGGTACTTTTTTATATGTCTGGCATACCCGCGTCGACATTTTAAAATCACAATAAAAGTTCATCACTCAAATTAATCGCAAAACTATTTATCATAAACCGTGTAAGGATATATGATGATGCAGATAAATGAAATATAATTGATACTTCTCTAAGTCAACTAACTGTTCCTGTGTCAGATAAAATTCTTGTTTATGGGATTTGTGTGCATAAAAAATAAACGAGACACTTATCGAGTTAAGATGATATAGAAGCTTGGCGTGGGAGGATTTGACATGTTTTTTGTTGCATCATTAAACTATCAATATCAATATTGATATTGTCAATATTTCACAAACCGGACCGATAGCTTGCTTTTGTACATCATGCGGTTTTTCCTGGATGTTGTGATGTCTGGGAGGAAAGGACAGTAATTCCTTTAAAAGGTCGCCCTTACTCTCAAGTCAGATGAAGCGAGGTTATCAATCGGGGCAGTGCTGCCCGCCAGACAGGTGGCCTGTCTGCTCGATACGAGCTCATATGGGGCATTAACTCCAATCAAAAATTATGTGCACTTAAACCTCTGCATTCCAGCCAAAATTATCATTTGTGTACAATACTTGTGTCAAATTCCATCAAAAGTGCAACCCTTTTTTTCAGATAACGCTGATATCGATACGCATGAAGTAAATATTATTCGTGATGCGTTACAAGGAAAAACTGCTGTTTTTTTTTCTCTTTTTTTCCGGCACTTTGAGTCAGATTGCGAAGGGCTGTAAGACAATATAAGAGTCACTGACCTGCTTATCTTTCTTTTTTTTTCTTTTTCTGCCAGATTCCACACCGCCCTTTTGGGGTATTGTGAGTACTCCCAGTGCAAAAAACGTTTCAATTGAGCATAAAGAGTGCCCTTTTATCTCAAAATACGTACGAGCACTTGCAGCACAACTACCCTGTGATCTCGTGACAAACAGCGATGACCTTCGTCTGGCGCAGGTAGCTCTGGAGTTGCGTAAAGGTTGCCGAGGTTATTTAGTGCTTACTTCATTCCCCTTCCTGATGAAAAAAAACCCCGATATGTCTTTATCTCTAGAATGCACTCAAGGTCGCAACACGCGTTGTCCCTATCTGATCATACACGCACTACAATGCCAAGGCTGCGTGAATTCAAAATAACGCACAAGGATAATTGTTGTCTATATGTTGAGTGTGAATACTCTGCTTAACCATCCTGTGATGAATTCTAAGAAAAAGAAATATGCATTGCTTATAATTTCTATATTTAGAAAATCATGCTTTTTCAGTTGCAAGGAAGAATAGTTCAAGGTTCTGACACTTGGGAAGCAATGTTTGATAATTTCATCCTATGCGAGGCGTTTCAGTGAACACGCTATCACTGCAAGTCATTCATGAAATATGAAAGATGACGTTTCGCTGATTGCATTGCATCCATTGAAGAAAAGGAGAAGAAAGGAGGTGTCAGGAAGAAAGGATGAAAATCAGAAAGGGCTAAACAGCTACAAATAGAGGAAGGAGGGTCAAGAGAGAGTGAGAGAGAGAGAGAGAGAGAGAAAGGGAAAGAGGGAGAGAGCGAAAGTGAGAGAAAAAGAGAAATGGAGAAGAAAAAAAAGAGAAGTGAAGTTGAGAGGTGACATATTAAAATAATATGGAAGTGATAAAAGGTTTCAGGTGGTAAAATAGACCGGTGAGATTGATAGATAACAGTCAGTCCGTTGAAACCATGGACATGCATCTAAGGACATCTTGGTCATGAATGAAAAAAGAATAATGCCCTTTATATAAAAAAAAAAAAAGTGTCACTCCAACGTGCCTACCAAATGTAATAATTGCATTTAAAGAAATGTAACAATACAATGCGTTTCTGTGTCAAATGTCCTACATTTTCTCTATTTCCCCTGCCCTAGAAAGAATATTATCATCCATGGTCACGTAGAAGAGAAGTGGTTTCACCTTTGATTACCCTGGTAATGGAAAATGTAATGATTGTGCACAGGAATTGTATGAGAGGTCGAAATGCGTTCTTTGCCCATCGATCACTAACCATGAAGGAGAGATTGCACAGTGTTTGCAGATGATGAAGCGTTATGGTAGAAATCTCTATGTTCTACACGATAAGACAACACGATTTCCCATCTTTATACCGCTTCTTTGCACAGACTGAATGTTGTTTTTGTTCCCCTTCGTGGTCTGCACACGATTACATTCGTAACAACAACACTTTCCGTAAAAATGGCTACAGTATATGCATGTAGATGAGATTTATAAATCAAGTGCCTTTCAATAATCACGCGGACGGTCAAGATTAGTTCGACCATTCCTGAAATCCCTTAAACTTAAATGGAATAATAAATGATTCTCCGGATAATTAAAAAGCGTATTTCAATGTCGGATGGCTCAAAGAGATTTGCCTCATTTTAACCCCGATGGCGTCGGATGGCAGACTGCTCTATAGAAATTGCATGATAGGGAAAGTAGGGCTGCACTGGAAGGGTTGTGGGGGTCCGGTGAGCTCGCACACTCTGTCATGTAATTAGATTACTCGATGATGAGACTTTAATGGCCGAGATTTGGTGCGCAGAATGCATCAGACATGTTTAATGGCACGATGCGAGAGGGATACCAAGAAGGCTGGCCTTATGCCATCTCTTGGTTTTGATGATGATTGTTATATATTATGGCCGTTATTCTTATTATGACCTTTCTCATTATTACAACTGTTTGTTATCATAAGAAGAAGTAGAAGTATTGATAGTATTTATAATGTAAGTAGAAGTACACGAAGCTGCAGTTGTAGTAGTACATGTGTTAGTAGTAGTAATAGAAGTAGTAATGGTAAAAGTAGTAGTAGTAGTAGTAGTAGTAGTAGAAGTAGTAGTAGTGGTAGTAGTAGTAGTAGTACTAGTAGTAGCAGTAGTAGTAGTAGTAGTAGTAGTATGAGTAGTAGTAGTAGTAGCAGTAGTAGTTGTAGTAGTAGTAGCAGTAGTAGTTGTAGTAGTAGTAGTAGTAGTAGTAGAAGTAGTAGTAGTAGTAGTAGTAGAAGTAGCAGTAGTAGTTGTAGTAGTAGTAGTAGTAGTAGTAGTAATAGTAGTAGTAGTAGTAGTAGTGGTAGTAGTAGTAGTAGTAGTTGTAGTAGTAGTAGTAGTAGTAGTAGTAGTAGTAGCAGTAGTAGTAGTAGTAGTAATAGTAGTAGTAGTAGTAGTAGTAGTAGTAGTAGTAGTAATAATACTAATAGTAGTAGTAGTAGTAGTAGTAGTTGTTGTAGTAGTAGTAGTAGTAGTAGTAGTAGTAGTAATAGTAGTAGTAGTAGTAGTAGTAGTAGTAGTAGTAGTAGTAGTTGTAGTAGTAGTAGTAGTAGTAGTAGTAGTAGTAGTAGCAGTAGTAGCAGTAATTGTAGTAGTGGTAGTTACAGTAGTTGTAGTAGTAGTAGTAGTAGTAGTAGTAGTAGTAGTAGTAGTAATTGTAGTAGTAGTAGTTGTAGAAGTAGTAGTAGTAGTAGTATGAATATCAGGAGGTGAAGCGACAGCAGCGCAAACTTAGTGGGAGCATGCTGTATTACATAAATGGTATGTACGTGTGTAACATTCAAAAACCCTTTGCCCTCAGCGTATGACAAAATACACTTGTAATTGATAAAATCAACCGTCGAACTCATTCAGGTCGACGTATTGCTCCAGGTTTCAGGTTTGAAATAAAACTTAGACTTGCTGCACTTTCTTATTTTTCTTGAAGATGCAGGTATTTTCACATGGAGGGTAGGCTATTACAAGCACAATAGGAACATTCTACGACTCACTATTCCATGAATATCCGTCATTTGATTAAAGATCTGGCTCAACTCGCTCAGGATAAGTGCACTAAAGGAGAGACGAGGCACACACAAAGGCAGAAAAGGTTTCGAGAATCACTCCCAAGAAGGAGAAACGCATCCATCGGTGAAGCGTCTTGAATTATGTGCCGATGCGTTTTCAATAAAAGTTGTCGGAGGAGTCGGATAATGTTCCCGTCCGCCGCATTAAAGACACTGACTTGGTAAAATCAGAATTATTGGGCAGTGAAGCGCTCTGCCACGGAAACATTCGCACGGTATTATATCCATGATATACGAGGTGGAGACGTTATGCATGAGACGGTGTTGATGAACGGTTTGTTGAGGGCTTTCTCTGCCTCTCATCCCCTTGTAGGTTAATGTCTAGTGTTAATGGCATGATCCCTCGCTTTAGGAAAGGAAATGGACTATGTAGATGTGGAGAGGAGCGAATATAGGATGTAGAAGAGTGCACACGAAATGTGTAAATGGTCTACGAAGGACATTTCATTTCGCTAATGACGTATCTTTATTTCACAATTAAGTACCGAGAACGTTAATGGCGTAAATTCAGATGAAGTGATATAAGGCCTGTACAGTTTACCAAACGTATTGTGCTAGCAGAAAAGACATGGTTGAAAATAGAAGGGGAAGTTTAATAAATCCAGAAGGGTATCGGCTAGATAAAGATGAACTTTGTAGGCCATTGGTGCATTTCTGCACAAGCACTCCGCATTATTCCATAGACAAGCAGATTGTCGGGCACACAAATGGTTAATCAATTGATGATACGTCATGACAACAATACACGGTGTTTTATAGGATACCTTCAAAAAACATTTGCATCTTTACACGCCGGCATGATTTGAAACGGTTTGGCAAATGAGTGAAGGTTTTCCTTTCTTTAAACGAGGAATCGCTGAATCATAACAATCCCAGCTGAAGTACAACAGAGTATTCGGCGTATTTCTAATATCCGTCGAGAGCAAAGCATAGATAGATGTTGCACCTAGTCACGGACACGGCACAGACATGTAGACATTGCTTTTACTTATACCGTACGTTTGTTCCTCTTTCTCCCCCGAACTGCCCCCCCCCCCCCCCTCTACCCCCGACATCAGATCCCCCTTGTCCCTCGGGGGGTCCTTGGGTGCACGCCTCGGCTGGAGTGTGTTTAGTCAAGATCCCTGGGTGGATTGAGGGCACGCGGACGGTTTAAGACCACGCCATGCCGCGCATAGTTGCCCTGTTGGCTTAAACATACGCGCACGACCGATGTCCCCCGGTCAAAACAAACGCGTGGGAATAGAATCCGACGTCGACGGTAATTCTCCCTTAGAGCGCCGTGCTACGACACAATCACACGCGCGGCTATTGTGTTGTACGGCTTGTCTTTGATATTAGCAGGGCGATATTAAAAATGAAATAGCCAGAATAGGTCCGCCGGACAAACGTTCGCCATTAACCTTTCATTCGCTTGGTTTCAAAGTAATTTCCTTGTGGCTTTAGCCTTATAACCCTTTTTTAGTTTAATCTGACTCGCTACAACTGTCAGCTTTCAACCGCCATGTAATTATGTTTTCATTATTAACGTACAAATTGACCTATGATGAAGACATGTTATAATGTTCACCCCATTTTGCTTTCTCTTTCTTTCTCTTTAACGTTAAGTCGCTCTTCTGTCACACTGCCCTCTTTCATTCCGTCATTCACACATACTCCTGTTCCAATCAAAATTTATAGGCGAACAGCTTACAACTCGACAATGATTTATAGACAACTTGCAATAAATCACTACTCTGGCAGAG
>OZ022577.1:9588037-9965762 GCA_963669155.1 Arbacia lixula
AACACAGCAACATACGTAATACATGCATACTGTGCAGTGTATACATGACACATGGGAAACAATGCTATTGGATACAGATTATCATGTATAATATATTTAACCCCTAGCGTGGCACTTGTGAATTATGTTACCATTAGTACACGTAAATCCCATAGAGAATCAGTTAATCCGGCATATAAAGTGTTAAAGCTCCATGTAAGCCTCCGTGTAGCTTTGGTAAGCTCCATATGTTTCATACTTTTAGTTTTAGGTTAAAAAATAATCTACGATATCATATCTCTATTATGTATGAAGTAGAATGACAAGAAAATAAAATGTTATAGCTGTCTTCCTTTCGTGGAGATCTGCTATTCAAAAACAATATCTTATCAAACCTAGATAATTAATACAATGTATCTGTGTTAAAATTGTCATTTTTGCCATTCATATTATGCTGTCTCTCCCTACTACATGACAGAACATCTCGTTGTCTTTAACCAGGGACCTCATTGGTAAACGAATTCCAACTTTGAGTTCACGTGAGACAATATGAGTTCATGCTACGAAAAGATATTGAATATGTAAAAAAAAAAAAAAGTAAGCAAAATTAAAAGCTAAGCGATATTCAAAATTCGTCCACACTATTTCGCCGCAAATCAAACCTGGTCAATTGAATTTGGAAAGCTAAAGGTGTTCGTATTAGTACACTTTCTCACATTGTTTATATGTGAACCATTGTGTGTGTATGTATGTGTGTGTGTGTTAACATACCTGCACAGTGACAAACAAAAGCCTTATTCGGTTTAATGTGCCATCGATCCTGCAAGCTACGCATGCATCCACAATCGGCATTCCCGTGTGAGTTGACGCTATAAGGTTAACCCGCTTCGTAGTGACCCCGATATTCGACTCTTCTGTGTCGAAATAATGGCTCTATTCAACCTTCAGCCTCGTTCAAGATCTAGTAGAATAAAAGCTACATGTATTTAAAGACCCCAACGAAGCGGAGAAAACCAAATGCAGCACATAATATGAGGAAGAAATTGTTTTATTTCGCTTCACATTTGCTGGGTTAGATTCTATTTTGTACTTTTTAACGAAGATTTGTGTAGCTATAATAATTCTGAGATGGTGCACTTTTGGGTGATGAATTGATCAAATCTGTTTGACTTTCTGTTTTTCCATACTGCTTATTCGCCTATTTGCCAGAACCATGTTACCACTCGTGTGAATAAATTCACGCTTCTCATGATGCATGAGGTAAAGCCTTCTTGAAGTACATACTACTAGTATACATCATGACATCATGAAACAGCACATGACTTGTCAAGGTCAACTTGACACAAATAATGGTTAGTAGAAGTTTGTCAACAAAAGATCTTTCAACTTCTGCTTTTTAAGGGTTCTAATGTCTTATGATTACAATATACAAAACTAATTTCATTAATTTGTTAATATCGGTGAATTACACGAGGTGGTAGGAAGATTTGAACATACAGCCCAGATACTACAATCACGAGCTTCTGGAGAGTAACTACCGTACTTCAGTCTTGTATCCAACCGCTGCCACCATGTTGTGAAATTGATTTCTGATAATTGTTCATTGTTCAATGACATTGTCATACAAACTCAATATATTACCTAGTACTCTATCACTTTAAGAGGATCCCTCCCCCGTTAGTTCCAATGAAGAATATGAAGGCGAACTTGACTGGTGATTATTACATGATAGATTATATCAATAGAGAATTGTCACCACCTAGACACGTACAGTCATTCGTGTTTGTGCAGGTTTAACTACTATTTGAGATTTTGATTAAAATAAATACTATGAAGGTGAAAAGGATTGGTGATTATTACAGCATTGATTATATCATTACAAATAGGCGCCAGTATTACTATCTAGAGACATGTACAATTACACAATTATTTGTTCAGGTATAACTACTTTTTTAGATTTTAGTTGAAAGGAATACTATCCAGTTACAATATATTGGTGATTATCAATGATTGATTAAATCATTACTCAGCATTTCCTTATAAAGGTGTACACGATTACTCAGATTTGTGCAGCCTAAGCAAACGCTTTAACTTTAGACTCAATAATGTGTGTTTTGACATGGTGACAGTACTTTTCGTCATGTCGTAAAAGTTGTCAGCACCTACACCATTCTGATAAATATGTATCGCTAGGAAAGTACATTTTACAGTTATTAGCCTTAACAAAATGTCGTCATTACAATGTATCAGTAGCCTTAAAATGTATTCAGATGCTAGCGGCCATCTTGGATTTGACAATGTAACGAAAGTCCAAAGTGTGGATTATTCCCATTAATTATATTTTTGTCTCCACATTAAACCTGGAAGATGATAGGAAAACCTAACTTGAGCTTCTCCCGTACAAAGATATATAGGAATTAGTTATGTACTGTACAGTATAAACAGGCCGTAATCTGAGCGATAAATGCAAACGACCATTACAAAAGAAACATGGCAGTAAAGGTTTGCACCCAAATACTGTCACACATGAAATTAAATGTTTGGATTATTCAAAGATGTTTGGATTTTGTAGTGAATATACTGACATTGTCTGATGAATAAATCAATCCGAGTGACATGGTATCAAAATCCAACAGTTCAAAATACTTTATTCCAGCAGATAAACATGGAAACACATGATTTCGGCTATTGATACACAATAAGAGCCTTCAAATATGCAAATTAGGGCAGCCATCTTGGATTTTCATAATGTAGCGAACGACATGTGCATAAATGAATGTCATAAATAAAGTTCTTGACCAAAAGTCCTTTTTTTATTTTAATCTTCTAGTTTGAATTGAGCACTTAACTCAATGCCAAATATATGCAAATCACCAAATAATGCTTATCATGCAAATTGAAAACATTACTCATGGTTGCCCAGGTTGCAACCAAACTAGATTTTCTTCAAAACCCATCTTGAATAAGATTTCATAAAATGACCTTGAAGTTATGAACACATCCATGTCTTTTATACAAACCCATTTGAGTATCAACAGGAATAAAATAAAATATATCGACATACAACGATCGCGGCGACAGCTCTTTATACCTGAAGTACAACTGTAACACAATGTTTTGAATAATTCACACGATGTACATAGAGTCTATGTGCTAATATAAACATTGCACAGGTGAGGTATAGAGGAGGGGGGGGGGGGGGGGGTTCAAATTGGCATATGCGCCCCGTGTCTCACAGTGTGAAATTGATTATGTTCAACTGTGATGAATACACAGATTGCCTGTTATGCCATCAACTCAGAATCAAGTTTGTTCAGACCGTCTTACTTGTTAATCTTGCTAACACATGTTCTATCACGAATCCAAGACGCATTGCCCGGCGGTGTCTTCAACCAAAATAGCTCGCATTCACGACAAAAATAGCCCAGTTAAGATACCTGCTAGTACGGTTGTCTATCTAATCACGGGATAGGCCATGAGGTGGGTGGGGTGGGGGTAAAGTTGCCCCTGTCGGGAGTGCCAATTTACCTCATACCTCACAGTATGCAATACATTACTCAACTGTGACTGATTTTATACGATCAACTCCGAACCAAGATCATACGATTGCCTGATTTGTTCGTCTTCATATTTTTGTTAACATATGTTCTATCAAGAATCCAATTCTCCTTGCCCGCCGGCATCGTCAACAAAAATAGCCCGCATCCTTGATGAAAATAGTCGAGATGGAAATCCTTTATAATACAAGATGATGATCTAACGTCGAAAGCCAAGTGAGGAGAGAGAGAGAGAGAGAGACGGGGGGGGGGGGGGGGGCTGCTCCTGTCGAGTTGGCCAATTTGTGCCATAGCTCACAGTATGCAATTGATTATTCAACTGTGATGTATGCTTATTATTTTTATACTATTATAGTTTTTCTCTGTCTCCAGGGCAACGACAATACGTCATTATTGGCATGATGCTGGATCAGTACCTGATATAGGCACAATGGGCTAGACAGAATGAACTCCAGTGAGCAGTGAACAGCGAGTAGCGATGACAATAGGAGAACGAGAAAGAAATAGGGAAGGGGAAAGAGGTCCAGGATATATTGTTATAATGTAGAAAAGACAGCAAAATGAATTGTTATACTTAAAACGAAATATTTTGGTTAATGCTACAGAAAGCGCGAAAGGGAAAGACAGTGAGGGGATATATATATATATATATATATATATATATATATATATATGTAAAGAGAGAGAGAGAGAGAGAGAGAGAGAGAGAGAGAGAGAGAGACAGAGGCAGAGAGAGAGTGAGACAGAGAGAGGCAGAGAGAGACAGAGAGAGAGAGAGAGAGAAGGGAGAGAATTGATAGTGCCTTTGCTCTTCCTTCATCTACTCTGTCAATTTAGTTTAACCCAATATCAGAGTCACATTGGAATTGAACAGCCCACATAAGATGCGTTTTGAGCACAAGGAAAAATACGTGCTCGCCAAAAAGCAGGTCACATCAAGCTCTTGTTTGCCAGACAAAATGCTTATGAATAGGATTTGAGTTTACATTACTTGTGCAAAAAGTCTGCAATGTCGCATAAAGAGCTACTGCATTCACCTAGCACTTATATGGGCATGTTAATGTGTTTATTTTAATGAGCCATGGAGCGAATGTGGTGTTTCGTTATTGTCTGTATTCAATAGCCATCTATGACAAGATTAGTCGACAAGAACGCTTAAAAGATTCCATTCCTAAACGTTTAAGCAAGTACCCAAATAGCTTAAAGAGTTTATAGGACTCTCCGCGTAATCCTGATCATTAAGGCATGTAATATTTCTAAGCAGTTCTTCGTTTAAATTGGAGGGACATATAAGCAAGTAACAAAATCTGATTATCAAACAGTAGGAATGCTGAAGATACCCCCCAGTTCCCATGCCGTTAGATTGGGGCATCTTTCACCGCCACCATTAATTAACCATGATATATTCATGTCTTTGCTTGCAATCAGGCGCGGCATTTTCGTGTACATCCTGCTAAATTTTGCATGCTAGCCCTTCACGCAGCTCTATGATTTATCTCGTCTCGCAGACGGTCTCTCTGCGGGAGGAGCGGGGTGAATGATTGCGATGACGCGGTGCTGCTGCGGCTTCTGCTGCTACTACTGATTGCCCAATGATAGACGAGATAGCGAGGCATTGTTGCACAATCCCTAATTAGCCCTTTCATCACCAGGGCTTGAAAACGCCATTGGATTTTTATGCACATTCACGCCAATGGTAGTGAGAGATTTGAACCCCTCTACTATAGCATGCCATTCACATGCGTATAAGCCTCAATACGTCATTGTCAATTTTCTTCATGTTATTTGGCCCCTGTTGCATCGCGTCACAATTGGTATTCTGTACCCCTTTGAGTGTCAGACACACAGATGCTCTGCGAGATGCATATGCATTATGTGTGACAAAGTGCACGAATGGTAAATAGCGAGTTAATCCTCTCGATACCAGGCCGGGAAGAACCCATTGACTAATTACACATTCTATGCACCTGTAGAACTAATAAAAGTTAAAGGGTTAAAGGTGTCAAAAAGGCGCCATCTGTATGCTCCATGCTTCGCGGTCAAATTCTGACTCTAGTTCGGCTACAACCACCCTCGACCCAACGCCAAACCTAACCCTAACTTTAACCATGGACCCTACACACTCTCTATCTAGCCTACGCTGCTCCGCACCGTGGGCTGGACAACGAATTGTGAAGACAGTGTAAGCATTCTTAATCAACCTATTGTCAAACATGTAGCAAACATCATGCGTGTCTTTCAAAGAACACTTTAGACGGGGTAACCCTAAGACAGGCTTGCACGAGGCTTGTCCAGCAAGCAACAACTAACATGAGTCATGTTTGATCATTGAGTGACCCTCGGCCAACATTTTTTGGCGGAAAGACTAATCCTTGTCACTTATTATCTCATCTCATCAAACTTGCGATAACTTTTTTTTTAATGATATAGAGGGTCTTTCCCATCGCAGGGGGATGTTACAGAGGGATGTTACAATGTGAGCCCTGGTCGCTGGATACAAGAACATATCATGCACACATATGTGCACCATCTCCACTCCCTCGGGAGTATTCCTTGCCCGCTGCACGATATCGGTGCTGGGTCAAGATCATTCACATAATCATCCACCTCCTGTCAGGTACCCATTTATACTCCTGGGTGGAGAGCAGCAATGTGGATAAAGTATCTTGCTGAAGGATACAAGTACCATCGGTGGGATTGAACCTGGGACCTTGAGATCTTCAGTCACAGTACACAACCACCACACCACGACACCTCCACTTCCATGTTAATTTACATGATAGATCATCTTTTATCTCCTCTTAACATTGCATCTGTAGCCATAAACACTGCAAGGGGAGGGGTGTTTGTGCTTTCAAACAAATTGTATGATTGTTGCCGTATGAAGACGTCGCTACTGCTTGAGTGTGTTTGTATGACACATACAGTTGGCAGCAAAATTATTCAACCCCCCTCTCATTTCTGACATTCTGTCATAATAAATAATATTGCAGCAGCAGATTGCTACTAAACCATTAAGGTAGTTAGCAGACAGTTAATTACTAAAGAATACCGGAGAAAAAAACAAATTTTACTGCATAGGTCATCTGAAATTGCAATTTGCGCCCAAAAAGCATGTTGCAAAATTATTCAACCCCCTATTTTACACACAAGAAACGAATGCACAAATAATGACAATTTACAAGCCAGTGCCTATATTCTAAGGTGAATGCTGATTTTATTTATCCTCCACCTGAAACTGGAACCTTTATATGCACAACGAACAAGTTGTAACGTCATTCAACCCAGATGGGTGTGTCTTTTAGTACTTTGTGCAGCATCCATTTGCCGCAATGACCTCCTGCAGACGAGATGAATAGCCTCTCACAAGCTTCTCACAACACTCCTTGGGGGTGTTGGCCCATTCCTCTTGCGCACCTTGAGTGACCATCACAGTCTCCAGACCTAAACCCAAACGAGAATTTGTGGTGGGATCTGAAGAAAGCTGTGGCAGCACGTAGACCTACATGCATCGATTACCTTAAGACCATTGCGCAAGAGGAATGGGCTAACATCCCCAAGGAGCCTTGTGAGAAGCTTGTGGGAGGCTATTCATCTCATCTGCAGGAGTTCATTGCAGCATATGGATGCTGCACAAAGTACTAAAAGACACACCCATCTGGGTTGAATAATGTTACAACTTGTTAGTTGTGCATATAAAGGTTCCAGTTTCAGGTGGAGGATAAATAAAATCAGCATTCACCTCAGAATATATGCACTGGCTTTTAAATTGTCATTATTTGTGCATTTGTTTCTTGTGTGTAAAATAGGGGGTTGAATAATTTTGCAACATGCTTTTTGGGCGCAAATTGCAATTTCAGATGACCTATGCAGGAAAAAATTTTCTCCGGTATTCTTAAGTAATTAACTGTCTGTTAACTATTTTAATGCTTTAGTAGCAATCTGCTACTGAAATATTAGTTATTATGACAGAATGTTAGAAATGAGAGGGGGGTTGAATAATTTTGCTGCCAACTGTAGGAAGCGCCAAGTCTGCATGCAGACATCAGTAGGAGAAGCAATTTCCATTAGATTTTAATCTTAGTAGCTACCAGAGCATCGGGGCCGTGAACACAAATTTCACATGATGCTATTGGATAGTACTTAGATGGAAGAGAGAACAATTGTGGTCGCTTGTTAAATTTTAGTATCGCCTTAAAGACTTGGGGATCACAACTGTCGGTAGGTATGTAATCGATTTTTACGAGGTACGACTCCTAATTCTGACGCATGCAATACCCTGGATTCAGGGTTGTGTCACCACGTTTGATATGCACATTCATGAGGAGTTGGGATAGTATTCTGATAAAGAACTGACGTTTTGACTTCAATTTCGACTTATTAAAGTCCCCTACGACTCATAGCTGTTGTTGGTCTATGCGTGCAAAACTGCGTGCAAGTCAGTTTTCAGAATATCAACGGACAGCTAAGACAGTTTTTGACCTGTTTCTTTCAGAATGCAACCGCATGACATAAATCCCTGAAGAATTTGGAAGAGTGGGAAATCACTGTTAATAAGACGATATTTCATAAAGCTTTGCAATCATTACAACTTAAATTCAAATACAACTAACTACCGTGGAAGCATTTAAGATACTGTAGAATGTATGCAATGCTGTCTTAACTCTGAGGAATAACAATAAAAAGGGAAAAGGGGCATTAAGACATCAATACAAGAAAGACAACAAATCAAATATAGGGCAGAAAGGAGGAGAGAAATGTAAAACAGGACGAACTTGATCAATTTAAGAATATATGTCACCCGACAACAACAACAACAACAACAACAACAACAGCAACAATAAACAAACATGGAAGCAGCCAAAGTACGACATGTGTTACCATGGTGATTTAGACGAGCTATTAATTATATCATTTGATTCTTTTAAATGTGTGCCGATGGTTCATGAAGTCGGTTCGAAGTACCATAAAATGCATTGAAGCTTTAAAACACATCGTACGACAGACGCCAATGCTTGGAAGATCACATTGTACTCAGATGACCGTAGTGATGAGGGATGTGACGCTGAATTACTTTCACGTCACGTGGTAGGCCTATGGCTGTATATCCGGAGGTGAGGGTTTCGGAGATCTAACATCGGCGTTGTCAACAAAAACTGACAAAGGGTGAAATCTCGCCCTGTAGGAAGTGAATAGGTTGATAGCTGTCGACCTTTCTCAGCCGCACTCCGTGGCTATCGACGCTTAAGCATGAACACTGGAGACGAAGACTTAACCTTCTCGAAGGTGACATTAATGTTCCGTGCATCAAATACCGGAATTGCGTGAGTCCGCGTTGAATAGTTCAAACAGGTGTACACACGGTTCATCCCTTACAGGAGCGCCTGATGGAGATATAAAGACCAGGAAAGGCTATTCACGCGAACGGAAAATATCTGAAAAGATGGAGGTCTCCTCCGAAGGTATGGCAGGGGTGAAAGACGTCATTTAAACCCTCTTGGGTGCGTCGACAGAGGTGTCGATAGGCACAAGAGGGGTGATGCGGGGGTAAAGCCCATAATGATTGGTTAAATTGAGCTCCTTGCTGGTATAATGAATTCTCATCATTAAACCCTTCTGTACCAGACTCTAAACTTCTCTATATGCATGGTGTGTATTACCAGCGCAAAATATGCCTCAATGGTACTTACAGAGTTAATCCCGTCTCTGCCAGACTTCATACTGCCCTATAAAAATATGTATGTGTGATATACTACCAGCGCAACAAAGCCTTATTAAAGAGTCAAAACAACAACATCATATGAAGAGATGACCCATTTACTTTTATTCGCTGCATTAACACTTGACTCGGTCATTACCAATGTTGCAGATATGGAGTGAGAGTAGGTTCTACACATGAGTTCATTAAATATTTACTGGCAAATTATTGCCATTTTTAAGTGTGCCCAATAAATGCGCATTATACATCATCTCCATAAGATATAACTTTATTACACCGAACTCCATTATCAATGTTGAAGATATGTAGTGGCGACAGTTTTTACGTAGGAGTAGATATTTATTTACAAATCATTACCTTTGTTTGTACTTTACCCAATAAATGCACAGGAAATGACATCCCAATTAGTAACATACCTAGCAATATGACTTTATTTCACCGAACTCGTGGAAATTATGTTATACCTTTTTAACAAACGCCATAACTTTAAAATGTCTAGGGTTACCATAGGCTAGTATTGGAAATTGGACGGAATGATTGACGGGTTTGCCTTATGTTTACGTGTAATCAGCCGCTCCGAAATCGAAATTAATGGGGGAGGTTTGGCCGTCCCTACGCTAGGTGCGTGCCGCTGGAAGAGCTGTCAAAGACGGACAGGGACAGGCTATACTGTCACGGCGGGAGGGTTATGTCCAGTGTGTGTGTTTGTGTGTGTGTGTGTGTGTGTGTGTGTGTGTGTGTGTGTGTGTGTGTGTGTGTGTGTGTGTGTGTGTGTGTGTGTGTGTGTGTGGAGGGGGGGGGAGGTGGTGGGGTGGGGTGCCCCTACAGAGTTGTCACCGTCCCTTCGCTGTGCGTGCCCTTGAAATACCTGTCAGAGAAGGAGATGGAGGTGGTATACTTTGGAGAGGTGGAGGTGGAGGTGGATTGGGGGGGGGGGGGGGAACATCGTCCCTATATTCTTTATATATATGTGCCTACCTCGTCGAGACAGGGTGCGCATTAGGGGGGTTAACACATCTTAATAGATAGCCAATGGGGAGGTTAAAACGAACACCATTGCTATTAATCTTGATAAAACAATATTATATTAGATTATTCACAAGAAAGGATCTTGTATTTATTATTTGTCATTTACAAAATAATAACACGCAGATGCTTAGGCTCAGCCCACTGCCATGGTAGATCCGCTGTGCTACCCATGTACGGGCACTGTGAGGACATTGATGTAAAGGGGACCGACCCCCCCCCCCCCCTCTCTCTCTCTCCCACCACCCCACCCCTGCCCTCAAATCCTTTCTTCACACATGTGACCAGAGTTAGCAAACTTAACTGACACGCTGTCGGGACATGAGGCTCCGTTTTCCCGCAAAATGACATGAATCGATATCTGCATGAAGCCCCGAGACGTCAACCACGCCACGCATATGTTTTTTTCTTCACCGAAATGTTTAAATGTTCCTTGAAATAATATGCTTGCAAAGCGAAATCGTTCTTTATTTTTGGAGGTACTGTGCATGTACTGAGCAAAATTATTTCCAGCAAGGACATTTTAAATTCAAACCACCTTTATAAATCTACACTTTACCCAGCCTTAGTCGTATTCAAATGTATATCTAGCTTTATACTTACTTGTCTATTCATTTATTGATCTACATATTACTGTCTATACATCTATCTATATCCTTATATCTTTTCAATGCTCCAAAATAGGAGAAACAAGGACGGACTATGAAGAAGCATATACATATTAATTTGCAACTTGCTCATGTTATATTGTCAAAAATAATCTTACATTTGTCACCTGATTACACATACACATTAATGTAAAAGGTGGTTGCTATAGTGATTCGCGAAAATCCCCAAAACGGCAACAACTCGTCTGTCCTATTTACGTTAATGTCAAGCACCTGAAAGAGAAAATTAAATGCATGATGATCTCATAACCCGTCGCCAAGTTTGCGCATCTTGACAGCTGTTCCGATCCGTCGGGTATCTCCTTACCCGCTCCTGCCTTCACAGGTCAAACCCCCCTTTTCGAGTATTTGTGTTCCCACTCCACTTGTACAGACGGTACTCAATCGATTCTGCATCATGAATTGTTTTTAAAGTACATGTTTGTTTCGCCGAGGTTATCGTATATTTACGAGTCTGAAATGACTCCAATGCGGATGAAAATCATCGGACTGTTCGATATAAACATTGATGGATGATTTGTGTGGCAGTGATTGCGTAGTTATTAGCCGGAGCTCTCGGGTAGGAAGGGATCGTTGGCTGGGACGCATCACCCGTGTAGAGAGAGAGGTCAGTGGTAAGGTAGAGGAGGTGCGCACGTCAGTCGGAGTCTGGTGAAGAAGAACGATCGAATCTCAACCATGAATATTCCCCCTTCAGGACAAATCTGCTTCGTTAGTCACGCTGCCTTCCGACTTCTTTCCAAGGAACTCGTGAAGTTATATCATTAAATGCTCTTAGCGGTGAATAATCAATATATTACATATCATAATCAATATGCAACAACGTTATTACCCTGAAAATATTTGAAGCATTATTCATATGTAGAAAGACGGTGTTATGATCAAACCATTGCCTCCTAAACTGTTTTATATGATTTGATTATATAAAAAAAAAATGCATTGAAACGAAGAAAACGGTAAGGATTAAAACAATTTAACAATTACATAATTTCCCTCAGCTTTCTTACCCTATGACACACGTACCGAATATCCTTCTTCCCTTTTACTTCCTCTGTCCTTTAATTTTTACTCTTTCCCTCCCTTTCTTTTTTGCTCCTCTTCTCCTATTTCACCTCTATCTTTCTCTCGTTCGTTAACTCCTATTACACACCCCACCACTCCTCTCTCTCTCTCTCTCTCTCTCGCTCTCTCTCTCTCTCTCTCGATCTATCTCTCTCTCTTGAAGTCAGTGAATCTTAAAGCGAGAGATGAGGCGTACATCATTCTTAATTTTGAGCGAGTTTAATGCCTGATAAGCATCTGGCTTGGAAAAAAAGAACAACGCACCTATTTGTACTGCCCTCAGCACCTCTAGAAACACTTCATTTACTCACATCGATGATGCACCCCCTACTCCCTCCCCATCCCAACCCACCACCATCCCTTCATTTTGTCAGTCAGTAACCTCTCAAAAAACCTATACCCGGAGGAAAAATCACTACACAAGCGTAGCTGGCAACCTCTTGAATAATATTAATCTCAGTCCTGTGCCGTTGCCTTTTCGTTCGTTTTGATGGTCGCGTGGTTATGCAAGAGCATACCCCGTTACGTGTGAAAGAGTTGAAATGTCGCGTGAAAATCTTCGCCGTGCCCGGAGCGTTGATTCATAACCTTCCTGTCTATTACTGACACTTCCCCCCTTAACATGGCTGACCACACCATAGAGTCACCCATCAAGAGCCCCTTGACCAAACTCTCCTATACCACCCTCGTATACGTAATGTGTCAGGTAATGTGGAAGTCCTCGTTGTTTATCTCCAAAGATGACACAGTCCAGTGGGAATTAGAATAATAAACGTTAACCACAGCTTCAGAACGCAGCAAACAACAGAGCTTATAAGATGACCTTTTACCAATGATGTAGGCTCGCTTCTTACATTCTTGACTATGATTCAATTTAACTGTCCCTTTGTATGCATATTATGTCTGTAGAAGCATGCTCTCATTAATATACGGTTATCATGCCTGGATAACCAGTGACCCCTCGATCCTCGTACTACTGTAAGTCACGTGGCCGCATGTTACGCCACACAAACTTTAAGTTACCAGTGCAGCACGTAGAGTACTCGTTCACCAAGCATTACGCATTTAGCATAATATTGAGCACAGTATTTCATTCAGCACGTGGGAGTCACTCTTTGTTTTTACGCTCAAAACCAGATAGCTTTCATTAGCTTGTGGGGCCTAGACGGTAATTAACTTATCTGAATGATGCATATAGAGATTAAAAAAATAATGAATCAACTACAATTCCGCAATGCTAGTACCTAACAACTTATTTGCACACCCACACACATACTAACACTCCCAGAGTAAATAAGTAAATAAACCAGTTTGTAGTTTACTAAGGAAATCAGTGGAAAATAAATAAATCAATAAATAATATTGATCTTAATATGTGTACATATGCATACGCACATATATACATGAATAAACAGACAAAAACACGCCCCAAAACGCACACAAACACACAACATACACACACGCGCACGCACACAAAACCAAAATGATCTAGCAACTACACGCAAACGTCTGATAAGAATAGTTGAAGTAAATTTCGCGAAGTAGCGTTCCTTACCCCATCCCGTGCCAGAAACAATGTTTTTATATTAGATACGAGTGTCTTATTACAGCATATTACAACAGAAGCACAGCAAGATTTAACAGATCAATCATCAAGTGGAGAAAAAGCAGGGCGGAATTCTATGAAGTTTGTCTGCACGCCCGTCGTGTATCAGTCTTACCGGAAGAACGTGAATAATGCATGAATTGCAGTCTTATCGCTAAAAGCATTATGCTGTATGTCTTTGTGCAGAATCCGCTAAAAGACGAACGAGTTGGAAAGGGGAAGGTCACACAAAGAGCGTGTGGTTAGAATCAATTCGTGTACAATAAGTTTTTTTTTTGTACATAGCCAAGTAATCACTGCCAGCTCAAATCTCATTTATTCAGTTTAAATATAACACGAGCGTGACCGTGAAATTCAGCACAGACGAGTAATTCTATTTCAAATCCTTCCTCCCAGACGATCGAGCGCAACAACATGACGCTTGTCTTTCGTAGTTCCCCGTAAAGGAATTACCTCTCCATGATTGTCTACATTGTGAAAATCATACTAACCTAGCAACGTACGAATTAGGTAATGATTAGTTTTCATCTTGCGCAGGGAGCATGATGAAAAGGAGTCTATTTTTTTTTTAATGTTGAACAGAACATGCAGAAAGTGTATTGACTAATCTCCGGATTGTGCTACCCCACCAACATCCGTTTGCCGCTACATCAGGGAGAGCTCGGACAACGGCTGACGCACGTAGGATCCATTCACCCGCCCACATAGAAACATGCCCCCAAAGCATGTCTGAGGGATGAACGGCTCGTGCAGACCGCTGTCGCTGTATATAATTTAGAAGCAAAGATTGCAGAAAAAGCGGATTGCGCTGGAATTTCAGAGAAAAAAGATAATCAAAATGAATTAGACACAAGAATAACTCTTGACGGAAATGGACTTATACAAAAAACAAACCTTCCTTACATGAAAAATTCATAGAAATATATTTGTAGTCGATTAGAAAATGTTCGTCAAATAAAATGAAATTTGATTATCTCGAACTTCTACTTCAGTTTCCGTGAAAAGCACTTAACTACACGTGGCATGTGATAGCGGGATACATATTTCCAAAGCCAAATATGGAGGCTATATCTCTGGGCTTTCTTAATGTTGATACCGCGAATCGCGACTGGAGAAACGTACGAAGACAAAAATAGAAATTGCCTCATCTTTAAGATAAAGTTCAATGCATCGGTTGTTTTGGTTCTTGTACGTGTATAATGAGACTGTGTTATTATAATCAACAATAAAATCACATATGTCGTCGAAAAGGAAGTTTTCTCTCATAAAGATAGCTGAAACTATTATGTCACCATGGTTACTGAGGTTCATATCTGTGAAATGTACTTCGTTTACAGGCGGTTGCGGAATGGCTTGATCCAGAAACAGAATATTATCATCCATGACTTCAACGCACAAGTGCCCCGTCTTATAGATAGTTGCGATTGATCTGAGTGGAATAACCTATCTGAAATGTACCGAGTAACGATTGATATCATTGCAAAACAGGTTGTGATCAATCGTAAATCTTCATGACACAGAATCTTGTTTTATCTTTCCACCAATCGGCTTTAGCCATCAATGGACGTTGAAATGCCAATCATCATAATCGTCCACTGTAACCAGGACTTCTCCAGTATAGTATTCCCTCGACACGAATTAGACAACGGCCTTGTTGTACTCAATTACGCTCTCAGCTGATATAGATATGATGGAATCGACCTTAATCGTCACAGCATCAATTGTCGCTGTGGTTGGTAGTAATCAATGAACCTCGTTACAACAATTGTACTCAATAATATGTCTGAGAGCCTCCCTTTCTCCATCATACCGTCATTCTACATTTGTATTCTTCCCACCACTCTCTCTGTCTTTATATATCTATCAAATTATCTATTAACATATCTTTATCTATGTACAGACTGTATAATTTTCAGTCATCCCTGTCTCTCGTCCCTCTCCATCTCCATCTCTATAGGTCGATCTATATCCATCTATTTATCTTTTCAATACCGCTCTTTTTCCATATGTAATTTTTTTCAAAGCATATTTGTTTATCTTTCTCTCTTCCTTTCTTCCTCCCTCTCCATCTCCACCATTTTCCCCGTCTACCGTCTCTCTCCTATATCCCTACATGTATCTCTCCCGGCATCCATCTCTGTGTGAAGCTAATAACGAGCGCGCGTCGCCCTGCCAATTTGCGTAATGACGTGCAGAAAATAGATTCGACTACTTAGCACGATCGATTCACCCCAAGTTTTCAATATTGAAGTCCGATATGTTATGATTATTCATGTCGCATGCCTGTATGCACCCCTAGCATTCTGTATGGACTCGTCCTCCTTTTGATTTTTGTTACATACAGTGACCTGACGTCGCGACGCTTGTTTGCAGCAGACGGTAGCCGTACTGCGCCTGCGCACTCCTGATTGAATCCATGCAGCCTGCATTTCACCCTGATCGCGAGGCGCGCTGCTGGATTGGTCGGTGAACTTGTAGCATGAGACGTGCATTTCACTGGCGGGGAGCTACGGACGGTACCCGCTCACGTCTCACTGTGTTCCCTTCTTCTGATACATGGCGACATATTTCCACGAGACTCGAGTGAGAAATACCAGGGAAATACCAGACGGCAACATTTCTGCTCCGAAAAATCACAGTTGTGAAGGTAAACATATCGATTTGTTGACATTGGTTCGCGTGGAGGCACGTTTTAGTGTGTCGGTGGATGCACACGCCATTGTTCTCAGCAACTGCAGAAGCTCCTCCAATTATGTGAGCATTAAGAGGTCTCTCTGCTGGAGGGTATATAGAGGAAGATCTATATATCATTGATTTTGCGAAGATCATAGTTGGATTATTATAATGTGAGTAACTCAACATTTTCATGAAAACCGGTCAACGAGTACGAGAACAGTTTGAATTGAGACAATATGGAGCGAGGACCTATATTCTTGTAACCAGCAGCATCGTACGCACCAAAGCGGCGCCTTCTTTCCTTTCTTCAAGGTATGTATAAAACGGAACTATCTTTTGTACACAGAGAGATATGAATTGTCATTGCCATTGTATTTTAATCTCAACAGATAAGAAACACAGTGACTGTAATTAACAGCACATTTGTTCTGTAACGACATTTCCAAAATAAAAGTATGATTTTTAACGTCTTGACTTCACCGCGCAAGGTACATCTTGAACAAACATTCATACTCCGGAAAGTAGATTTAACTTGAATTATCATTCAGGATAAATTGTATTTTAGGCATACATCAAGCCAGCTTCTGAAATTAATTTCAGCGATTTATGCTAGAGCTTGCTGACAACGCTGTATGCAGTTATGTTAATATTGTTAATCATGGTTCAATATTTTGTTTTCCAAAGTCACTCACCTTGACCGCAATAGTAAACGACTATCATAAACCTGAAATATCCCACTGCACTTTTACTCTAATAAAACCTGACAGGAATACTGGTATTCATCAAAAAGCTCTAAACGAAATATTGATGCCGAAACGGTATCATATTATCTGAAATAAAGCTTATTTACTAAAAATAGTTGTTATTATGCTCACCTTACAGCAAGTGCTCATATGATATCTTTACGTTATAATCAGGAAGCTTAAAGAGTTTTTTTTTGCTGGATCAATGTTAAGAAGAATGAATCGTTTAAAGTAACAAAAAGAATTGAGGCTACAAAAAGTTATTCGCGCTTCGTGTTCGGGATCTAGCAGGGCATCAATGTATTTCTGCGGTACCTAAAGATACGAGGTCACACCCCTGTAGGAAGATGATACCACCAACAAACTCATTTATATCCGCATATTAATACAATTTCGGCCGTTTAATCAGATTAATCTAAATCAATAACAAATAATTGATTCATACATGATAATATGCCATCACTGGCTACTGTCTGAAACACCCGTCTAGCTGTAGTTATTCTGTCAGCACTTTAGTGCATTCTCATGAATATTTCCTGATATACAAAAGGATATAATCACGGATAAAACGAAATACGTGGGTATTGCTTGGCGACAGTGTGTCTAAGCATTAAACAAATCACTGTTCATTTTTGTTTTTATGTGTGTTCTGCCCTCCCTTCCTTCTGTGGGAGAACGTGGCAATTACCATTAAGGCTGAGTTGGGAATGGTCGCGCCGCCCCCTAAGCGAACAGAGAGCCGTCAACGCTCGACCATACTCAACGATAGCATTATTGCCGCTCGTGTTATCCGATCAGAACCATTTTACGACAAGAAAATAGCGACAGGGAAGATGCGAAGCCACTACTTCTTTCAACGCGAGGTAATGAAGCTCGCATCACTCGATCTGGTTAGCAGATTGCGTTAGCGCGGAAGTAATGACTAATTGTTCTTGAAGTCACGTGAGTTTCTGCCTTCAAGAAGACTCGGGTTTCCTTTACCCAGGAGAAGTAACGATATTTCTACATTACCGATATCCGCGCTGGACATACTTATGTACAACCCTCCATTATACTTAACTGAATAGTTGTTTAATCCCTTTGTGTGGCAGATAAACCACTTTTCTATGGGATTCATGTGTGTTATTGGTGAATAAATACACACACATGGCACACAGAGGGTTAAGCATTGAATGAATGATAAGAGAAACGAGTACACCAATAAGAAAATAAAACATGAAACCATGAATGAATTCAGGATGCTTTAATATAACATATTTACACACAAACACAATATCTTCTTTTGTTACGGGTATGAACACATACCATTTCAGGTATTCAAACAATGCCCAGGCGTGTCACTTATTAACCCACAAAGACAATGTCCATCGTGAGAAAGAACTATCACCTTTCGTGTGGCATCAATCTGTTGTCATTTCACACCAAAAGTGTCTGGTCTGTGGTAGAGCGACGCAGACAAAGACGATCGGCATAGCTTAACTATTTGTGCACTAAATGTGAATTTATTCACAAGTAATATACACAAATCCCATAGAGTGCCGTTAAGTCTGCCACATAAAGGGCTAATGTGTTAAGAGACACTTAAACTCTTTAATCATTTATACCGTCTTATGCTTTCCTTGTCTCCACCGCGCTAGTCTGTGAATTTAATTTATGTGAAATGTAGAAGTAAAATACAAGTGAATTAGAATTGTATGTAAAAAACGTCTTGCCCTGTCAGTGCTGTTTGGAGATATAAACCTAAAATCGTCCAACCATTCTATCTGATATAGGCGGCATTGAACCAATGATTATTAAAGTGAGTGACTGTAGTCATTATTACATAATGATAGTGATTGATGGATCCACTCACATTTAAAGAGGCGCTTGCAGCTTCACATGGGATAACTTAGATATTCCGACTAAACATATTGGATTTCATTTGAATATTGCATTCGAATGTTTTTGATGTACAGTATATCCTTTTGATTTGAGCCTCTCGTAGCCCACGTCGAGGTCTATTTATAATGGTGACGACAAAGTACATGCTGGGTATCTAATAGAGCTGATATTATGTTAGCACCTGCCTCCAATCCCTCATATCCGCCAAGCGTATGTAGAGGAAACTGTCATTCAATATGGCGTGAATACATACATTTCTTTTTCAATTATCAATCATACATTTGATATAGCTCTGATGTAACGAATTCAAAAGTGTGAATGAAGCACATTAATTCAAGAGATAAATGTCATGTAGTCGTATTCATTTGAAATGCCAATCAGAGATTATCAATCATTTGATATAGCTGCGATATAATTCATATGACTTTGTATGATTATGAAATATTACTTCAAAAGGTAAAAGTGCTGTATTCATTTGCTATGCCATTGTTAACGAGAATGTGTCCTGTTACCATAGTTACATATTATGTTTGTAATTGTTGTTACTAACCACCAATGGGAACTTCGATGGAACCTTCCTAATTAACTCTCATCATTGAAGCTATGCAGCTGTATGAAAGGACATAACTCTTCATAAGTGTTATTTTACTTAAAGAAATCCATCTTTATATTCACATTTCCCATGTTTCCCCCTCAATAAGAGGTGATGAAAAGTGGTGGAAAGAAGTGATGAACATGAGAAAACAGGTTGTTTTTCTTATCATCCAGTCCTCGATTAAAACTGCATCAGTGACATGAATGAAGACCACGCCCTTACTACAAGACTTGAATTGCTGGGTTAAATGTGCGCTCAGTTCCTAAGCGCACTGATGTGGTGTTTCAGTTCTTTATTCACATTACCCTTTTGATGGCAAATACAACGAGGTTGAATGCATCCAAGTCCCAAATTCTGAATAATAATTTAATTATAAAGACGTAAATAGCAACGTCCAATGTCAATGGCGATTGTTTCCTGTGGTGAACGGTGCTATTAAAGCTATTAAAACTTTATTGAAGCAAGAGTGCAGTAGAAAACGGTGGTGCTGGTAACATCGGTGTGTATGTGTGTTGGGGTGCATGAGGCTGGGGGTGGGGTGGGGTGGTTTCATAGTAACATTCCCTGCATTGATGATCAGTACAAACAAAACTCTTGGTGGTAGTTATACGTCTTTGTCCTCCTCCGTCAATGCAGCCATCTATCTGAAGAAAGGGCTTACGTCAGCGATGCTCGAGCTCCGATAGAATGCTTCCCCGATCCACATATTTCTCAGTCCTACACATTCATCTTGGCACTCGCGGTGAAAAAGACCGTCTAAGAAATGGAATTGTTTGTTCAGTTTGCAAAACACGCATTCTAGAGATATTTCCTTTCACTCTTCCTTTGTAGTGCTTTCCATTAATGTTCTTTAAATCTTATCTAAAAAGGCATTTAACTGATCATACATACTGATGTACTCCTTATTTCGAGACATGGTTGATTCAGTTTCCCGTGTATTGTTTCCAAGAATGACTGCATTAATAAGTTTATGGCATCTTGATAATGAAGACCTCGGAAGAGTGAAAAGTGTATAGCGTGGAGTCTTGTGTGTTTCTACCAAATAGCGACACATGTGTGATCATTTCTATCATGGACCTAACACGGGTGGACTGTGCTCGGATAGACTTCCTTTGAGCTATGATGACCGCCGCTTCATAAAAATTCAAGATGTTCAGGTGTTTCAAACAATTAACTGTATGTCTTATGAGGTAGTGCCTTCCTCTGAATAACAAAAGAAAATCTGTTTTGAGAAATCTGTCAACCGTTCAGCCTTCGCTGGGAGCTCGTAGCTGATTTTTTTTACACACACTGTGACTTAGTTTTGGGGTGAGCGAAAGGAAATTTTTGGAAAAATTGGAGAAAGAATTTGGTCCGTAACTTTTTCGGACACCTCCGGACACGAAATTGAGCTTGTTTCCATGGAAGATGAAACACTCAATAAACGACTTACAAGATATCTTTAAGGAAGTATGATTGGTCAATGTGCGATATGGAGTCATTTCTCTGGCATGTTTTCTACAGTATTCTCCTTTTATCACAAAAACGAAGCAACAATATAATCTTAAATTCACAGAATCGTATCTTTATAAGATGTACCACTACTGCACGTGCACTTCAGTTCGTGAAATGGTTCTGAAATCTTCTGCGGATAGAGAATATATATTCCTCTAAATGCATCCAAAATTCGTTTTGCATATTTGGCGGCGGTCGTCACTGGATCAAAGAACCAAATGCGTCAAATATTCTATTGTGCTATCAATGAAGGCGACTGGTTGTGGAATAAATTATTCTTCGTGCTGACTCCAGTTCTCACACCTTCCTGCTTATACCATCTTTGCGAGTCTTCTGCAAGGATTGATGGGCACCTTTAAGACGCTGATGGTCTGGTAGAGTGGTGGCAACCATTCAATCCTGTAAATCACGCACTCAGGTTTTATCGTGTTGATTCAAACTCCAAGGCGTATTGCCGCAATAACCACATGCACAGCCGTACCTCACCATTATGGTAATCCAGTGGAGAAATTGTTTCCGCCAAGGCGCATCGGACCTGAACTTTTGATATTGATGTAGCGTAGTACCTGTAAACAAAATCGTCTTATGAAACAAATGAAATTTTGCAGATATTATTGCTTGTCTCCTGACCTGATGCTGACCCCATTGTCCTGTTAGGGGAGACATGTTTCTCTTCATCTGATGACGTATGTCAGGTCGTTGGTCAAGCGTCTTTGTTGTGAATTATGCGAGGAATTCGTCCAGCCACCACACCCGAGCCCTCGACGCCGCAGACGCTTCATATGTACACACACACACACACACACACACACACACACACACACACATATACACACACACATACATACACACACACATGCATACACACGCGCACCCCCACACACACATACACACGTACACAGACACGCGCACCTCCCACACACACATGTACATTATATTCACACATACGCACATGTTCTTTTAACCCCAACACATCCATACACACGAACACAAATATACTATATTTACATTGAATACGAACCCAATATGCTTACACTTTAACAGATAATACGATACACATATTTATGTACAAACACAAACAAGCATAAAGAACAATGTCATATACGTATACTGTTGAAATACGCATCTATGCAGATACAGTACCTCTACGTATAACCACTCAAAACTGAATGCAACCCACCCTAAAACGTGTCATAAAGCCACCAGAACATATCCCCTGAACGCACACAACCAATGATCATCATAACAAGGTTCGAGACAGACGCCCCCCCCCCTTCCAAGCCTTCCCTTCAATGCCATGTCTCTCTTTATCTTCTTCCTTCATATCCTTACACATAAGCACACACACACACACACACACACACAAACTTACGCACAAAAAACACACACACACGCGCGCTCGTCTTTCACATTGGTATAGAAACCTCCTACCCATCGCCCGTGGCGTCGTTGGTATCCCCTCACCCCTGGGCGGAGCGATACCCAGTCTGGCCCCGTCAATAATCCACCAGTTATTGTAGCCTCGGCTGGCTGATATTCGAGTATCAACCAGGGCTGGCGGCCTTTGTTTTCACGGGCAGCGTTCACTGCGCCGGATAGCCATCAATATCTTGGCCTCATCTTCGACCCGACTCGAGTTTCAAACTCCCCTCTCGGTTAGCCCGTCTGCTGAAATTTCAGGGATTTCCATGGTGCATAATACGCTCCTTTTAGAACCCTTTTGTGCACGGGTTAACGCGCCCATCCCCCAACGTTTCCTCTGACATACAGTACAACAAGCGTGGACCTCTATTCGGTGATACTTTTTGGAATCATTGACACGTTTCAACCCCTTTAATATTTCCTTCATTACATCTCACTCTGTATCGGTCCCTCTTATCAGTGGCTGATATGAAATGTCCAGGCGTTTTAGTGAAGTTATATCAATACCAAGGGCGCTTCAATCTCCTTTCTTTTGGGACTCAACATATCAAGAGACTCCTAATGTTGGAAAAATGGCGTAGAAAACACACAAACGTAAAATACGTTTGGTATCTGTTTGATAAACAACATTCTTTTTCTCAGGGTGAATGACATGTCGCGTGACTATCAATGTTATGCCTGTCTAAGCATTATTATTCGTCCTGACAACGGAATATACCAATAATGGTCTATTTTTGTTCGGCACGTGTTGCGTGATAAAGAAAAGCAGTAAACTAAACCGCGTTCGTCTGATGTAAAGACCGCTTCTTCATATTCAGTCACGGCTATTATAATAAAGAAAAATAGTGAGCGTAAACCGCCTTCTTATTATCATAAGACCGCTTTTCATATTCAGTCATGGCTATCAACCTTCGCGCCTCTGCAATTTATATAATTCCGCCTTTAAAAAGATGATTTTAAAAACAGATTAAAATGTTCAGCATGATTTATGTGATAAGCTCAAATATTAACTGTAATTACATGACTGAAAGAAAGCAAGATGCCCAAAATCCAGACCTTTTGAACATGTTTAAGTCGCTTATCGTTTGTATCCCTCTATTACTCACTCCCATCTAGATTATTGTTGCCCAAAGCAGGTGGAGCAATTTAAATTAATCTCGTTTGCTTTACAGAACAGAGGAGTCAGTGTACTTTTTGAGGTAGATCCTCGAGAAAGATCACATTCGAAGCACACTCACAATTGTTAACGACCAAGCTAAAATAAATCGATTTGACGTCCGTGTGAAGAAGATAAATTCTATTATTCAAAATGATGAATAGTGTTTCCATCAGTTATATCACATCCCAAATTAGAAAAGCCAGCGCATGCAGCACTCGTAATTTTCATGTTCAATTTAAATTCTCAGACGAAAACAGAAGTACATGAAAACTAAACACATTCTTTTCCAGACAGTTTAATGGGGGGAAATGACGTAGACTATATCTACCATAGTATTTAGTCATGGATGTCTCAATCATGCCTGAAGATTACCTCCTGGTAAAATTAAGATATAAAATAATTCTTTTGTCGGCCGTTTAGGGTAAAGATGAAATCTCTTTCACTCAACACATTATTGCCTGAACTCCTACCCCCTCCTCCCTTTCTATCCCCTTATGTCTCTCACATCGTTCCCATCCTCCCACCCTTAATCTCCTTCACTCAAAACACGATTGCCTTAACAATCCCCCTTCTCCCCCCTCCCCCCCTTCCCCTCCCCATCCCCCTCCCCCTCCCCTCTATGGCTCTCACATCGTCCTTACTCTCCCATCCATAATCTCCTCCACCCAAAACACGATTGCCTAGCGACCACACCCCTCCTCTCTTCCCTTTCCTCTATGTCTCTTACATCGTCCCCATCTTCCCATCCTTATTCTCCTTCACCCAAAACATGATTGCCTAGCGACCCCCACCCTTCCCCTCCTCCCTTCCCCTTCCATCTCGTATTCCCAGCCCGTCTACCTGGTAATTACATCACTTTCTCACCTGTCGCTGGAAGCGGGCAAGGATGTGACAGGATATCGACGATACTAGGACCAGGAGACCTCCGCCCTCACCTCCATTAGCAAAGTGATTCCACGTGTTGCTCATAATGGGATTTCCCGTATAAAAAGAGTGGTCCCTGTAGCCCGTCCCACGTGTGCATTACAATGATCACGAATTCATCATTTTGCAGGGCAGATGTTCATTCATTCCAATTCATTTGTATTTTCACCACAGTGGCTCATCTCCATCATTAAAACTTAATCAGTGTATTTTATGTTAATTGTAATTAGAATTGGCTTTATCTGGCTAATTCCCGACAAGATTTTGCAAAAGGATTCTTACTGTCTCCATCATGTATTGCGCTACATAATTTCAATGGAAATATTGTTCATCGTTAGCCTAATTCAATCCACTGCTGAATGTAGGCCTCTCCACTAGCTTCCCATGCCGTTCCGTCCCTTGCCAGTTGTTTCCATGTCTTCCCTATGAAATCAGAAATATCGTTATATTACTATAATTGAAATACCGTTGTCATCATGTTATATTACTTGAATATAAAACTACATGTTTGTTTTGCTTGTAAGGGGTATATGAACGAAAGAAGTATGTTTCAAATTGAAAAATTGAATGGAAACCATTGGTGATTCCGACATTCTACAGTTCAAAGTGTCATGTGTTATTTCTGTATCTGCTGCTATCATTGTATATTTCCACTGATACCAGCTTCTTAATAATCATGGAGGGTATAGTACTTGGGTCGCCTTAATTGAACCGTTTCACTTCCCCAGCTGTTCAGCATGAATGTACATAACACACATTGGACTATTTGCCTCAATTATTTCACCCCGTTTCGCCTTGACTAGGCTGGGCAGGCGTCGCTCCTTGAAAGTACGGCGTGCATGTTTGATGACAGGCGCGTCTATCTCTGACGAGATGGACTTGAGTCCGTCTTTTCCATGCGATATACCATAATTACTATCCCGGAGGACAAGCGCGCCAATTACTCCTGCTCACCCACTTCGCCCTCGCCGGGAATGCGCAGATTTAAAAAAGGAAAGCAGGGTAACTCGGTTTGTCGAAGAAAGACCCAAGACTGAGGGCTATGGAACAGCTGGCGTTTGCTTGACAAGAGTTATCAGTTTGATGCGCTGGTCAGTGTTGTACATCCAAACACTAACTAAATGGCCGGATCGTAAAAGGACAACCACGCGCGCCATGTTTGATCTTCATTAAATCTTTGATAATTGATGAGGAACCGGTAACGTTTCCAGCTTTTATGATTCTGTCCGAACGACTGATAAGTGATGGCAGAAAAGGCAATTATCTGTCAGTGTCTGCATGGTCGGGAGTAATGTTTGGCTTTTGAAGCTTTGAGTTATTAGTTTAGGTAGGTCATAAACGCACTTGACTATGATGGCTTGCGTCTCCAAGGACCTTCTGTTGTCTGTTGCTGCTTGTTGGTCTGTCTGAATGTGTAGCGTGGTTTACTGGGCATCGCAATCACATTCAACGCATCCTTTTAGCATGGCTCCTTGATGGATGCATGCGGGTAGGGCCATCAATAAGTGTCTTTGATGCATGCGACCCTAACTAAGATATCACTTTTAATTTGGTATTGCATCTTCTTCGTATATGCGGACAACATGTTATACCGCACTTATACGATGGTACAGTGCGTGGTAGTATCTACATGATGCGTACAACGATTAACATGTAAATGATAGAGGTCTGTACTATCGTGCGCGCATGCCTGATTAAAAATAATTTAAATGAACATGCGTGAGCACATGAATTAGCTGAAACTGCAACAAAGAAGCAACTAAATTTGTGATGCACGTTCATGCTTCCAGCGCAGAATTACACTTAATACAGGTCGTTCGTGGTGCATGCAAATCATTGTCGCTTTGTGTGGCCATGCAGAAACTAATGTAAACACTCAGCGCGAAACATAGTGAAAGTCAATGGCATATGTGAAACAGTTGGTCTACACCTCCAGATGTATATGTAATATATGTGAAGATAGGAGAGTTTTAAATGACCACGACTGTGATTGTGGCCGTGGCTATTACTGTCAGCTGCTCTTAACAATACTAAGCGATGAAGCTTCCACATCGCAGGCATAGCCAGAGTTGTGCCATTCTTAAACTGTTTAATAAACGAAATGTCGTCTATGAGCACGCCACTGAACATTAAAAATCTTATCAGAAGATACCCTAAAAGCGCATTACGCCTCGTTTCTTTGGCGCGTTGCTGGAGTTTGTCAGAGTTGTTGCTTGGGAGGCATCCTTTTCTTCCCGCCTTTTCCTCTCCACTCCCCCCCCCCCCCCCCCCATCCTCTCCTTATGAGTACCATTCAGGGAGCCAGGGGTGGTAGCAGGGGGGAATCCTGTCCAGGTATCTTTTGGTCGAATTTCTTAATTTCCTGCCGTGTCTTCTTGATTTACGTCGTTCCGGTAATTGTCGCTCGGGGAGCATGGGGCGGTGAAGTCCTCTCTCGTCTCTCTCATCCCGTCCCGCCACGGCGAGGGAAGACATTATTGTTTGTAGCTGTAGCGGTCGACGGGATTGTCGCCCGAAGGGCTCGCGAACAGTTGTTCCGATGGAGATAAATGAATATAAACAATTGTTCAAATGCCTAATTACTTCTGCGTGTTCATCAATCGTTGTATCCGGGGGCCGTTGCAAAGGTTTACCCAATATTCATCTTGTTATCGCTGTCCCGCTATCCTATTATTTGTTGTCGTAAGAACGAGTTATAGAGTACATTTACTTGGGATATGAAATCAAATCCGGCGGTTGTTTTTGCTCGCAGCACACGCACGTCATATTCCGCGGGTCACTGTGCGTGACTTGTGTTACACGTTTTGTACTGCATGAGCAATAGCAAATTGGGCCTGCTAATGTTAACTTCCTGTCGGTCTAGCCGAAGTAAAATTATTTCGCCTGAGCACATTATTTCCACATTACCAGATGTTCGAATTAGTTTTGGAAGATCTAAATCGTGATATAGCAAGTATCTTACATTGTTTACATTCAAACTATACAAAAGGGTGGCCTTGGCGGTCAAGTGGATAATCCATCTCTTAATCTAAGTTATCGTGTACATTATCATTATTATCACTAATCGGACATTATGACATTAAGCAAACTCCTCCGACAGGAAGTTAACTTAACACGTTGCAGTCGTATACCGTTATCAATTAGTCTTTAACCCTTTGCGTGTCAGATAAACTCTTACCCTATGGGAAATTTGTGAATTATTTGTGAAAAATATCATCCGCAACAATTAAAGAGTTCCGCGATGTTTTTGTCGTCAGTAATGCTCACGAGTCCTACAGTAGACCTCAAGTTCGTCAGGCATACAAAAGCTTAAGTCGTTGTGCGTCGCTGACGCCTTTCTGCTCGAGTAATGCACCATTTTCGTTATATACCAGCATTCTGTCTGGTGTCGAAAGGGTTAATGCCGTGACAGGCCTGGTCTGGACGGGATTAGCACGTCGCGTGCCGAGTGTTTGTTTATCCCTCCTCTAATTCCGGACAGAGATAATACACAGAGCGTGAAACAATGCTCGTTATAACATGCGACTCATTAGTAGAGTGCGGGCAAGCAGGGCATTACATAAAACAAGCTACCATAAACACCGTCCAATCGCCACCGCAGCGGACAGGGCTAAGAGGGAGAGAGGGGGAGGTGGTGATGGGAGCAGTAAGCGTGCAGAGGGCAAGGACTGGTCGGAATGTGACGGTACATCAGCCGACATGTAGAGAGGGGTATGTTGGTGTGAATGTTGTATCCTGCTGTGATCAATCAACGCTCATCATGATGACATGTCATTGCATTTATATCGTGTAGAGAACGCTTAGTACGGCACGCAGGTGTGGTGCGCCGCGCACCGTGCGCGTATAGTTCATCCGTTGTCATCGCGACATACCTAATACAAATACCCCTTCGCTTACTGTAACCAGGTGGTCCATGTGTTAAGTCTATGGGACTGAGCTAATGTAGGAGTCGGCGGGTTTAGAAACGGAAGCTGTCTGTGAACTCCCGAATGCACCGAAGGCGGGCAGTATCATTTACACAGGTAATATAGGTTTTATATGCCCCGTGGCGCGACAACACATCTCAAAACATGCGCGTCAGTTGTTCGTGACATGGAGCTATTATTAGCTCTATGGTAATGACAATAATTACTGAAGCTTTCGTTCTTATATTGCTATATACACCAATCCTACTGTCTGAAGTCAACTTCCTTTTTCTTCCGCCATGTCCATAGTCATGATAGTCTGCTCATAAAGATGGGAGGGGAGGGGGGGGGGGGGGGGTTGCATGCAGGACAAAACTTGGCACAGCGTATTATGTACCAGTGCTGCATGTATGAAGTGAGATAATGATTCTTATTTATATATTCCATAATGAATTAATATCTATTCACCGTTTTCAAAGTAAACATGTTGTAAATACAATGGCAACCACAAGAAAAATCATATAAATGAGAATAATATAGGCAAATATTAGTAATTGTTGGTTTATGTATTCTGATCGTTTGCATAACCACTCACTTATTCACCATTTGAAGAATGCCAGCTTTGGCTAATGTTTACCATTTGTGGCAGTATTCTATGTCAGTAGCATGCAGGTAGGAAATCTCGCGATCTCAAATGGTAACTATAGGTTACGCGATTATTGTCTGTGAAGTGATATTTCCTCGTAAGCTAGCAGAATTTGTGGTATTGCTCCCACCTCGGTGCACGATTACTGAGATATGGTTACTGCGGGAAGATACTTCCTCTGTGAGCAAACAGAGATGAATTAATGACACCACAACCATTCGTCTGGCATTAAGACGCGAGACCCGTCTTACCTATGGGTAACCAGATCGGATTCCCCAAGGTTAGCTCCTAATCTTATCATTATAATCACCGTGTACATGCCTTACATTACTGCCAGCGGGTGCACATTCGAGCTCATTCAAAAACCAGGGAAAAAAGAATGATCAGCGGTATAGAGCGGTTTCATTAAAACCTTCCAACCGCTCCTGCACGCAGACCCGCGAGCCGCTATGTATGGGTTGATCATGCTTATTGGCCGTGTATACATGCAACAAAATCTGGACAGGGGCTGGGGGCTCCGCAGCGCCAAACTTAAGCAAACAAAATGAGCAGCGGTTGAGGTGTGAATAAAATAACTGATTAAATACTGCCTGAGTAAATAATACGGGACAAATTTTCCCCGTTGTTGGCCAAATCGTTTAGGCCTATATTGACAGCGATACACGCTAGAGTTGACTCGGGTTATAATGTCACTGTTTGGACCGGCAATCAATCCTCACGAACAGAGAGAATCAGGGGAAGATTGGAATTGAATTGATAGTCCACTTCAACAGTTCTATCCCTCCATATGTGTTTTGCCTGCCGTATTCTCTTTCATGAGACTAGCATTTTTTTTTGATAGACTTGATTTTATTTGATATGAGTTTATTTGCGCCTGACTGATTCGCGTCGATTCAGTAAGGCTACGTCGGCGAGATAAACTTTCCCTGATGACCAATGATAATATCACTTAGAGATTTGACCTTGTCAGGTCTCCTCCTCTGTCTTCCCTCACGTCATCCATTACACCACTCCCCCCTCTCTCTCTCTCTCCCTCTCTCTCTCTCTCTCTCTCTCCCCCCCCCCCTCTCTCTGTCTCCCTCCCTCTCTCTCTCTCTCTTTCTCACACGTTTCCTCTCTCACACACACTCTCATATTTCGTTCTTCTTTCAATTCATGGAAAGTTCTATACTCTCACGAGCGCCTTGCTTGCCATATTCTCCTTTAGGCGAGTGTTAATTCTTTGACTGACTCGATCTTTATTTGATATGCGCTTATTTGCATTTTATTGATTCGTATCGATTCATGTAGCAACGGTAGATAGAGTAAGGAGGGTTGAACTTCTCCTGATGACCGATGACAATGTCAATTTCAGATTTGGCCTCTTCGGCATTCCCGCTCTTCCCCGTTAACAACCACCCCTACCCGCCACTCTTATGTCTCTCTCTTATTCTCTGTCTCTTTATATGACCCTCTCTCTCCCTCCCCCCCCCCCTCTCTCTCTCTCTCTCTCTACGTATATACATATCTAACTCACTCTGACTCTCTCTCTCTCTTTATCTGATTCTCTCTCTCTCTCTCTCTCTCTCTTTATCTGATTCTCTCTCTCTCCCTCCCTCCCTATGTATATATAAACATATCTGACTCACTCTGTCTCTCTCTCTCTCACTGACTCTTCCTCTCTCTCTCTCTCTCTCTCTCTCTCTCTCCCTTTCTGTCTCTGCCTTCCTCTCACTTTCTTTCGTATCTCTCCCAGACACACCCATGTTACTTTCTCTTTTCGATTTCATTTAATCACTTTCTATTAATATTTGATTTCGAGGACACAGAGAAAAAAAAGGTCCCGAAGAGACTATATTGAGTATCACCTCGTCGTGGCATATATATATTCTAGGAAAACATAAAAGCCGTTGACGCTAAAACCGTACCAATAATCATTCTCACAACGATTAAGGGGACACGACCCAAACCAATTATAATGTTTTTGAGTGCTTTGCTTATGCCAATCTGCAAACGTGACAAGCAAAAACTACAATTATTTAGAGGTCATTGGATATGATCATGATAATAAAATAATAGAGGTAGTTGGGTGAGTGTCATTCGTAATATGGAATATGGGAAATTGCGATGATCTCCAGTAATATTTGATCAACTGGGTTGATGAGGGGTGCGGCACTGTTGTGAATCGGCTTCTCGGAAAATGGTGGTCACTCTTCAATCAGCTTGAGACTTTGTGCCTCTTTCCACGAGTCTGTGAATATTGAAAGAAACATAACCCGTCAGTGTAATTTCAGCCTGCAGACCACATACGGAGTTGGACTTGTGATATTTTAAGAGTATTCTGATACCACAAACGAAAAAGGAGAAGCAAAGAAAGAGAAATGTCTCCAACATTCCTCTTAAAAAGAAGAGCAGTTGGAGGTAAACCCAGCATGAAATTTACACGCTTTAAGCACACCGTATCTTCTTGGCAGCCCGTCTTTCGCTTGTGGTGGATGTCAGCGCTAACCGTGACGTGCCCCATTGTTACATATTTACCGTTCGGGGGGGGGGGGGGGGGGAGCGCCGCGGTGGTCACGGAGAGCGTAAACGGTCGATGTCGAAAAACATTTGGACTCTGCTTAACGCGAAGCAGGCCTGCCTGAAAGGTCAACTTCCTATTGAGCGTGGAGGGGAGGAGGCTAGGGTTGAGGAAACGGAAGAAGACCTCATCCAACCGAGCAATATCTGCTTACCATCATAACTGCGTCTCTCCGCCAGATACATGCTCACAGCCAACTTAATGACATAGTATACTTCATTACCGTTGTGGGTTGCGTCGGTTCTCAGCATATGTTATCGACCTACTTTGGCTTGGCTGCATGTTCGAGAGAAAGATACCGCAAAGATGTCAGGTCCTATAACGAATCTAGTCACGGATTGTATTCTTAGATCTGATTTCCATTTGAGCGCTGTCAGCTTCTATCAAAGAAATCTTTTCCTCTCGTTGGGATTTTGACAAACAACTATCCCAAGTGTATATAGAAATGAAACATGAATCAATTCACAGAAAGAAGATAATCGTGACTTGAGATGATACTTTAGGTTATGGGCTTGTTAGTGGATGAAATGAGAGAATTGTGCTTACGTCATACGTGGAGCAATTAGTGCAATCCAATGTCATTACTGCGGCCTTGAGCTGCGACAAATCCTACACGTTCATACGAGCGTTAATGATGTTTTTCTACTGGCTTTTGTTTTTCTTCACGATAGTCTGGCTGACACTGCGCAAAGGCTGCTCAAGAAAGTAATGAATCGGATAGAAAACGTGAGCTGCTAAAAAAGTAACCTGCACCTGAGATTGAGTCAACACCATTATCTCCCTCTTATGTGTGAGCATTAACACATTCTTCTCATCACGCTAGATATCTTACTTGCTTTATATCTTTACATCGAAGGTATTCTTAAGCATATTCAAGAACATAATTTAATATAGTCTATCTTGGCTTTTCTCTCTACATCGTTCGAAGTACGTATACAACATTGTCTTTTGCAGTAAACTGTTTTCGAGTTGTGAGTGTACTGCATGTTTGTTTTACAATCATCTCAATATATCTCCTTGTGTTAATATAAATTTGGCATACATGTGGATAACCTAAGCCAACAGAACGTGGATATACAGGTTATAAAGAAGAGGTTTGAACGATTTGTATCTTCCACACACGAAGTACCCCTATAAAACACGTCAAATTGAATGTTTCACGACGAACTTTTGCCATGTACTCTTGTTATCATACATTGTTGCCCGACTTATCATTCCAATATTTAATACAAGCAAAAATGGCATAATAATCTTATATTCCATAGAACAGATTCAAAATCCTCTTCTTCCGGAGTTCCCTACGCCCCTAGGTGATAGAATTATGCTACCTAAAAGCCTTCAGAACACCTTGAGAGAACACGTTCTGCTTCCTAATTGAAAATGTGTAAGCTCTCTCTTCCCCTCTCTGTTGTCAATTTCTCTCCTTCTTACTCTCTCTTCGTCTCTCACATTCTCTCTCTCTCTCTCTCTCTCTCTCTTTCTCTCTTTATCCCCTCTTCGTATCTCTCTTTTTCTTTAGCCCCCCCTCTATCTTGATATATCATAACATCCCCCCTTTTACCCCCCCCCCCTCTATCTCTGTCTCTCTCCCTCCCTCTCTCTGCCTGTCTGTCTCTCTCGTCCTCTTTCTCACTCGTTTTACTTATTTCTCTAAATCCTCTCCCCTTGGTCCCTTTTCACTTTCTTCTTACTCTCTTTCGTTCTCTTTATCATCTCATCATATTTCTACTCACCCTCCTGTTTCTTTCACCACCACCCCCCCCCCCTTCCAGGCCCTCCTCCTCCTCCTCCTCCTCTCTCTCTCTCTCTCTCTCTCTCTCTCTCTCTCCCTCCCCCTCTCTCTGTCTCAGTCCTCTCCCGTCCCAGGCACCCCGGTTCACTCCTGTTCGCTAATGACGGATCATTCAGCAACTTATCTAGGCCACTGTGTTTCTTTTCACATCTAAATGCTCCGCGTGTTGGGAGCCCCATTTGCTCTGCATGCTATCCCTCACATTTCTTTTAGGTCACGAGTGGCGGAACCGATATATCTTCCACAAGCCCCATCTCCCCCTTCCCCTTCCTATACCCTCCCCTGGCATGATGGAATATTTGTCATCTGGGTTAACCCTCACTAAACCTTTGCGCAGATGCAATAAGAAGTTGCCTAAGCATGGGGGGATATAAGTTTGCTCCGTATCGTCACCACCTATGCCCCGCCCCCCTTCAGGCCCACCCCGGCTCCCAGCTCCGCCCCTCATCACCTCGTTCGAACCAGCTGTGTGCTACGTCACACCATTCCAACACATGAGCTTATGGAAACCCTAGAAGGAAAGCGTTGACCATAGGCCAACCCATGGACCGTAATGGGCCTAATTCACCGCCTGCTTCGTGGCGATATTCGCAGCGTGGCAAAAGGCGTCGTATATAGGTCATGCATACTCACAGAACTACTAAAATACCGCTTCCAAAGGGCAATGTGATTTTCAAGAAAATCTACATATATCAAACAAGAGAATATACTCTCTCGCGAAACAGAAAATAGTCCGTAGTTCTGCTTTAAATGGGTACTTACGGTACAACCGTTTTTACGGAGCGCAGAAAGTTATAAACGGGCATAGCTATGTAAGTGGAAATAATGTGTGGAGATTCCATTATAAATTAATTGAATGCATAGGGAGCGAGCTATTAGGAGGGCTTTTAGAAAGAGTTATTTATGTCTTGGTATAAAAGAACTGCTTTAATGGCATAGGATTGTACACAAAATCCATCACTTTCGTTGCTGTAGGCTATGAGGGAGGGTGAACCTCTACACCGAGGTATTATTGTTTAACCGGATATTATTCAGAGATATACTGTTGGCTTACCCCTAGTAATAAAGATAGCATGCTCGATCTTGTAATGTAAATTATTGAAAGGAGAAGTCAGAACAAGTGTTGGAACGATAGAGGTTCGAACCTACGAACTATTGCTAGCCAGGCAGTGACGAAACCACAGGACCATTTCTGGTCGACGATTAAGTTGCAATGTACTGAAAACAGCTATCTGGAAGTCTCTTCATTCGAATTCCTTAATCACGTTAAAATTCAACTGCCATAATTACAATAAGGCAAAGTTTTTTTACTGGCTTTTAAGGGAGAATTCATCAAAAGTTATTTGAAGATCTTCAAAACAATATTGTTATGTAATTAATGTAGTTTATTCGAAAGGTGGTTGCTGTTGCAAGTTTATATAGCGACCGTAAGCTTGTCACTCATATTGGCACATCCACTTATGTATCAACTTTGCATCGTACAAAACAGATACCATTATGCAAATTCACTAGAAATTTCCTGATAAACACAATACGCACAAATCCCATAGACAAGAAGTTTATCCGGCTGAGAAAGGGTAAACTATATCGAATATAGTTGTTTTAAACCCGGCTACCACTCATCAATATACTCCATATCCCAATTCAAGTGTAATACACTTTGCTAGCGTGATCCTAGTTTACGTGATTGCGAAATTGATTTAATCTCCCAGTTCTCATTTCTTCTCATCTAAATATCTATCATAACCTTACCTGGGATCAGGAAATAAGCGGGAATCAAGTGAGGATTATAGGTAATGAGGGAATATGGTTAGGCTTGTAGTCAGGTATTTGTAATCGTTTTAAATGTTATTTACCTGTATTTATTTATTTGTTATTAACATGATGTTCTTATTAGTTTATCCCGTGTAACATTAACTTGATGTAAATCTTTTTATCTGTCTATTGTTTTCTGGATCACCGGGAGAACAGCTGTGTCATGTTGAACATGAGTGGAACGATCCAGCCGTGTGTACACATTCGATGTTAATTTGCATTAATGGTTTTGTTCATTTTTAATCGGAAAATTAATTAGACCAATCAATCAAAATCATTAGGATGAATTAATTACATGAATTTCTGTCTCGAACATTATTTACGGCTTTACGATCACGTAGATGCGCAGTAATATTTGGAGGAAAGAGGTCTACGCGATCAAAATGAAAATGGCGGAAACAAATCTGTTTATTGCATGGGTTGTAATAAACCATCCGATTGCGTTCATATTACCAAGCATGTTACCAGCATTAGATATAAATGTTAGCACGGGAAGCTTTCTTACCTATCTTTCACTAAAAGAGATAACTACAACGTGAACGAGAAGAGCAGATAGGATGTAAATTAGAGCTTAAATTTCAACACTTTATAGACGAGATACACTATGTCCATGTCACATACGATAATGATCTACACAGATTACTTCGTGTGCGTGTATGATACATGGAAATGAATATCATGGCTTTTTATCACAAGAGAGACACTATAATGGTTGTATCGGGCAATTTGTCAGATTAATGTGACATAAATCCCCCATTATACGAACACCAATGACATGGAGATTTACATGGTTACAGCCTCCTATACCCCGAGATATGGGCCGGCTTACGATATCACTCCCTGCTCTATTTCTTGGAGGATATCGTATGATGGGTTGCCATGGAGACCGTATTTGAACAAAGTGATGCCCATTTACCAACTATGGGTGCTCCATCCATATTGGCACGCTCATTCTCTCTCTCTCTCTCTCTCTCTCTCTCTCTCTCTCTCTCTCGCTCTCTCTCCCTCTCATTCTCTTACTCTATATCTTTCTCCTCCAATTCGCTTGCTAGCTTACCACGCTTTCCCATCCACAATAGGAGTGGTTCAAGTTGAGGCGTCCATTAAACGGGCTCTAGGCTCGCGCAGGCTTCTCTTTCACCGGCTCGATGACATATATGCTACGGACATTTCTTCATCGTTGAGTGGAGAGGAAACGTCTGAAAATAATCTCGATAACTAACAACGAAAAGGTCCGTCATTCTCCAATACCATTTCCAATCACTGGGAAAAGAATACTTTCCACACAAATAATCAACACAAATGGAAACGATGTATTTTGTAGGTTTCCGTGGCGGGATGAGATACATGTACTTGCCAATAGTACAACTTCCGCCTTGCACTATGCGGTTGCATTATTCCGTGATAGCTGGCACACTTGTGTGGTAAAGAAAGTAAAGGGTGGAAATAAAAGCATGCACGGATGAATCTACATCTGTATTATCAAGCTTACACGAGGAGACTATTTGAGAGTATGTGGTAATTGAAAACATGAAAAGGCGAAACTGAAAACTTTCACAAAAAAATATGTATTTAGAGGCGCTATATTATAGTAAAACTACATTATAGCGATTGCAATCTTACATAAACATACACATTTTGTAGTGATACTACATAAAGTATGTTTATATCCTATCGCTATCAATGATTTTCCAGATGCTTACAACCTTAATCATGAAAGTAATTCCCGACGGGTCGGATAAAAGTGGAAAATTTACCTCAGTGAGAGATGTATCTTCAGCAACTTCTCAATTACTCAACAGAGCTTAGCTTATTTAATGAAAGTGTGAAACTTGTTCTATAGTACATCGTGAAAGGTGGACAACACAAAATGGTAAGACACACGGATGCTCATCTATTGGGTTAGCAATCGGAATAATCTAGAGCACAATACCTGTGTAGTGTGCCCACGCAATTCGAAAGCAAACACAATTATGAACGAACGGTCGATGGAACAAACGCAGGAATATATGGGTGGGACTGGAGGCGCAACGCTCCCACGCAGAACAGAATACACGTTCCTCGAAAATAGTATGCATTTCTCTTTGTAAGGTATCAACGTAGTTTTATTTAATGACATTATTTCTTTGTTCTTCATGAATATCATGTCATTACATTACAAAAATTTATTGATAGCCTTAGTTTTAAATGAAGATTTAAAAAAAATGTAAAAAAAACCCCTCAAACTTGAAAGCACTTTGTGCAATACACCCTTAATGTACACTTAAAACAATAATTACAATACATTATCTACACCCCGTTGTTTATTTCTTCTGGCCACTTGATTTCATTTATTTCTCATTATTAGGTAGCAAATTACTTACGACATAACACTTAGGTGATGCGGACATTCCTAAAATTATCTTACGGGACAGGCGACATTCTTAAGTATGCACAGATGTTTTTCCCTACGCTTGACATGTTTACGATCTTCATGTGAAACGTAGGCCCTATATTTTTTTTATTGTATGTGGAAATAAGTAAATAAAAAATGAAAATGAAATTACAGAGCGAAGGTCATGATAAGATATAAATTGTTGAGGAGGATTGGAGACTGCTATTTCAGTCGATCAATTCATTTTTTCATCGTGAACAAGTGAATGAATGTCCCTCGCGCTACCATACTGCTATTACTGGAGACCTCGTTGCCACGAATCCAATTAAAATTATGCATCTGTCCTTCAGAGTCAATGCGAAAAGAAAGTGTGTGACTGTGATACCAACATTAATGTGGAGTACATGGAATATGCCATCACATTCATACATGAGAAAGTGTGTGAAGAGTGTGCCTGGATCTTGTATCTTCGCCGTCTTATTGGTTATGGGTTAGATTGTTGCTATGACAACACGCCAGAGTAGCAGTATGTCATTTACATGAATAGGTAAAGCGTTGCATATTGTGCTAATCACATAATCACTGATGTAACATTATAGTTTAGCATTATCTGAAATAGGATAATTAGTCTCACTGGACAGTTGATATGCAAACTGATTTTGGCCAAACGAAAAAACAACAACAAACATTGCTGAACATACAATATCACCGGACTGTTTCTAATTGATCATCAGCAAGCAAAATGAAGTCTCAAAAGACTAAGCTCCTTCACTTTTCCCCGGAACGCATAAGAACGAAAGTGAAGCTTTATTGCGAATCCAGACCTCGTTATGATCGCAATGTACAAGAATGAATTATCCCTAAGCCTGGAACTTAGCCTAGATCGCAAGCTGCCCCAGACGAAACATTCATAGATTTTAATGACATAATGAAAATCGGTTCTTCAGTCACATCTGTTCCATTTTCACGGTATCACAGCATGCCTCTGTTCGCTATCTCAGAAGAGACTGGTACGGTAGAAAGATACGGGTATTTCCTGGTACGATGTCTCTTTAGTCAGTATGTGGTGATACGCCCAGACGACCCCGGACCCGTATTATAAGCGGGCGGATCGGTCGATACGGGGGCTATTCAATTTTCTGAGGATTTGCAGACCGCTACAATTAAAGTGCAATAAGTAGCTGTTACAAGAGGCGAATATCAAAGGAATCCCCGTCGCCCTCCATTTCTCCTCACGTGGACCTGAACAATCATTGCAGTGGATCATTTTACAGTCTCATGTAGCTCCTCCGACGAGGATACCACATGGCGGGGCTAAGGACTACTGACGCCGTATGTTGTCGTGATCTTAAGCTTTCTCCTCGTTTCAGCACGAACACGAGGATTCCGACATCGAATTTCCAGCACTTATGCTACATTTCATGCGGTTAAAAAGAATCAATTCATTGACAAAAATTAGTGCAGAAGAAGCCATACATTATGATTCGAAGGCGTTTATCTCGGAGGACAATGCAATGGATATATTGGATCAGTACATGTAATGTCAGGTACGTAGATAATTCATTGATATTTATTTTATACAAATCTCCATGGCTTCGTATTTAAGCCATAGCAAACGTTAAGTACTACACATCTCAATAGAAAACAACTAAGGCTAAATTTAATATAAATGAGCTTTGCATGGCAATACACTACATGCACATTCCCATTGCTATTTTCAGCCACGTTACAGAACTATCTCTATCGACCGTTCGGGACTGAAGGGCAAATCTGTATCATAATCATTATTAGATTCTCATTATCTATAATTATATATAATCAATGTAACGTGAAATATGATATCTACGTAAATGAAATGATTTGAAATTGTATCCTATGCACCTGTCTTCGATGAAGGTTCAGTGACTACGCTTAAATGCATCTGTTCGATATTTCAGTGGGGATGATTACCATGGACAATGATACCCCAGACTATTCAACCCGATCCCACAGAGAAAACCAGATATATTTCGTTTACGGTGTGTGTATTGATTGGAAAACGCAGAGGAGAATGGATAGTGCGTATGGATAGAAAGCAAATGTAGACGTACAGATAATTAATATTGATAGGGATGAATGTGGATAATAAATATGGTTGGATAAAAAGGGAGTGTTGTTAAGCGAATAGTAAATATGGATAAAGAGGAAACATAGACAATCAGATAGAGAATATTGATAGAGAGTAAGCGTAGATGTACGGTAAATGATATGGATAGAGAGGAATGTGGATAGTGAATATGGTCGGATAAAGCGAATATTAATATGGATAGAGAGGAAATAAAGACGTGCGCATAGTGAATATGGATAGTGAGGTAATGTAGACATGCGGATAGTTAATGTGGATAGAGATCATATGTAGAAATGTGGAGAGTGGATGTGAATAGAGAGAAAACGTAGGCCTTCGAGTATAGTAAATAGAGGTAGCAGCAAGCAATTGCTATAAATGTGACATGGTACTAAGAGGCTGAGGCGCTCCATTCTTATGTGTCTGGTGTGGTTTTCTTCGAGATTCTTCAAGATTATCGATTATCTACAAGGAGCATGATGAATGCTTTTAGTTCCACCTGTAGTATTGATAAATGTAGACGTATTCCTTACTTATGGTTATGCTATGAATGTTTTCTGTTTTTCTGTACTCTCCACACTGTCACAACACCTGCTGAGGTCACAGGATGCGTTAACTCTATCGTTACCAATTGCATGAATATGTGTAGTAAACTAGTGTTGTTTCCGAAGCCTCGTAATGTAATGGGTTGATAGTCTCTTAGGTCGATGTAACAGGTCGATGTCTGTTGCAGGAAGGTGTGACGAAGATAACAAGATAGGAGATAATATATGTCACAACCTTTCAACTCAACAGCTGAAAGTGGCGAGTTATTTCTATTTTTTTTTTTTGGGGGGGGGGCTTCTTCTAGCATAGATTGCGCCAATAGTACTAGGAAGATGAACGCACTGTTGTGTGCAACATGAAGATAAGTGGATATGGAAGCATGGGGATGGTGGAGGATTTATCCTAATATCTCAGGAAATGAATGTGCGTACTCTTGAGACAGGCCGCTCGGGCGAGAGGCGGGGTAAGAGATCTTTATTAAGCGAACAACCGGGCACATTAGATTAGGATTGATTTGCTCGATATTAATTGATATATATCTGGTTACCGACCCACCGTGGTGCAAAACCGCCATGCTTGAAGTAGCAAATCTGTCCTGAGAGGGCGAAGGAGGAGGGAAGGGGGGGGGGGAGGGGTGCGGGTGTGGGGGGAGAGGTGGAAGATGAAGGAGTGGGAGGAGAGTAAGACGGAAGGATACAGACCATGCATCACCGTTGTACTTTACGTTCAGGATTGAATCTCCTTTCTGTCTGTGGTGTGGTATGACCATTTTGAGTGCTTTGTCGTCGATCGTCCTTTTCGCATCACATTGCGCATTTTGAATTCTAGAGTCCATCGCTTTACATATACTTACAACAAGGACGACGTATAAGTAAATCGTTAATACATCCGTTCCTAATGCAGATACACGCAGCTCCATTAACATACTGCCTGTCATGCTTCAATTATTCAATTTGAAGATGTTATGGAAAGTGCTATCCAATTTCATATTTCAAATCGTCTATCACCATGGCAACACGATGCACCATCTATCATGTGTATTATTGAATGAATACGCTGATGCCAGATGACGACGCCCGATCCGAACATTTGTCCTCGCGACTCTAATTCCCGATCACTTGCATAATGTACACAAGTAATTGCAATTTACACAACTATTCCTGGAACTCGCGGATCAATGGCTTCTCGTGTCAATCAATGAAACTATGAGCGGAACGGTTAGAGGCAGGAATGAAAGAGATATGTAGGTCATTAAATGTGTATTCATTGTCGTTTTGATCGGCAGACAAAAGACAGCCGTCGTGGGGAGACTCGAGTTATGAGTTTAGGAATGACGCACACACGCCCAATATGCATGTTTGTATGAAGCCATATTAACTCGCACAATGTACAGCAATCAAGCCGAAGATGGAGAATGTGGGCATGATGAAGCGAAGTCCATTCCATCGATCTAATATGACTATAATATGATGCTAGGTTTGTAGCTCATTTATGAGAGGAAACGATGCATTGGGGTATAATTTATATTAACATCGAACTCGCAAATGTACAATTGTAAGGCAACGCCACTGGGGTCGCCACAGTGCGCGCGATGCTGGTTTGATGCTTAGACCAGTCGTGCAAGTACATCTGTGTTTTGAGCATTTTATTTCGAGGAGAAGAAATGATATGTCAGATGCTAATACTGTCTCCTGGAATGCTCTCTTTTCGCACATTCCTGTTTGACAAGTGTTTTAATCGAGCATGGCAGTTCAATTTCCAGAATAAACATGGCGCAATGTATAAACGAAGCAGTCAGTTATACTAGGTTGACTGCCGGTACTCTACTCAGCGCTGGGACAGAGTTACACACCTCCTGACTAGTATTTCCCCTCTTGTCTAGGAGCGAGAGGCAGATGGGCATGGCACATTGCGCTGTCAGTTTATGGTTTCTCAGCTTGGGCGGGCAGTGAAGCGAGCCCCGGTGAGGAGGAAGTGAGGTAGAGATGAAATGAAAAAAAGGGAGAAGAAAAGGAGACTCGTCCGAAGGCTGTGTCAATACCTGGCTGCCTTCCATCTTGTTTTGAGAGGGCCAGAGCTATATAGGCAAACCCGAGGAGTCATCTCCACCGGTGTGCCTGGCCGCATTAGAACACGGACGACGGGTGAAAGTACAGCGCACATAAAGGATTCGGTTCATTAGCGTACCACCATCCATTATTACCCCCTTTTCACTAAATAAGTCAGGTTTACGAGAAATACCGTATTTCTGAATTGCTATTGATCATAACTTGACTTGTGATCGATACCAATCACTTCTCTGTATATTATAGTATACGGGATTGGACCTTCATTGATTCAGACAAATCCCTGCCAATCTCAACTCTTTATAGGGCGGGGCCCATGTTGCATATCAGTTTATGTAACCACATATCATAAACTGTAACTTCCATGGAAACAGCCAATGGGCTGTTAACAAATATATCACAATGTGGCTAAGGTTTCCATGCCCTCTACCTTTTTATGTGCCGAATTAAAAGGATGAGGATGGTGGTAGCTCAAAGTAGATCAGTAATTATCAGGATTATATAGCTACGCTCGTGGATAGAAATGATCATCCCACAAGATTACACACAAAAAGGCTATTGTTAAATCCGTTTACCCCTACCCCTACCCCCCCCCCCCCCTCCTCCACCCCCTCAATGTTTGAGAAAATAAAACGTATCTGAAATCACATTTGTACAATTACCTGTTTTCGTTTGGAAAAAAGGTTGTTTGAAGAAAACTACCCGCGATTCAGAGAACTGTAAATGCATATCGGTTTTCTTGAAAGCATTGGTATTACAAAGGGGTACATGAAAGTTTGTTTCTCACCCCGTTAATATTCGTTAGAATATTTTCTTGCATATGTACACACACGTTTCTCTGCGATGCAGTCTTATCTCGAGGGACGAGACTGACAGAACAGGAATAGTGGGATCACAGAAGGTGGCTTCATGCACTCTCTCCGATCAATCATCTCCCAGGAATTAAGACAACCATGGCTAGACAACCCTTCCCCTCCCTCTCCCTTCCCGTCCTTCAACTCTATCTTGCTATTGAAAAGGCAACCAGTCAGTCCAAATGTGCACATCACAAGATACTGCGGCTGTTATGTCTTCGAATGGGGATGTGCCCGCCTATCATATTAAATGTTTAATCAACCATTTCCCCTTTCATTTACAAGGAGATGTTGCTTTATGAAACTCCCAACTATACTCATATATAATTATAGACTTCATTTTTATTTCAGACCCTATCCTAAGCATTTTTTAACCTAATAGTTGTTTCATTATTGTATTATTATTTTATCCACTCTTAAATAATATTGTCCGGGTTGGAATAGATCACTTTATAAATTTAAAACTAACATTATGCGTATTTCATGTACAAACATAATCTTTATTTGACATAGTTTCCGTCTGACTTTGTAAAATATCGTATCGTGTTTTTACATGGTGCTAAATCCATTCTGCTGGAGCTATGGTAGTAAAATACCAATTTCAAATCATTTTCCCAGCTTTAAACACGCATCAGTATTTATACATTTCTCATAAATCCCGTTTATACAGATATTACTCCATACAGAAAGGAATAGTACAATTTATTGTTTGAACGCGGGGAATCCTGTGGTTTCTGATCGTGTAGAGCGCTTAGTTCACGTCTAACTAAGATATTCCGCCAAACGCATGCAGAAAACCACCAACCATTGCTCTCTAATATCGCCGTTGTGACTTGTAAAGGTTTTCTTGCTTGAAGGCCAACAATCTTTACATTTCTAAGCAATTTACCCTTTGTGTGCCACACGTGTATTCCAAACAAATTATACACACAGATCCCCTACACCAACAGTTTATCCGGCACACAAAGGGTTAAGTTCGCCTATATGCAACGTGGCTAACGGGTAGGATCCTTTGGGCTACTTTATGTCGTCGATGGTATTATAATCTATATGAAACAATGGACAATATGTAACGTGCCAGACCTGAGAGAACAAGTATTCATGTGTCAAACCATTTAATCACCGTTGTGTCACGGATCGCTTTTAACCTTTCAAACACGCCTCGCATAATCGACCGGCCTTGAACGTTTTGTCCCGGGAGCATTATATCCTTGTCCAATTAAATGCCTGGCTGCCTTTGGCAGCGCCGTGAACGTTTTAACATACATGTGTCGATGGTATGTTACTTTGGAGCACAATGTTACCCCTGATGTGCGTATCGTGTAACGATGGAATATAGTTGACTGAGAGGTCGGTAGACCCGGTCACCATTAGGTTTATTGCGCGGATCGCTCCATCACTACTCAACTCTGGTTTCCATCTCGGGCGAACCTTAATTTGATCTTTTCATTAGCCTGTACTTCGGCGACCCTTTCGTTCAGTTATTCATCTTTCTATCAGATTTCGTAAATGGGTTTGAGGCCCCAGTAGACTATTAATTTGCTGTAAATATTGAGTATCTGCGGTGAAAGTTGGTAACCCGAATTTCCGGGCACATGAAAAATGTACCCATTAGACACATAATCTTGCTGCATAACATCGTGGCATATGGTGATTCTTTTTCATACGAAGGCGCTGTCACGTCGAAGCTCTGTTCTAAACCACAGTGTCTATATCAAAATTTATGCCAAATGAAAACTTTTTTACCTAACGTTAAATAGGTGGAAACAGTCGAGTCATGAATGTTGTATCAGACAAATTCTCGTTGCAAAATGTCTCTCGTCAATGAGGCGCACACTCATATCGGTTTGATATCTCCGAGTGAATCCTCCATGACTCCACGCACTGACGCACGGCACGACCAGAGTCTCTCTTTCATGTATTTTGGAAGGGTGTTGTCAGCCGTCTTAGCTTCATTTCAGCGGGGTAGATGAGTCTGTCTCGTCTTGGGCAAGGAAATGAGAGAGGGCGACCCATTTCGTTGTTATCCTCCCTGAACCAGATCAAAGCAGCAGTGACGTAGGTCGTGATTGATTGATTGATTGACTCGGCATGATTTTGTTCACGCTTACCATTGCAGTCCCCCGTTCAAGTTCAAAGGCCCCTTTTACTTCATTATCTATCACTGGTATTGATTACATGTAAGTAAACAACGTCGTGAATTGGATCTATGGCAGCTTAACATCCGCATCTTTCTTGACTGCCAAAATGCGGCCAGACGTGGGCTTGGTGAAATCTTAAGACGAATCCACCTCGACAACATGAATGTATGTCAGTCACGTCAGATATGAGTAGCAACCATGTTAGATAGGAGAGGTGGCATTTAGGCTCGAGTAATGGGGATGAATCGTTTTAAACATTACATCAGATTGAGATCGACTATTAGAAAACATTTCAGGAACTGATATCCTTTAGCGCCAGGTATCTTTACATCTTTCAAGATTGATGTGTTTTGCTCTTCCTATAATGTAACAGCGGTAAACAGCGGCATCCAAAGCACGTCGACGGAAGAAATGAGGCTCCCGTCAAGCGTCATACAGCTATCCGAATATTTCAATTCTGTTATTTCTAAAAAGAAACAAGAAATGTCTTAATCATCTGGATAGAATATGTGTTATGAAGGTTTGATTTCGAGGTATAAAGACAATTATTGCTGATAGAATCTCGATACCTATGCGGTGGCACTAGTTTTTTTTTCTTTTTTATTAGCTTGAAATTACGTGACATCGTGAGTACAATATTTTGCATTTTAAAGTGTAGTAACGTATTTCAATTGATATAACCCATGTTGAAAAAAACGGAAAGGGTGAATGAAATGGCTCATGTTTTAATCATGAGGTCCCTTTCTATCCAGGAAGCATTCTCTTCCAGGTCATCAGAAAAGCAGCATCCGATAACTTCCTGTTTCTATATATCATATTCTGTCGGTTTAATAATGTGACAAATCATGTCAAGATAACAGACCGACATGTCGGTTGTTTTTTCTTCTTAGTTCTTGTTACTACCATGCGACATCCAATTTGATTTTTGAACATTTGGACGCGGACTTTTGAAAAGGTTAAGTTAATACAGGGTGTCGTGAGTTTTTGTCAGTGTGACTAATTCAATGAATTCCTCCTTGAAAATAATATTTGATACCCGGTGCAAAGGTTCCTTAGAAGTACGACCTGCCCTCGTGGAAGAATTGCTTAAAGGAGCGCAAAGATGGAATGGCAGGACCTCTCGCCTGGCTGCGTCGTGCGGATGCTATAGGGAGTCTGCATGCTTGCCACGACCACGGCTGAAGCACCCTCAGTGACTCTAATTGCTCCGGACATCGAATATTAAGCTCTTGTGCCGTTCCCCCTTTTTCACGCATGGGCGAAGGCGAGAATGTGCCCAGGCCGGTGCGATGCGCTCCACGGTGGGATCTCTGGGGCACCAAGCCTGCTCCCTAATAACGTCTTTATAGGCCTCTTTACCTGCACGACATTCCAGATTACTTTCTCCCCATCGGACGAAATTAAGTTCCACTGGCATCTTCGCATTCGGGCCGAGTCGTAAAATGCACCGTTAAATTCCTCATTTAGATCACGATCGGACCTTTCTGGGAAAGAAACGGGATGTGAGGGAGGAGTGACGAGAGAATATAAAGCAAGAGAGGAGAAGAGAGGGACGGGGATAATATGGACACCGGAAATAGATTTCAAGGGTCTAAACAAGACCTACACTTTCAATGAACGTATGATATGAAAATGGTTATCCTTACGATTCATCTTGTAGTACTGCTCTTTACTGCTCTCTCGGTTCTTTCACCCCGGTATTTTTTGTCCAATAGAATGTATTGGATGTTTATTGCATGGATCTTTGTCCTGACGAGTCAATACATAGAGCCGAATAGAGAGAGCAATTTGACAGAAATATATTTAATGGAAGGGGAACACGGGGAAGGATGACGGAAGAGAAAAGGAAAAGGAAAGAAGTTTAACAAAACAGTTTAAAGATCATGATAATGATGATAGGGATTGGGGAAAATAAAATGAAGTAGAAATATGACGACGAGGTGGAGGGAGAGGAAGTAAGTGAAGTGTAGGCAAGAAGAAAAAAGGAAATAGTGGTATCAAAAGAAATACAAAGTTGCATCAGAAAAAATAAGTACATGTAGTAGTTGAAGAAGAAGTGGGAGTAACTCTAGAAGGAGAGTGAAGATAGGAAGAGAGAGAGAGAGAGAGAGAGAGAGAGAGAGAGGGAAGACATCATGAGCTGAAGTGTAAGGAGGGTCTCAAGTTCGGTATGCGAGCGTCTGACATTTCATACCAGTCCGGTCAACGCTGTTACCATGCTTGTTGTTTCAAGTAACATTATGTGGAGAGGATCACCCCTGCGCTACTTTCATAAATCACCCGAAGCTCTCGCAGGAGCTGACATCCGGGAGCGTCTGCAGGGCTGGAATAGCTGTTGAAGTAGTCGTTAGAGCCAATAATAATTCCTGGCGATAAACAGAGACAAACGAGATGCTTCCATAATTTACAACGTGTCACCCCAGACTCTAATAATCTGTATTTCTGTTTACGTATAGATATAAGTCAACCAGAGTTCGAGCAAATTGTCGAAAATTTTACTGATTAGGGGTTCAATTCATGTCATGACTTTCTTACACTTAATTCTTGTAACATTTCGATTTCAGTACTTTTTGATCGATGTTTGATACTGAAAACATTGTTATCAGTCATGTATATATCTACATTCCATATCAACTTCTATCGTATTTATGTACTGCAGTCGCACTTTTTCACTGGCAGGGGCACTAATGAGAGACAGAGATGGGGAGGGGGTATATGATGTTCACGCATTATACAACCTACTTGGATCAGCGGCATGGGTGATTTTCTTATTAAGTTCACATATTGAGCATCGCTTTGGAAGTTGTATCAAGGCCAAGAATGCTTGCCAAAATTACGAATCCCGCTCAATCCATGGCTGGTGGCTTTTACAGTCGGTCGCGCAAAAGTGATGCTCACCGCCCATGGTCTACTGGTAAACCGGAAAATGTCTCGGTGATCATCCGCTCATCATTATCTCTATATCAAACTCTTTCGGTAGATGTGGGGCAGATCAGGGCTTGCGACAGGTCTGATCTACCGACTGTGTACTTGCCTCATGCAGATTGTGTTGTTAGTTATGGAATGTGATTGTGTTCGCGTAAAATTGATTCTTCCATGCCATCTTCCGCTAACGTTGTCTCTTTCTTGTCACGAGGGAAATAGAGGGTGGAGGAGTTGACCAGATGAACAGGTGGTCCTTCTGGGCAGGTGTATACATTAAAAATGGCATGCAGCCGTTCAAGTTGAGTGGCCGTTTAATGCAGATACGTGGTAAATTATCATAGACACTGGTCTTTGTAGACAAAATGACACTGGAAGACATGTGCTAATCTATTATTATTTTCATTTCGTGTAACACTCCTAATGCCTGTTTAATACCGTTTGTAGGCTAAATGACCTTCTAGGGTGAACCACGATTGTAACATCTTAGATGTTGGCTGCAGCTGCAATCATTAAGAATTCTGCCACCCGTTGCTCCTCAGGACGTACAAGTTAACCCTCTCCAGAGTTCGCAATTCAAGTCGTGTATCTTGAGGTTCTCGGAGCTGATTCAAGAGCAGAAATGCGCAGCTCGCGTTTGACCCATTTCAATGCAAATGAGCTAAGAAGGTTCTTCGCCCCCCTCGCCCAAACCAAATCAATTCATGTCGATGAAGAGAGCAGCTGGGTGGCTGGCGTTTTAATGCAATGAAGACATGGAGTGTAACGCGTCAGTGGCAATTCTAATGTTACGAAGATTACACTTTAAATACAACTTTGAGTGTTAAATCCTTCTGCAAGTAGAAGCACTTTAAACATGTACCATTGTCATGATTGTAGCTTGGGCGCATCAGTCATGAAGAATGTACAGCATAAAGGGTGAAGATATGGTTTCTGCTAATCATCTGTATCATTTTCTTTAAACGAACGAAATGTGTAATGTTGCTAGCATTTGAATTGCCCATACGCGATTCATTCAAGAAGAACAAGAACGAACTTAATGCAACACTCAGTCTTACCTATCATTTTAGTAAATAGAGCAAGAAGATATCATGATAACTTGAATATATGTGTAATTTACATAAGTAGGATGACGAATAGGCGTAGGATGCATGGAGCCATATAAGTCTAACGAATATTCCTCTGTGCATTCAGCTTGGGAACGCTGAACATCTCGCTTTTTGCGTCTCCAGAAGAACCTTTTTTTTTTTTGTCGAAGCTGCGCACATCTGCCCGTGAGCGCGGAAACGACCCCCCTGCGGCCGTGCAATCTCGATATTAGAAATTACGCGTAGGATTACATGTACGAAACACGTGATGCGCAGTGCAAACAAATTATCTTAAGGCAAGGCGCAAGCCGCTCCTCTTCAACTCTCCCTCACATGTCGATATTGAAAGCATGGACGGGGAAGAGGGAGTCGAGGTGAAAATAGGGGTACATGTGTGTATCTTTTAATTCATAGCAGCGCTGGGAATAAGATTGGACTGGGGGACTTAATCAAGTTGCGCGCTCTAGAACATCTATAATTTGTATAGAAATTTGCCACCCGTGTCGGCTGTACTGGGGGAAAGCAGCCATGTCAAACGTATGGCGAGAGCTAAGGACATGTTCTGGTTAGTTGGTCGTATATCAATGCATGAGCTAGCACCTGCAAGAAGCATGTCGATCGCAGCTTGGCACGAGTTTAATAATCAACTTACACTAAAAACAAACCTCTTAGACAACTCAAACGACAAGTGCTTCCAGCATTCGCTGTCATTCTTAAATGTTATTAATGCTACATGAAGCGACGCATGGAGAAAGTGTTTTAGACCCCATAAACACTAGGATAGATTTTCCACTCGAATTTGGAATCGATATCATATGTGGTATTGAACGATGAATAATTGTTACTTACAGTAGTCTCCTCCTTTCACACAACTTGTTTTTCTAAGAATTTTTCTGATTTTGGAGACAAAAATTATTTGAGAAGTATATATTGACTGATTCGCATGCCCTATATTAAGAGAAAGAAGAATATTCTATGAAAAGGACAGTGAAAAAAGATACTGTCACCAAAGGAATATCTCTAACAATGTCTCAAGCACGTCAAGTGTCAGAAATACACACTGCTTTGCACACATTTCTGACCTTCATTTTACCCGACTCTTTGAGATACACCGATCTCCTCGCACATGTCTTCAGAGCTTTCAGCATCTCTAACACCGGGCATCTTCAAATCAATATCAAACAAATAAAAGTTCAAATTACTGCGAAGCAGACGATGCCCACATGAGTGGCGAGATTCTTAATGACAAATGACGGTGAAATGGAGAAAAAAATCCACCAACTAATCGATAGCGACCCTTCCGTTGTGAGACGTGTCTCTTTCACGACGTCTCGTAGGAGCGCTGCCGACATTTCAAGAATAAATACGGAAAACTAGACGTGAACTAAAAGTGTTTCATCTCACTTGAGCTTGTGTATAATTGATAACTAGTAGATGTCGCCGGAAGTATGATTACCTTGTAACCCCCTTTCCCTCCATCGAACGGTTAGGGCGTATGTATACCGTAGTACTTACTGCATTACCTTGGCGCCTCCTGATCCATCACCAAACAAGAAATACTCACTGACCTAGACAATGATTGAAATGTTCCGTTTAGCAGTGCTTTAAATCAACATGAAATAATCAAATCCGATGAGCGAAGATATACCATTGTACGTTGGTGCACTTCAGTCAAGTGCTTTGGTAATAAATCCTAGTCAGATTATTCAGAGATAATATCCATTCGGGATCATGGTATAGCCCTTCAATAAAAAAAAAATATTAGAATAAGATTAATTTTTCACCCACAACCCTTATACGTATGAGATGACGTCATGGCCGATCGTTGAAGCCCTAAAATGAGAGAAGTATGTGGATATACATCTTTATGCGGATTTAGCCTGAATGAAGCTGTCTCAGTTTAGGATATGGCGTTACTTTACGCACATTTGTCTAGAAAGTGTGAATGAAATCTAAATTGGTGACATGCAGAAACAAGAAGTGCCAATCGTCGTTTCAACAGAAGTGTTTGCAACCAAGCGTTCAAGGCGAAGCAGAGAAGTGAATGTGTGTGTGTGTGTGGGGGGGGGGGGGTGGGAGGGAAGGGGGAGGGGAGGTGGAGGTGGAGGGGGGCGCCGGGCTCCGAGATGCCGATTGAGGAAGGTGAGAGGGTATGTAGCTATAGTTACAGCTTGATTTGACGTCCAATCTAAAAGCCAGAATTCAAGATGAATGCCACACAGTGCGCCCAATTAGCCTTGACCATGCTACAGGACGTGCTAGCGTGTGACAGTCGTGCCCGCCAAACAGACGAGAAACCTTTCCTCCCTCACGGTGGCCCGCTGCCCCGTGATAGGTTTACTCTCCAACCCTCTCTTAAGGCATCCGTACCTTGTCTGGCATCCTGACGATACGGACCCCGGCATTCCCTCGCAACACACGGTCAAGGGCCCGGACTGGATACCTGGTTGGCGGGGGGCTCGGGGGACCGGCCACTTGGCACGGCGCGACAAGAGCACTCGACACTGATTTATAGCAGCAGTAAACCAGAAGTGTCATCGCCATGCTCGCCCCGAAATGAATTAGCATCGGACTGTGAAAAGTTTCACACCCCGTTGCCACACGCGATGTGATAATAATTCACCATTAACTTCCACGAGGTGTCGTCCGCTTTGATTTACCTCCGCCAGCTTCGCCGCTCGCTCTTAGAAACAGATGAATCGAGGTTGTCTGCGGCAGTTTATTCTCGTTATATAACTTGTATAAAATCTGAAATAGAGATTTGTTTAAAGACATGTCACTGCCCTTCCCTGTCCTTTAGTCGGTTCTACAACCTTTGGGAGCCGTCGTATGGCTTGGAGTGAACATGGCACGAGGTACGAGACACATCATTGCACTAACATTTTCTACTGGATGAAAAAAGTGCAAGCTTAAATACTTGACATCATAAATGAACCACACGTCTAATAATCTTGTTTTCACTGTTTTGGGACGTAACAAAAGCATGAAGAAAATCAGCATATAAAAGGTCAAGGCAAACTGCTGCGTAGCTTTTCATTCATACCGTTTATAACGGAATGAATGCTCTGTCATGTTTTCGCATTCGATGGATCGCTTCGCAGTTGTCTGGCCAGTTAGACGAAACATCAGAATGACCACTTAAGATAATGCTTATCCCATTTAACGCAAAGCGTGTGGTGAAAGGGATTCATATCAATATAGCAAATCTTAAATAAAGGAGCCTTTCTCCGAATTAAAACGAAGCTGTACGTGAAGATGTGCTGCTATTAAGGCTGACATTTTCAACTGCGATACAGCGCTCAACCGTACTGCAATATTCCGCGAAAAGATACTACGCGATTGTATACTACGCTGACTACTTTCCTTTGATTTTGCACAATGCTTGTATTCTTAGAAATCAAAATAACGATTTGCCTTTTGATCCATGGACTCGATCGTACACCAGTTTGAACAGTCTGTGCGTATTTGCACACCTGGCGCACTTTTAACGCTTCATTCCTAACAAGGAATGTCAATATTATTTCACAACAACTAGTATGTATCGATCGTATTAGCTGCGCGGATTGATATGCAACCTGCCGTGAACTTTCCCTTGCAATATTTATGGATATTGAAGAACCAACAACTAGGATTATTTCTGGATGGAAGTGGATGGGTGTCATTGACACAGTGAACTTATAATTCGGTCGGCTTGTTTGACGTGTATCGTGGTAATCATGCATGATCAAGTAGATTAGTCAGTCATTGATAAGCTTAATTGCTTACGAGGTGGGTGTGGACGTTTATATTGTGAGTGGTAAGAAGCTAGCAAGCACTACTACTGTTATTGTGTATTGAACACATGGTATGTTATTACCTCTTTCTAATTCTCTCGAACATGCCGAAATGTCCTACTCTCAAGTACAAGTGTACCCATATACGTGCGCCCACAAACCGATTTATACACACATATTATCTATAATGTTTTTCTCCGTCGCTCTCGCTCTCTTTCTCTCTATCCCTATGTATCTTCCATGCTTACCCCTTCTGTTATTAGCTACTCTCTCATCCTTACTATATCTGTACTTCTCAGACTCCACCTCCCCTTCTCTCATGTTCTGTCTCGCTCTTTTTGTTCGTCGTCGGGTCTCTCTCTTTCTCTCTCTCTCTCTATCTCTCTCTGTCTCTCTCTCTCTGACTCTCTTTCTCTCTCTCTTTTTTGTCTCGATATGAATATATCAGTACATGTATAAATATAACGGTATACCTTACTCTTATCCGTTATCACATGATCCTTATTCTCTTTTACCATCACGATCCCCACCTCCCCCCACCCACACACCCTCTCTCTCTCTCTCTCTCTCTCTCTCTCTCACTGTCTCTCTCACGGGAGCCGCTCTAGCGATCATGATATTACGTCGCAGAAGCCCGCTCCAGAGTCGTGCTGGAGGCGCCAGAGGTTCGGCCCGTCACCCGATCCGGGAGGGAGAAATCCCACCGAGCCGTGTGGCCACATGACATATGAAATATGGCGTAGCAAAAATTATTATCGTTACGTTACAGTGAGTGAAGGTACATATCGCATGCAGAGTCAGAGGAACGCCACACCAGTAGAAAGAGCGACACATTGTGACAGTCCATGCCGTTATTTCGCGATTTGATATTGCACATAACACCCAGGTTCACTTTAATCCATGACTCAATGTCACTTGCAAGTGATTTTAACATAATTGCATTGTAGTTATGATATTACGTTTAACAAAATGCCCACAGCACTGCTTATCTTTGATTGATCTGTGCCATTACACGGTGCATACGATTTAGCATGTGTGGTGCCTATTGTACATTGGGAATCCTCAGATCTTGCGAGTATGGGGTACCCTCCTATGGCACGCCACAGGTGCTGGAGAGAAAAAATGGCGCCGTGCCCTCTGGCATTCCACGAGCAATTTTCTCATTGATTTGATTTCGAGATCCAACGGGACTGACTCCGTGCCATATTCATACTTCCTATTTGACGTCTTTCCATGTCACTGCCCCAAATGTCGTGCCATTTTAAAAGTCAGAATGTATAAACTGTGAATTGCATATCGTTGAGAAAATTGAATTTTAAGATTGAAATAGAAGACAGAACTCTTCCTTTCAAAACAGTGTATTATTTTGGGCATTCACTCTAAATGAAATTAATTTACCGCGCTGATAATATTTAAATCTGAAGTAAGTTTTATTCTCAAAGAAACGTATATGCACATCGGCTGAAATCGTTATTCCAACTTCGATGAGTTGCGAGCTTAGCGTCGAGAAAAAACGCAAGACGTCCGCTGTCAGCGCAATGTGACATGGATGCATCAGAAATGTGCTATCGAGACTAAGAAGAGGGGAAGGTGATTTAATTTCTCATCTGAACTGGGGTCCGAATCAATTTCCTCGCTCACGACAGGCCGCACCGTGGATATACGAATCGGCACGAGTATATGGTGCAGACTGATGGACGGCTTGTTCAACAGATCGATTGAGGCCAAGAAGGAGCCTGGGCCTCGGCCTGATGGACGCGGGAATCATCGGGCCAGCATCGCACAGCGGCTCCCACAAAGGTGGCAAGTCCACTTTCATGAACTTTGGAGTCGGGCTGGTCGAGTTTTGTGTGTGCGTCTGAGGACCACAGCAGACGAAACGACTTTGCAATCATAAAAGGTGTACGACTGGAAATGTGACGTCACCTTCTTGTGCGAAGCCTGTGAGCGGGTCCTGCGATTCAGCCAGTCGCAAAGTCGTACGACTGATCGGATCGCGGCATCTGCGGCGGCCTTTAAAGGTAGTGGATGGCCGTAGTAGAGATGATTTATACCATAATCTTCACCGCTTCAACCCATCGCCTCTGATCAGAATGCGCACAATTCCGGTATTGGTCAGTGCTAAGGATTAAGCAGTTTTTAATCTAATAATCCGCTCAGGATTTCCCATTCGCGAAGGTCCGAGAAAGTTAATGTTTGGAAACATCATCTGGAAGCATAATGCGTCTAATACCCTTGATATAGTTTATCTTGTTTTTCTTCTTTTTTAGGTAGGGGTGGGGCGATTAAGTAGACTTATATTACGGCTATTCCTCCACAAAGTGTGTGTATATATATATATCTCGAGAGTTCAGCTTAGCTTCTGACTCTACGTCCCGAAAGCGTTTGAGAGCTGCATGGCGGGCTTATACGGATAACTCAATTTCGATCGGGAGCGGATTTGGCGCCTTTTAGATACCAGGTCTTCATATCGATAGAAATGCCGTGGATGATACCACTAACGCATCTCACTGGCAGACTGGCGCGACCGAGTGGGAGCCCTCGTTCGGGCGCAGGTAGCTGCATTTTAACCCCCACACGCACGGGCACGGAGCGGCAGTGAAGGACCACTCAATTATTAGAAAGGAGAGCGTGCGAGGACGCGTGTGTATGAATGAGGAATCTCTAAACAGATGGGGTTTTCCCTTCTTAAAGGTAAAAATAATGAATAAAACTTATAAAAGGCTTATAACTATGGATTAAGTACTATTTGTACCAGTTTTTCTGATAATCGAAGATTCTTAATACTTCTGACGATGTTCATTGATATAGAATTTTTTACTCACCGATGTCTGTTTGTGTTCGCTTCGAACGATATTTTGATGAGCCACGGTTATTACCAAGCTTTGACATGGCTGGGACGGTGTAGGAAAAGTTATTAATATACCTGATATTTGATATGAGGTACAACATTCCCGAAAGGTCAGACAATCTTCTTGTTTTGTGTGTGCCATTACGTAGCGGACGTCATCATGACAAACAAAATGTAGGTTGCCATCTTGGATGAGTTCTCTGGGGAAGATACATTATGAATGAAGTATGAAGTTTGAAATCGAAGAACATTCTCCTCGAATCGAAAAAAACGTCTCCTACCCACGGGGCCCAATATATATCCCGCTGTTTTCACATTGGTATAGAAGGGGGATATTTCGAGGTGTGTATGTGTGTGTCTGTGCAAGGTGTGTGTACGCATGTGTGTGGTGTATGTGTGTGTGTATGTATGTGTGTGAGTGAATGTGTGCGTGCAGAAGAGAGAGTAGGGAGGGGAAAACTAGACAACTCGTTGAGCTCCGCTTAGCGCGCGCTTGCACTGCGGTGAAATCGAATCAATAGCCAAGCGGATCTCCGTCAAGCCACGGTTGTTTACGGAAGTTCAGGTCCGATTTGTTTCATCAAACGAGTACGTCTGACACTTTGCGTTGGGATATTCTGTCAAGTTCTCCTCACCTTCCTGCCAGTAAAGGTTACCCGTCTTCTCAAACCCCCATGCATGTCATGCATGTGGGGATTGTGTCCGGTGTATGTATGTCATTATTATTGATAGTCGTGTATGTTCATCGTCTTGGCGGTGCAGTGACTACCATGGAGACTGAACTCCTTTCTGTACCTGCCAGACGACTTTCTGTTACGTGGGACGCAATGTGTATGACGAGTGCTCGAATGAGTCAGTGACACATACATGATTAAGATGTGGCTGTTTCTTAATGATAATCGAGTGGTGATCGTGATCGCTGATGAATGTAATAAGCCAGTTCGTAGTTGCAATGAGCGCATGAGCAGATCATTGCTGGTACGGATGACCTGAAGGCAATCGTACCACTCACAGAGTTAAATAAAAATGCTTTAGATGGTCGACCACGCTGTAAAATGTCTTTACACCCATCACCCAACACAGCTTCATGAACAAATCCCAGTCTGCATTCTAGTAGTATTTGATTCAGTGCACTGTCCGACCATGGTAACTACGAATTGGCTTATTGTGCCGGTGCCAATATTGCCATTGACTAAGTTGGACTAGAAAATTCGGGAATAAGTCGTTTGCAACACTGTAGACGGCTATACAAAAAATGCCATTAAAACAAAATAATATTTGCAATGATTGTTTTGATGAATAACGTCTCTAACAAGTTTCCATGTGCCTCTAATTTCCACTTTTTTGCATTGAGTTCGGGAGTTCGAGTGGAAACGGAGATCCTTTTGCACGGAAACATAATTTTATGGGTCCTTTCGTGATGTTTCTTCTGATTAATTGCATATGCCGTATATGAAGTATTCTCAGTCCATTTTAGTCAATGCGTGAAACGTCATATACAGTCAAACCCGCATAAAGAGATACATGAATATGAATTCAGTAAGCAGAAGCTACGTCATGTACAGTCAACCCCGCATGAAGAGAGACATAAATCTAGATTCAATTAGCAGGTGCTTTGCTAAAAAGCTTCTGTACTTATCATCGTCTAAATTCTTGATATTATGGGACTATATTTTTCCCCTAGAGAAATGTCTCAAAATGACAGGTTTGACTGCACATGTGCATATCAAGAAAGATGTTGGTGCATTCACTAGCAAGTGCCTTATTCCAAAACTTGCAAAACCAATTTGATGTCGTACGTGCACGGTGTTGTATCGTGAGATACCAAGTATCGCATTGATTGCATGTGGTGCTTATGAAAACGAATGCGTGGACGCTATCCCTAATTTATGATTGACACACGAGAGTTCTTAACATTGTTGACATGAGTGGATGGAATTCCAATCGAAGTACGATGGATGTGTTTGTGTGGAGAGTTGTGTTCATGCATTTATTTATTCAGTTTTATTTAAAGACAGGGGTAGTCTTCTCAGAACCCGAAAGCTTGCATTACAAAATTCAACACACTTTTATTGAAGAATATGGGCATGAAAAATCTCATAATATATTGAGTTCCATAAAAGAACATAATTTAACACCCGATAAATGTTTAAACAACATGTATTTAGTAAACAGCGTTGTTTTTGTTTGCACAGCTCGATTGACATGATGAATGAGCTCGCAATCGACTCTATCCTGAACACTGAACAGCCCCGGGATGAAAAACATCCCTCTGTTAAAGGGCATATACTGTACTGGGAAGGCAAAAAAGCCTTCAAAATGTAATTGTTAGCCATCTTCTCGCCAATGGTCTTAAATTCATGTATTGTCTATTTTAGAAGCTTGCTGAAAGTTATTTGCCCTCAATTGATCCACATATGGAGTAATTAATGATTAATGATTAAATCCTCAAATTGTTCGGCCCGAACATTTTGAGGATTTGGGATTTAATCACTCATTACACCAAATTTAGATCATTTGAGGGCAAATAACTTTCAGCAAGCTTCTAAAATATACAATACATGAATTTAAGACCATTGGCGAGAAGATTGCTAACAATTACATTTTGAAGGCTTTTTTGCCTTCCCAGTACAGTATATGCCCTTTAAAGCTTAAACATGTACGTCGACTCACATGATTGCCCCTCTACTCTTGACAAATTTTAAACAATCATTTTAAACAAGCATGGAATCCTATATTGAGTACATGTATGTTGGAGTAAACAACATTATCATTCAGCGATGATAGACAGGAAACCGTTGTGACGATTGCTTTCTATAGTTTTGGTATTTTGGTAGTTTAATTCAACTTCCGGGATCTTGCTGATAACACCGATACGAGCGCTATGTATATTTGTTCCAGACTGTTTGAACGAGAGTTAGTAGATTCGAATCGTCTGTGTCAGGTTGGCGTGAACAGTAAAAGTGCATTTTAGGTGAGTTCTACATTCGGTAATATCAAGTAATTAGTTTGAGAGGTTTAAGCTTAAGCTAAATGTGTAAAACTGTATTCTTAGGCACACACCCATGAGTTAGGAGGGATTCATTCTGTAAATGAATGAAAAGCAAGCCAGAATTTGAACTACTGGTATTCGAACCTGGATAGAATGTTTTCATGTTTTACATTTTAGTTACACTTTTTGTATTTTAAAGAAATCATATATTAAAATGTTATAATCTATTATATTCCACATACTAAGAATGTTGCTATATGATTGGTCAAGAGTTGATCACGTGATGAGGCGTAGTTTTTCCTATCAGGTCACCTGAGAATAAAAGTTCGTTACACTCTAGGTGATAGTACTTTTTGGTTTCGCTGATCTCTTCACTCCTCACAGTCCTAATGCGTGATTAATATTTTGAGTACGCGCGAAATAAAAGTGCGTTACACTCGGACTATCACTTGACATCTAACGCGTCTTGACGCGCGTCCTAACGCGCGTCCTAATACGCGTCCTTATACGCGTCCTAATGCGCGTCCTAATGCGCGTCCTCACGCGTGTTCCCCATGGCAGCGGCTCGGGGTTATGGAGATAAGTAAACATTACCTTTTTACGTCAAATTGTCATTTTTGGTATAGATAGTTGGGTTCAGATGTGGAATATAAAGCAAATAATCAACTTTTGGTTTCAAGCAATGAGACGAACTATCACTTCCTCGGCGATCTGAATGTATACGCTATCTTTCCTCAGCTGCGCTTCGGAAAGATAGCTACATCCAGATCGTCTCGGAAGTGATAGTTCGTCCAATCACCCTCACCAACGCTGATTATTTGCTTAATGTACGGTGTTCGTTAGTAAGGAAAAAACAAAATTAAAACAAATTAAAACAAAACTAAAGACCTCGTCTTGTCTAACGATAACCCTTTTTGAACGTGACTTTGCCGTTTTCCTCCATGCATCTAAAAACGAGCTAACCACTGCATGTAAAAAACTATTTTTGTTTAGATCTCACGATCTTGTTAATTACTATTTTATTTTGTCTCTCACAATCCACTTGGCGCCGCATTTTTCTTCTCAAAACATTGAAGCCATTTGTATGCATATATTGCGAAATGTTAATAGCATGTCTGCATGATTGACCACGTGATTGTAAGCTTTGAAACCAGAAAAGGAATGGAATAACATAAAACTGTTTATGTCAATAAGCCATGCTGCTTCGTAAATGTCTAAATAGCTTGCAATGATAATGATGATGTGTGACTGGGTAACCTAGTTTGATTAGCTGCTTGGTAATAGGTGAATACTGATTGCACTGAGGTTCCGTGGTGAGAGCTCTTGAGTGTCGCGCGAGACGTTTAGGGGTCATTCTCCGGATGGTGCATGTGCTCTTAGACAATTCCTAGCCCCTCTTAACTCAGGTGTAGTTAATGGGTACCTGACAAGTTTAATTCCTGATACGATTAGACTAACTAACTTCTAGCGCTGCATACAGCAGGTAACTTCAAGGTAGTCATTGTTCAATGGTGGACGTATCAGGCCGGGGATTGCACACCAAACCTCTCGTATGACAGTCAAGAGCTCTCATGACGACACGACAATACAATCAGTGCTGACCGATTCCCAACCGAATTATAATCATCTAGGTTATTAAACTTTGAAATGCCTCTTGTGGATTGTGAGCTATCGTTTTTGAGTGGTGTTGTACCGCGAGAGCGCTGCATAGAAATGAATTTTGTTATCATTATTTACATTAAATTGTGGGGAGATGGGTAAAAAAAAAGTCACAAATGCTTTCAGTGTGAAAGGATACAGTGTTGCTAGAATCTAAACCGTTAATCCCCTTCTGAAGAGCAGTCAGTGTAACTGAACCGTGGAAAATTGATTGTCAGTTTTGTGCAAATACATGATGGAAATGGGCTATTATATGTAACTAACTATTCCGGAATGTTTCCCTTTCTACTGCAGCCATCCTTAACCCGCGACTAAATCAAATAAATTCACCGGATGAGCTCATCAGACTCAACTCCCTGGTGAAGTTCATTAGAAACTATTTCTTTTTAATTGAAGTCCCATTGTTACCACGGCGCCATCTGAGTCTGAAAAGTTATCCCCTTTCTGAAGAGCAGTCTAAGTAATTAAACCGTTGGATTTGTGGGGAGATGGGTTAAAAAAAAATGTGTTTTTAATGTGAAAGGATACAGTGTTATAGACTCTGAACAATTATCCCCTTCTGAAGAGCAGTCGGTGTAACTGAACCGTGGAAAATTGATTGTCAGTTTTGTGCAAATAAATGATGGAATTGGGCTAGTATATAACTGACTCTTCCGGAATGTTTCCTTTTCTACTGCAGCCATCCTTAGCACGCGATGCCGCGACTAAGATCAAATAAATTTACAGGACGGGTTCATTGTTACCACGGCGCAATGTTGCTTCATACCTTGGCAATGCTCACCTGTGTGACAACACAGTATCTCAGATTTAGAGAGATACTGGTGTGGGTCCAAAAGAATGATATCAGTTTGACTGGCACAAATATGATTTGATCAGACTGTGACAGAAACGTACTGAACGTGAATCATTCCCGCCTCGTGAAGAACGTGAGCTATTTGCATTTTCGGGAATTCTGTTCCGCACAAGAAAACTTGACAAGGAGATCTTAATCATAGCAAGTGGTTGGAAGTAACTGTGCATCGTAAGTTTATACATGTATTATATATAATGTAGATGTGTGCATATTCATGTGCATGTGTATGTGCGCGCACATATTTGAATATAGAAATATATGTAAGTATGATTGTTTAGTGTGTATGCGTATCTCTTTCTCTGTTTCTCCGTAAGGCGATATTCGCAATTACTGTGATTTACTTGTAATACAAAAATTGGTCAGAACATATCATGTTACTGATAACCATGCTTAAAAAAAGTCGAGACTTTATAAAGGTGTATCCTGTCATGCCTGTAGCAACCGTAAAAATGCAGTTGATATCTATCCACACGACTCCGTGATATTAAAGCGATGATAAGCAAGCACAAGACTGGTACTAAAAACAATGCGTTGGCGGTTGATGTGCCCTCACGCTGTCTACATAACCTACATCAGTCAATATACAGAGAACTAACAAGGCATGTCGATTATGCCTGTGTGAGTACTTTCATTGAAAGGTGGGGGATAGGTATGATAGGTATTTGCCTGTGCTACGAGAAAAGAAGACATGCAGTTTGATACAAAACATGATGTATACACCAGGCATGCATTGCTGGGAGATATTACGGTCATTATTATTTGTAGTATAGGGTGGTCCTTTTTTTTTCATATTTCGCCCCTCGCTCTATAGCTCTTCTTCTCTTTCTCGCAATCCTTCCATATCCCTTTATTTCTCTGTCTGTATCTCCTTTTATGTCTCTATACATATGCATGCCTTTCCTTCCACTTCTCTGTTTGTCCCTCCTCCTCTCTCTTCCTCTCTCTATTTTCCTATCTGTCCATCTGTCTCTTTATGTTTCCCTCTCTATTCATCGGTATGCCTGCCCCCCTTCTCTCTCTCTCTCTCTATTCCATTGCTCTCTCCTTTCGCTATCCTTTTTTTCTGTCATACATAACTACTGAAATCACACCGCTACTCCACATTCTCCCAAGGAATGTTCTTACATCCCAAGGGGTCAATTTCCCCACGCACACATCGTAAAAATGATCCTCATGTACAATCAATGTTTGATGCACTCTGCATTCTTGATATAATATGAATAGATAATGAGCCAGCGCGGCGCTATGGTGACCCACAACGACACGTGACCACGTAACCAATGAAGAGCTATACGCAGTGACAATGGGAAAGGGTATTGTTCATATTCCAGTGCGCAGAGTGCATACCGATAGCAGTCCATTGCATACATTATTCATAAATCGAAAAGGTTGACTTACCCTTAATCAAAAAAGTGCAGCTCTGGTTGCCCGTTGTGATTATCATTACCACTGTGTCAGTCTGACTTCATTTTGCGTTCGAGTGGTATCGAAGTACGTAATATGAAAACATGTTGCGGTATATGGCTGTGTACGAGTGAATTTATAGGGTAATGATGAGTTTTATGTACATTACGTGAAACATCATATTTTGGATTATGATAAGTTTAATTTTAAAATTGAAATTGTCTTTCTCCTTGTTCACCTACACACTATTTTTCTTCTACAAATATAAATAATACTATATTTTCAAAGCAAAAATCCAACAACAACAAATTCCGCGTACCACGCATAACTTGATGTGAAACATCAAGCAAATATGATTAATACTTATCTCTTTTATCATATTTGCTACACTCCCCAATAGCTGGCTTGATATGGATCTGAAATCATATTTGCATTATATTCAATGAATATAGTTGGCAGAGTAAATTTAGAAGTTTTATTTGTTTTGTCGTGCATGATTTAACACTCGATCATGTTCAAGGGCGTTTATTAAATTTCAGCAAAGGCTTTGTTAGTTAGCAGTTATTTTGTTATTGTAGTCTGCAAAATACGAACCTGTATTGTCAGTTTGTAACATTTACGATCGACCAGTTTGACACCCATCACGTGTCAATGCGCGCCAAACGTTTAGCAAACCTTTTATGATAAGAGGACATAATAAGTCCACGTACAGTGTCTAGTCTGTAGCAAAACAAAGTAACATTTCGACTGGAGAATAATCATTGCATTTGGGAAACGGATTATACAGAGCCATCAAGGTTGATGTTACCAGTATACTGGTCAGACGCTAACTTCTCGCCTCAACTGGTCAAAAACACCTGCTTTAACACCGTAATGAACGACCGCCCTGACCTACGTGCTTATATTTTAGAACTAGAGTTGGGTTTCTCGAAACGATGTCAACTCTAACTCGAAACTCTAGGTTAGTACGCGCGTTCTGGGCTCTGAACATGCACGTCAGGGTTTGCATAATATTGTTACCATACATAGATAGGATTGAAGTCAGAAAAGTTGTGACTGAGTTTATCGCTGCATGTGAGGATAGAGCTGTGCTCGCGGTAAGTTCACACTGCTCTTAGTTTGTTGTACCACGCATAATGCACTGCTCTAAACAGACATGGACCGTACCACGGTAGGGTCCATGGTCTGTGGGATGATTTGCCATTTGGTGCAATCCCAGTTGGTCCACTCTACCATTACCTGCTAATATGTATGGGTTAGGGTTAGGGTAGGGGATCTGGATTAAGGGTTAACGGTTGAGGTTATGGTGTAGATTAAAGTTGTTGATAAGTTAATCCAATATTTGAATCTAAAACGGTGTTTTTTAAGGGGTTCCTTGTAGACGAAATGGCGAGTGGACCAACTGGGATTAGACCAAATGGCCATAAACCGTCTGTGGATCGTCTATCAAGAGCTAGCGACAAGTATGCGAACTTACATAGAGAACGAGGTCAAATGGAAAGTAGGTTGCGCGGGCCGATTTAATCGCTCTTTTCTAGGTTGCCCGGCCGGAAGAGATATCCATAATCTTTAATCGTACAAATTGTATAGAACTAGGCATATCTATAAACAAAGTTGTATGGATATTAAATATAACGTTGTCAATGCCGAAGTTACCGGTCTTCAGGTCTATACATGTACAGTATATGTATGTTTTTGGTTGTGGATGTTACAGTAATGTACCTCAATCCTAGGTGACGATGTATCAGAGAGTTTTATAGCGCCACGACTGTGACTGTGTCAGTGACGTAGAATCTACATGTCATGTCCTATTGTCACATCGAAGCGGACTTGACGTAATTACGTATGCATCGTCTTTTTAAGAGCAGCTGCCAGTCACACTCTTGATAATCTAAAACCCATTATTTTAACATCCAAGTAAACGTAACGCGCTCGCGCGTGCGTCGTATTGCTTAGAGCAGCTGCCACTCACGGTCACACCCACAGTCACAGCCCTTACAATTCAGAACCCTTGATTGCAACATCCATGCAGACGTGACGTAATTGCATATGCACTATGATGTTTAGAATAGCTGCCAGTCACAGTCACAGTCTTGATAATCTAAAACCCTTTATTGTGACATCGAAGTAGACGTGACGCAATCACGTATGCCACGTATTGCTAAGAGCAGTTGCCAGCCACGGTCACAGTCGCAGTCACAGTTGTGACAATCTCAAGGTCTTTCATAGTGGAACTCCCTTCCACTACACGGCGAGCAATGCTTAGTGTGACACCTGTCACAGTGGGCGGCCACGTCGCAGGAACTTGAGCGTGATCTTCCTGAGCGCTCCCGAAAGAACAACTTTCTCCCATGACTGATCCTGATAGTTCAGAGAGAAAGAAATCGGGATAAGTGCATGCGAATGGAGAATTTGGATTGACAAGGTCGTGACTCGTATCCTCACAACGTGCGGATGCCCTTTCTCCTAGAGACGGTTTAATTCATTCGAGCTCTCTTTTCCTTTATTCTGTGTATTCCGGTATATTCAAATGACGCGAAAGCATTATTTGGTTGGACAGAGAACACATATGGGCGGGAAATATGTGTGCTTTTTCTATGAAATCTACTCTGGAGCTTTCGTTGAAGCGTTCCTTCAAGACGATCTGATTCCACACAACCAGTACGACCATGAGCCTGTATTTCTTAGATACGACATGCTCTAAGTTACCGGAAAGTGTCTTAATGTTTTTAATGACTCTTTCGTCACTCTCTCTTATATTGTTCATGAATGTTATCTTGTCAAGTTCCAGACGTCACAAGTGCGAAATACAAAGATTTTCGAGTGTGCAAGGATGTTATTCCTCTTCAAGCGTGGGCAGAACGTAACGCATACTGACGTACGTCATAGAAAGTCGTCTTTCTAGACGATTATCCATAATGCTTAGATTTACATGTGTTTTTGTCCCGAGAGCTAGGCCCAGACACATTTATTAATGTGTTATTTGCCAAGAATGTCTAAAATAGAGCAATTAACTCGACATGTTTGTCTGAAATGCCTTTCGTATCAAATAACATGAGCTTGCTAATGAGCAACCTACGGCTTTATATGAGCGGAACACTTAAAAAAAGTCCCAGCAGCGTGTAGATTTACATGCACCACTTCAGTTTCACTCTGAATTGTTGTCGTTTTATCACCCCCAAACATGCCGAATCAGGCTTAATCTTCTAAGAAAGGGACCAAAATACTTAAAGGACTACGAAATGGGCAGTGATCTTCCGAAATCGTACTCAAGAGAGAGAAGTCGTGAGGGTTAAATCTTTGAGCGCCAGATGGTGTTTCGTGTGTAAAAAAAAATAAAAATAATGGTGCTGAAAAGTAAAGTCGTCGGGAAAAAGATGCTGCGGCAACGTAATGCATGACGTTTTATAATGCTATATTTTCTCAGTCGAATAAACCTATGCACTAAAGGGTACCTCTTTATTATGCCATCATATCAATATGCCTTGAAAGTTGTGACATACTTATTGCAAGCCGAATTTGTTTTATTACAAACACTAACAGTGCTGGTATATATCTTTAGAAAGATATATGGGAGCAATTAAAACCCAAATAAATAGGTAGAGCCGGGTGGTGAGACAAAGCTATTAAAGTTTGTTGATCAGTATTAAAAAAGTAATGCATTAATCTTGTCATTATTATACGTGAAAACGTGTAAAGAATGACCTTCGTGAAGATCGTTTTCAAATTGCTTCGAATTGCAATATTCAATTTTGTGAAAGGTTATGCGTAGGAGGCTGTTTCACAAGTTTCAGTTTGTACTGTACATGTCTAGTATTAATCTGTATTGAATGATGCTGAAGAGTGTGCCTTGGGTCACGGCAAGCGCCTGTAGTTCATGAGAAAGGCGCCTTAAGTGACCTTTAATGACCACGGTGCGCCTTTATAGACCGGAAGCCCGTAGCCGGTTAGCAAAGAAAGGCGCCTTCAGTAAGTCAAGGTACATTTACTCACTACAGTGCGCCTTAATATACCGGGAGCCCGTACGTGTTAGCATACATGGGGAGTTAAATCCAGCAGACCCAGTGGGGAATGTTGGGTATACTCCAAATAATACGGAATGACCATTAACTGCTAAATGAGTACCTGTACTGTTTGCCGGGATCAGCAGACGCTGAAATAGCAATGTTCACAGTCTTCTGTGTAGAGAGCAGGACAGGTATGAATCAAGTGTTAATATCCTCTAACTGCAATCCTAAGTGATGCGTGCGCCCCTAGACACCGCATTTTGAACAATGATATTGAATTCCTTCAAATTGATAATTACTCATTGTTAGAACTCACATGAAGCTGAAATGTACACATTGTAAAGCTCAATAATGTCACATTACCGGGCGCAGATTTTATGGAATTTCATCCATCATTCTTGCAAAAATCCCTTAAAGGTTTAATCACATTTTAATTTCTTGACAAACGAGAACCATAACATTTGTGTGTCTTACCTGGTTGCACAAGGTGACACGAGAGAACCTAATAAGATATTCAAAGGAATATTGCAAGAATAGTTCCACATGAAACTTCACAGAAATTGCGTCCCTCAAACTTACATTCTTTAGCTTTACAAAGTGTACATTTCGGCTTAATTTGAGATCTAGATTATGAGCTGCTATCAATTTAAGTGTCACATGTCATTTTCAGTTCGGGCGTCTCGGAGTTGGGGGAAGGCACTTAGAGGTAATTTTGGTATATTTGGAGTGTGCCCAACATTTGCCAATGCGTCTGCTGGGGTTATCTTTCCGCGTCTGTTTAACGGCTACCAGATCCCGGTCAAATGGTCACCACAGATGCATGCCATTATCTAGGGTTTTTTTTTTTTTACAATAAGCCACTTCCAATTTGAGAGCTTTACTACAGCTGTGTGTCTTTATGCACGACGTCTTCGTAGGTAACATAATGCACCTTCACTCCTTATCGTTAAGTGACTTTAATCGCCGTAAGACTCACATAGGCACCGCAAGGTGCACGTCGTCACCACAGCGCGCTTTAAGGTACTTTATAGTAGGGTGCCTCCAGTAGTCCCCGTTTTCACATATATACGCCTTTAATCAGTGTAAGGCTCCTCCAATGATCTCCACCATAGCGTGTTTATTCACCGCAATGCGCACGCCACCGTAACGACACCCTCTTTATCACTACCCCCCAACTCATGCTAGAGAGGAAGAATTAAATACTACATATTTATCAGTCAATGGACGTACGTACTCACAGTACTCCCTGAGGGCGCATGATATTATGTATTGTGGAGGTCTTAACTTCCTCATCGGATTATGCCTTAGGTAAGGGCCACAAAGTTCCAACGATTCCACTCGCCAGTATATCGCGCCGAACAACGATGAGATGCAGTGTGTCTTCTTAAACTTGGAAGAACAATAGCTGAAGAAAAACGTCCCATCTACATACTATATTATTATAACGAAACGTTGAGTGTCGTTACCATGACAAGGGCTTTAATACTGAGAGCCCATCTGCTGTTTTCATTATATCCACAGGGGTTGTGGGTTGTAAGAATTAAAAAAAAAAGAACTGTCATCCACATGACACAGGTGTTGTGTGTCGTTAATTATGGACAATTACTAGCCGGACAGTCGAGGTTTTGCACTGATATTTGTTTTTACTGCCACAAGCAATGTTACATATACCCGTATACACATATCTATATATTTTAGATTTATCTTCGAATATAACCCCTCGTTATCAGGCGCTGAAATTAAAAGAGAAGTTAAACTATACAGTGATCGTTTCACCTACGCAGTGTGTCTTCATTTCGCAGATTCTGGCTTACAACAGGATTGAGCTATATTTTTTTGTTTGTGATATTCCTCCTGCTCTTGAATTGAAACAAGCAAATTACGCAGAGAAGCGCAAAACTGTTCCTTCTGGGCAGAAAAAAAAACACTCGGATTTTACGAGCTGGTGGAGTTTGCTTTCGAAAAATGAACAGCATCGTTCACTGACGCGAGAGGCACTATTTGCATTACCATGATTAGTGTTAAAATGTCTTGAAATGGCATTTCACGGTTTTCTCAATGCCCAACGTGACATTCCTTCAATAAATTCTGCGTCCCCTGTTCTCATGCATTTGACTGCCTTTATTTTTCCCCGATCCAAAACTGTGGATTCTGAGTGACAGAGAGTTGGCGTTCCCGCTGCGATTTCGTCAGAAATAATGTATGTTGAGTTGATGTTGGCGTCCTTCGTTCCCCTTTTAACTGAAAGGAGTTGTAAAAGGCGCTAAGGTCACTACTTGTGTAACATTTATATGCAGCCCTTTCCGCAATTTCGATTTATGTAGAACGTTTTCAAATCAATAAAAATCATTGACTGGAAAAGAAACGAACTCACATTTGACTCCTAACAGTCCAACATAACTCTAAGGGATTGCTACAAAATAAATAAAGGCCGAGTTAAGATTATAAGTTGTATTTATGTGATGTGATGTATTCAAATTAGTGAAATGGGATTTTTCCCCCTCGGCTACTGAAGGACGGATTGTTCATGACTTGTGTTAACTTGTAAGTGTTAATGGGGTAATGTGTAAGGAGTGGGTAACAAGACCTTACTGTTTAGAGCGTAGTTTTTGTTTATTTGGTCATTTATGTGTTGGATATTCTACACTACGTTTTAATTTTACGTATTTTTTCATATTTTTGTCAGCGTATTAACGAGTAGCAATCCTGATTCTAGACTTCATTTGATAATCATGTAAAGTAATGTAATATAGTATGATTTACGGTATGATATGATTGCGTTTAGTATTACATTTATAGGGTAATTTAATCATAATAAAAAATATCAATGTAATCGTGATGTGCACAGTAATGATTGATAACATAAGATATATGATGGTAGCCTGATACATGTGTAGTGAAATTAAGACATTGAGGGGGTGTTTCTTTGAATTAGAAATTGATCATCAATAACAGCAACATGCTATCTTTTGCGTATGTGTCTATATATCTCGGACTAGACGAAATCTTAGTAAACAACATTCTGCATTGAGATACGATCGCGTCATTTTGAGTAAAGGAATGCGAGGAGAAAGATGAATGCGGCCCATTTTCAATAGAGGCAGGAGTTGGCAGCATTGTCATGAAGCTGCACGTGATGCGCGCCATATTAAACTGTGCACGAGACCTTGAAACATAAAACCTCTCATCTGACATGTTATGGCGATTAGTAATTCCAGCCTCCTACCAATACCGCTGAGCAGAAATGAACACCCGTCAATGAAAAGTGTGGGGGTGTAAACCATGCAGGAGGCATTCGCAAAGCGGGTGGGATGATTGGCGATGGGGCGAGGTAGAAAGTGGCATAGGGTAGAGGGTGATGGGGTAGAGGGGATGGGGAGAGGGGGAGGGGAGTGGGCAGGAATATGTATTTGTTGGGTTGTAGTTGGTATGATATGTTAACTCTTTTTGAATTATTGAGGCATATTTCCACTGCTAATATATATTTTCCCATAGAGCAGTATAGAGTCTAGCGGAGAATGAGGTAAAGTGAACGAGTAAACGTCAACACTGCTCTGGATCTACAGTTCAAATATATGTTACTAAATCATTGAACATTCCGACAACCTGCTCGTGTTACTTGTGACATTGAATACAATTCGGCATGTAAAGTAAAGTGTAGGTACCTCGTAGTCAGACACTCAGATACATGCACGTCGTTCACTTTACATCCCTCGTGACCCGTTTATACGAAGAATAAGACAGTTGGTCAATAGAATTTGATCACTTGTTTTGCTTTCCTTCGTTTCCATTAATATTTGTTTTTGTATCGGCTTAGAACATGTAGCACTCTTACCCCAACTGACGGAAGTTCTTCTCACGAAAAAGCTGATACCGTTTGCTTTTTCTCTCTTTCCTTTTCATCCTTGTTTTCTTTCCCAAATTTGTATGAAGAAGCTCGCGGTGTTTATCCTTGACCTCCTCCAACTATTTTTACAACGGCTAAACGCCTTTCTTCCCTGCAAAGTATGCTTCAATTCAAGAATCTATCTCGTTCTGTCTCTCATGTTTTTTCCTAGTCCCCCTTTTTTCCGTTGCCGCTCCCTTTTTCTGTGTCACTCGCACACGCACACTCTCTTTCTAAACCCTCTCTTTGCACATTATTCTCATTTCTGTGTGTGTGTGTGTGTGTGTGTGTGTCTCTCTCTCTCTCTCCCTTCCTCCCCTTCCTCCTCTTTTTGTCGTTCTTTACTTGTTTGCTCTCTTTCTTTCTCTGCCTCTTCCATCTCTTTGCCTCTCTAAAGCGTATTTCTCTTTTACTACCCCGTTTCTATGTCACCCACCTACATATGCATATCTCAGTCTCTTTCCCGAACTCTCTTTTTCTCTACCCCCTCCCCCCCCCCCCCCCCACACACACACACTCCCAGGCACCTCACGCTACGTTGTCTCTCATCCAAACGCACTCTATTCTTTCCTCCTCTTGCCTTTTCCTCTCTCCTCTCCTGGTACTTGTAACCTGAGTATTCGATTATAATAGCCTAGACATTATAATGTCTAGTTCTCTTGGGCACATTGTTGTTCATATGTCCCCCCCCCCCGACTTTCACCACCCCACCCCCATCGCTTCTCCATCTCTCTCTCTCTCTCTCTCTCTCCCTCTCTCTCTCTCTCTCTCTCTCTCTCTCTCTCTCACTCTCTCTCTCGGTCGAGCATCGCTAGAGGGAGTGTGGCACATCGCTGATGTCTTTAATCAGCAAATACAACCACTTCTAGGAATACTCTACATTCAGTAGAAACTCCGTTTTCACTTTTCAGCAATTTAAAACAGACACCCCCCCCCCCCCCCACCCTGTGCTCTTATCCCTCCTCTATTCCGATGTCGCTAGCGGCCTGCCTCTGTCTCGTAATTTGGACTCGACATCGACTCCAAATTTAAGACAAATGGCAAGATGTCGCTTCTTTGCGGACACGGACTGGAAACCCTAATCCTGCATGGACCACAGGAATGAAGAAATGAAACGTCATCGTTGAAAAAAAATCCGTTTTACTTCAAACGCAGAAGACATCTAAGCAAAAGCATACGCCAAAATGTATAAAATAAGGTCCTCAACCTGTCTGATTTTAGAGTTTTAATGAGTAACATTCAATGACATTTTCCATTCATTGCCTGAATACATGTGAGGAGCTGCATGCATTTATTCAAATGGATTTGGTATCGGATCTCAAGAGCACTCAGAACATTAGCGTTGGATTTTCATCAGCAATACAAAACAACAAAATGATATAGAGCCTACGAAAGAACTATGTTCTTTGCAATAATCTCGACATTTATTAAGTCACGGGGCAATCTTAATATTTATTGTTGTGAAAAGCGTAAAAAAAGAAATGGATGGAATAAAACTTGTACATTCTGTAGATTACATTCTGTAAATTACATTTCACTCGTAAATATCCAGGTTTTGCTGTTATTCCATTTGTTCTATGTGATTTTTCCCTGATAGAACTATTTCCTCCATACTATCCTCTCACCACCACACATTGTGCCCCCCTATTCCTTTCACCCCAACCGAGTCATAGTATACATACCCTCCCCTGTCCGTAATCGATTGTAATTCGCGGGGATTTCTGCGATCGTATAGCTGGACGCAACCCAACAGTGTGTATACTGAGGACCATAATACGTTTTATTTAGAGATAAATGCCACTGTAATGAGGTGCTATATATAGATTACTAGAATGAATCCAGCAGCCATATTATAGGCTACCCTGGGCGAAAGGCTGAAGTAACTATTGACTTTGCATCTCGCACATACCACAGATTATAGCCTGGCTCGGTCTCTCGTTTCTCAAAAACAGTCTTACTTTTCCATCTGCACGTATCAACAAGACGCGGATGTTTGTCAGTAAAAGAAAGAGGCTCTTCCAGACAAGATGAATAACTATGACAGAATATCACATGTCGCCGAATCCGATTAAAGAGAGAAACAACTAATGTAGATTCGTGAGGAAGAAAATAACGATGACAACAATTTTGCAATATGTTTATAAATTTGATATCAATGGATGCACTTCCTCAATCAAATATTCTTGGCACGGATTCTATTACAGAAGCAATTTTGGAAAGGAGAAAGTTAGTTTACATAATGTTTCATTGTAGATGCTGGGATTGATATCAATTGCATTTTGACTTACATTCAAGCGCGCCTCGCTGTTTTGGCATGTTCGAGGCTAGATCTAATGAAGCACCACACTCTGTCCATTGACCCTACCACGTCCATGTTCTGTCCAAGTAGACAGCATAGCAAACGATGACTGACGCCTAGCGTTTAAAAGAAAACAATCTCCTTAATTAGCGTGAAACCGTGAGAGGGTTGCGTAATGCCCGTGAACCTGCTCCGCTATTTCGGTCAGTGTAATTATAGGGCACGAATCTATATACTTTTACCGTCTCTGCTTATCCATGTGTGAAATATCGATAAGGGTATATCTTGATAATGAAAACAAATTGAACAGAAAATGTATTTGGCAAATATTAATGAGACTAAGTAAGTTGAGAGGAGCAAATATGAACACTTTTGGTGAAATACAGGGGGAGAAATCTGTCACAATGTGAACAATTCACTTTAATACAGTCGACAACATCATCTTATCCATGTGCTCATGACATAACCTCGACCGAGGTATTGAACCCGTCCTTTACTGACCCCGCGTATTTGTGGGTCGGCTTTTCTCCGCTCAGATACTGAGCAGCACGACTCCCGCGTAATCTGCTGCACGCACAATAGACGACAGGCTATGAATAAACTTCAAACGCGTAAAAATGCGCAATTACGCAAATCTACGGCAGAATAAGATTTTGCTAAGAGATGTCTTGACCTTGCACGGTGTTATGTATATCTTACACATTTTACCAAATCAAATTCCTTCCCATCTTAACATGCTTATATATTGCGGGATTATAAGAGTCACTTAATTGTTACTTATTGTCGTACATTTTACGTTACTTAAAGAAACAATGAGAGTTAAATAGGAACACGCGTGAAAGTAATACTTAGAGTAAAAACAAACCTCACGGACAAATTAACGGCCGGCTAGAATATAGAATAACTCTTTATTGTTTTAAATGGGATAAGGGGAAGATTGCGAAACTAACGATTTCAATTTGCATGTATTCACTGGTCGGCAGGTTTTGGAATGAAGGATAAAGAGTGCCGATAGATGGAATGATAGAAATAACTGATGAATAATGTAGTGTGATATGTATTGAATTATTTATTGGTTATGGTGATACGCTGTCAAAATATTTTAACTAATTCATTGAATCCTTTATCACAAATTGTTATACAAATATGTATCAATTATCGCCAGGTATATTATTCCAACCGATGAAGCTGAGGAAATCTATCTCGGAGAAGTTGCTTTAACGTTACACGTTCTCGATGGAGAGAAAACTGGTTGAGGAAAATGCACTAGAAATGTAATGTATTAACTCCTCTGCCAGACTCCATATTGCCATATGGGAATAGTGTGTATTACTACTTCAAAATGCCTCAATGGCGCATAAAGAAGAAAACATACGTGTTTCATGCTCCTTTGCGATCCCATACACAAGCACCTTAGCTATAGCACTCCCATTCATATCTTCATATTTGTTGAGATGACTTATTCCAGCCGCCTTACTCTCGAGAAAAGGCTCTGCGTCTTAAGAAAGGTCAGTGAGGTAATCTCAGCGGCCAAGCCAAGAAGCCTCGTCCGTACCCTCAGTCAACACGCCCATCGCTCAGGTTGTAGACTCTGCCCTGATTCTTAACTCTTTATGCACCACTAAAACATCTTTGCACTGGTAATGCATACGTCATTTTGGAGTCTGGCAGTGAAAGGCGTTAATTCTTTACCTTTTGAGATCGCCTCCCCTCCACTTCGTAAGCAATATCGCAAATTGTGAAAGGCGTGTTTTTTCGCCATACGCCTTCACGCCATTGTGAGCGATGAAAAACGGGGTTGGCCATGGAACTGAATATTTCAGTCAGAGAGCGTTTTCTACGTGAATAGTATCAAGGGAATCAGAGAATAAAACGCCTTGCTGGTCCTTTTGATGATGAGAGCTCGGATAATGGACTTGCGTGGTGTCCATTGGTGAATGGTTTCTTCTCCGCCCGTTCGCTGAGCGAGCATGGAGTGTTTGCGGTCCTTAAGGCATGCTGTTTGCCCATCTTTATACGTATTATTACAGAGAGCTCTAGCAAATACAGATCCTGTGTAGAGAACACGCAAAGTATTGATATCTTTTACTGACTGCGGTTTTACTTTTGTGAGTCCTGACAGATGTACAATGCTAGAAATGCAAAGACGGGATCGGATTTCACTAGCATCACTGGAGGCAGATTCGACTGAGTTTTCACTTGGAAATTGTGTCGCAGCCGCGTCTTTCATGGTCTATTTCTATGGCGAAAGACAACATTATGAAAAGGAGCTGTACTCAGTGAAGTAAGATTTAGCTCCTACGTCATCTCAGATATTAGGTAGAGTGTCTTTCCATGGTGATGTATTAAAAGTCAAACAAATTAGGGAATCTCTCCTTTACGAAGCCAAGAAATGATTTGTTCTCAATCATTTGTTGCTTACTATGCTTACAGGTAAACTTCTTACAGTGTGATTCAGTTCACAAATGAGGCCACGATTAGACTTGCACCGTGCTCTTTTGATTATGAAACATGCTGTTGTTGGGGAATTTGCAACTCACATAATGTGTATAGTGCATTGTGTTATACGTACATGAATTAAACGAAAACCACCATGAAGGCTTGCGTTACAATTATCATAATCCACTTAGGCGCACAAATTGTCATACCTCACCGCACATGATTTTAGTCAGGAAGTGATATCAGTGGTCAAAATCTAATTACAGAATTGAGCCTTGCGACTTACCATGCGTACTGTCTTCATTACTGCAACTGGAAAAAAATTAATACAATCGATGGAAAAGCAACACACTCATAAGTAGTATCACTGTGTGTATGATTTATCTTTGTTTAAACCCATGTGCGCACGACAAAATACTACAATGCGCAAAACACATTAACAAGTAGTTAAAAGCAAACACAGTCAAGTTCATATACTGTACGTGACCTAGCTGTCAGACAAAACCAAGCTTTGTAGACACCAGATATAAATCATTTTCGATTAGAGTTTATAATTTTCCGAAAATTTAAGCTTAAAGGGAACATACTGTACTGGGAAGACAAAAAAGCCTTCAAAAGGTGATCGTGAACAATCTTCTTGCCAATGGTCTAAAGTTTATGTATTGTTCATTTTAGAAACTTGCTAAAAGTTATTTGCCCTCAAATGGTCCACATTTTGACTAATTAGGGATTAAGTCCCAAATCCTGAAATTGTTCGGCCCTAACATTTTGAGAATTTGGAATTTAATCACTAATTACTCCAAATGTGGATCATTTGAGGGCAAATAACTTTCAGCAAGTTTCTAATATGAACAATACATACATTTTAGACCATTGCCAAGAAGATTACTCACGATTCCCATTTGAAGGTTTTTTTGTCTTCCCTGTACAGTATATGCCCTTTAAGTTTAAGCAGGTGCAGTTACAGTTAATCTGGAGGGTTCAGTTGAGTGATCTTTACAAAATGGTAGTATTTACAGACAATAGCCTTTGGAGCTAGAGATAAATATGTATGCGTCAATGGAGACAATCCCTCTCTTTGGTGCCTTTTCTCCACATCTATATTGGCGAGTTAACAGTGTTCGTACGATGTCGACTATGACGGAGATCAAATATATCAATGCGCACATCCATGCTCCTCTGGTCTACTTCTCCATTGTGTCGTTTGGGCGAACATTGTCTGTTTGATCTGACAGGTTATTATTTTACCTGCCGAAAAGAATAAGCTAAACAATCTGAAGGGAAGATGGAACTACCCAAGGTGCAGCACCGTATTCAGTTTAATACGCGGGCATATGAGTTTGCCATCTTCGTTTCCATGGACATACCACTCGTTCGCGCGGGAACGATATGTGGATTCATCTGGCGGCAAATGCCACGGGTCACGTGATCCGAGACTGCAAACATGCACGCGGTAAGGTGAGAGAGAGGTGGGATGCAGTCCTCGACAGAGGGAAACTTGAAAACCCGACATCTCTACCTGTTTCTTGCGCGCCCGGAGTAGCTACAATTACAGATCCTATTCCTGTAGTTTGCTGTCGACCTTTGGGTCAGCGAGGGAGGTTTCCTTGAAAGGACGGATCGCGGCTACTCGAGACGCAAGGACAAGGGTTTGTCTTGCGAATGAGGATACACGGACAAACACTTCAACGCGAAGACGTTTCCATCTCCTCAGCGAACTCTGTACTCCTTGAAGGAGACTCGAGCTACGATGTGCAATGCATTCTTCTGGAATTTCGGAGATGTCCTTTACGAGTTTTACTAAATTTGATTAAATGTTCAATTAATACGAAGTATAGAACGGGACGAATATCCTGGGGAAAGTGATTGTGAAAAACAAACCATCATTCCAATATTCAGAAAGATTTGTTTACGTTGAATGTTCGTATTTTCAATCCAATTGTATCTTATGTATATCACCCCACCCCCTCTATATCTATGTCTCCGTCTCTACCTGTCTGTATGTCTCTCCCTCGTGAACGTTATCGTGTTCCCTCACCTATAACCTTAATCTCCTCCCCATCTCTCCATCTACCACTATCTTCCTATCTCCCTAAACAATCATCCCCTCTCCATCATCCTCTCCTCTCCTTCTTTTGCTTTAGATCTTCACTTCTTAACATGCCCTTCATATTCATACTTTTTCCCCTTCTCCCCTTCTCCATCTTCTTCGCCCCCTTTCTTTCCCCTCTCCCTTGCGAGTTTACCAGTGCTCATAACTCTATCCGTCTTCCTACCATATTCTCCCACCCCCTCCCCCTTCTTCCTCCTCTCCCCTTGCGAGGTTCCCATGCTCATTACTTCTATTCGTCTGTCTACCAATATCTATCCCTCCTCTTCTTTACCCATCCCTGCCTTCCTCCCCCCTTCCTATTATTCCTCATCTCCCCTCGCGAGTTTCTCCATGCTCATACTTCCATCCGCCTTCCAACCATGTTCACCCCCTCCTCTCCCCCTTCCCTCCCTTCTCCCTCCCCATTGTCCATCCTCTCCCCTCGCGAGTTTCTCCGCGTCCCAGATGAATCGTAATGAGGGGATTGGTATTTCCGGTGCAGCGCATCCCGCTAGTGTTTGGCATACGGTGAATTACAGGCCTAGCGGGTGTAGAGTGGTGGGGGATTAAATACAATTACGGGTGTAATTTGGTGGGGTTTAGCTTGCAACTCCGAAGCGGGGCCTCGAAATAGGAACCAAGCTTCAAACATACAAGAAGGAGAGAAATAACGCCACCGCTGTACTCCACAATGCCCATAATCCTCCGTATAGTCCGTATGGATTATTGCTTGCATTTGAACATCTAATCCAACCGCACGAACAACAAATCACAGACGGGTTGACCACTTAGTGGGATATAATAAGAGTATTATCATTGCGAACGAGGAAACGCTGAATGTTAAAACTTATATCTGAAACGGCATAAGCTTATGTACGTTGTGTTGGGGTTGTAGCGTGCAAAACCCGCTGGAAATATACCCCAGCGCTGTGAAGTTCAACACTTGCTTAAGCGCCGCGGAACTCAATCCCTGTTCCGGAAATTACAGATAAGCGATTTTCATATTATGTTGCCGCCAAGTTTCACTGCGAACTGGTTCTCAATCTTCTGCCATGTGCTTTGCTTTTCCACTATACTAGACTGCTAAAATGCCCTAGCCTCTGGCTGGGTGATACCTTGAATATTTCATGCCGTGTTGTCGTCAGGATGCATGTCCAGAGACAATCCCTAGTCAAATGAGCATTGACCTACATAGGAGCTGATTGGAGTAATTAAAAATACATGACTAGAGAACGGAGTGGAGGACATGGTCATGTTGATTCATTTTAGTAAGAGTCTCATGCAACGATTTGTGTTTTATTATGAATTATAAACGAGAAGCATCTGGTCACATGTTGTTGACCTTCAAGCAGTAGCTGAATAAGTTAGCTGTACAGTGTTGTACAGTGTAAACATCATAGAGCTTCTTTTTTAAACTGAAAGGACTAAAACTGAATGAATAAATAGCCATGTGAAGACCGTTGTCTGTGTAACGTATTCCGCAGTAACCATGGGTACGATTTCTCCATGCAATGTGCGTGATTACAACTCAATGCTTTCAATAGGCATAATCTAATGAAGCATTTGCACTGACAACAATGGAACAATAGTCATAGTTTAACGTGCTTATGTTTACGCTTGTCAATTAGATTTAACAGCGAACAGCTACATCTAAGTTGCAATGAGCAGTGTTCTATTCGAATCGTATATCTAATGTAACATTGATATTCAGCTGCTGTATCGATTGGTATTCCTCTTAGATAATTATGTCGTATGAGGAATCGATACAGCTTACAATTGGGTACTAGGTCGGGCAAATCTTGCACACAGCTTGAACTTGAAGTAGTTCAGGATCTTAAAAGAACGACTCTCACATGAGAGTAAGTTCAATATTTGTTGTCGCCTACAGCGCTTAATCATATCAGTCCCATATGTGATTAACTGTGTTGTTATTTGCATGGGATTATGATTTGTTTGTAATGTGATGGTTAGATGAATCTGCTTTCCAAGGTCACCAGAAAAATAGCTTTCATGGGAGGACCACATCCTCTCACCTTAGTAAGCATAATTACGGCCCACCCTTTGAGTTAGTTATGGGGCACCTCGGCTCATATTATAGGCCCTCTAATTAAAAAAATATGTACCCGCTTTGGTATGACGATTTCTTTCCTTTTTTTCCAAAAGTGGTAGTGTGCGGGGATCAGATTGATTGGAAGGAACGACATTTTAACGTAAATAAAGCAAAAAAAAAAAAAAAGCAAAAAACTGTGATGTTTTCACCAGAAAAGACCCATTTTAACTAGACCACTATGCATCATGTCAGAAAAGAAGTTGAAAAGAATAAGATATATATATACAGACAAATAAATAAAAATTCTGGAGAAGAAGAGTATGTACAACATTTCGGTCATAGACCTTTCGAGACTGATGTACCGAATCTACACGTATACATGATATGCGTAATGTTGTGACGACGAACGTATACACACAGCATTCTCTCTCTCTCTTTCTTTCTCTTCTTGATTAAAAATCCTTACAAGGATTCTTGCCCTTAAATGTCACCGCTGGACGTGCTTCCCAACGCAAGAAATACTCCCTCGAGCGTGCTGATTTGATTGGGCCGTTGTTTCAGCGAAGATTTCTGGGTGGGTTTGCCCAGCTAAATTGTAATCGCAGCATATCACTGATCTTGAGGTAAAATACATTGATTAGGATTGACGGGTGACTAAGAGGTATGACCCGCCCTATTTTCATTGCGATAGATTGTTGGTTTTGAATTGAATGCTAACTCATTCTGTCACTATTGACCTTGACACAGTGTAAATAATATTTCTGATCGCCGTAGGGTCCTAAAGTCAAAAGCCTCTAATGTAAGAGGGCTGAAAAGAATTGGCATTCCAAACAGTGAAAATGTAATTTTAGGAGCTTCCAAGAAAAAAAATGTAGGTTTTTTTTTTCTCCTGTCATAAACATAACACTGTATAATAGATTGGTTTAACTTAAATCTAGAGATGAGTTGGTGTGATGATTCCATAATAGCAAGGAATTAAAGTTATTGGTCCAAAGAATGAGTAGATCTATTTGCTTTTCCAGATTGCGAACAATTAAGTATATTTGGGAAACTTAATGATCCAACTCGATCAGCTAAATATTAAGGTAAATGTTTTTTTGTCTTCTAAATTTTTATTAATTTTAATTAATTTTATTAATTGTAATCTGTGAGTTATCTAATTTCAAACGATTCTACGAATTGTAAAAGGTTTTTGTAGGTCTAGCTCACAAATTGCCCTTTCGCCCTTGTTTGATGTCTACATTGATATAAGGCAGAATGTCACACAGACATGGTTGTTTCCATTTCATTTTAGAATGGAACATTTCCTTTCTCGCTTACCATATGCATACAGGCACAAGTTTGCTCATCTCAAATCGTTTAACTCAAAATGTATTGGCAGGATCGGAGCAGCGATGCAGACGGCCCTCCGTTCTCTATTCTTCTGTCAATAGAGGTCTGCGTGCGACGCTCCGCTTAAAATAAGTACCAGTCCGCCGCGCTGACGTCACAGATTTATGATACTTTCTCTAGCTCGTACGTCACAGTAGTCATAGAATCTCTTATTCCTCCCACAACAATCGCGCTGCTGCGGCGGACAAATGAAAATAGAAATCGGCAGTGCGGGAGCTAGGGGCGCGGAGGGTTTGCCCCAGCCCGTGCATCTTCTACACCCGCGCGCAAGGGAAGATGCCAATGCGTTTGGCGCCACGGGACAGTGAATAAGTTCCACATAACCGATCACTTACCAACATGCATGTCGAACAGTGCGACTACCTCGCTCCCTCGACGGCTAAGGAGGGCTGAATACACCGTCGGAGGGAGATTGAGACGGTGAAGGGAGGTTTCACCTGGTGTTTGTCTGTGCCACTGGCATCTCATCCCGGCTCCATTAGTTTTGATTGAATTGTTGTCATTTCCCAGTGTCAATAATAACCATCAGCGGCGCTGTGCCGGCTATTGCATGCCGGGAGGCCGGGGTGCGGCCAGTCCCTTCGAGCGACAACGGGAAAAGAAATATTAAGTTTTCTCCAGCTACGTTTTGGAATGTTTGGATACTACTGTGAGAAGTAAAAACAACCCGAAATATAATACGTGTCTGTCTACCCATTGATTAGGTATGATTGATATAAATATGGAAAGAGGAAACATGTCTCCACATTGTTTTCTATGTAAGAGTGCCTTCTAAGACATTCCGTCATTGAGTGAGTGAACAATGTAAGTGATGCATAGGCCACGATAAATCGATCATGTACGTGTTGCGCGTGACATTTTACGCAATACATATTCGTGAATATCCTCCAAAACGTCTATTGACAGATTCTTTCCTGACATAGACTACCAATATATCCGGTCAGCACGAGCACAATCGATACTTTATGTTGCTAAAAGAATAAATTCTATACCACACCCACTATTAACATGATCAATACCTTAATCGGCAACATCACCAACAACTAGGTTTCTAGGATTGTCTCTACTACTTTCATCACTGTTTTCTCGTCGCAACTGACCTTAGACAACGCTATCCCGATGATAGTTCACCATTATCATTGTCGCTACTTTCGTCACTACCATCATGTTCATTTGCATATCGTAAGAAGTGTTTGAAACTACTCCAGGAAGTGCTTCATATTTCCTTTTGATGCTTAAGTATCGTAGTTATGAAGTTGTTGTCGTTCCTACCACTGCTGATGCTGCCATGGTTGGGGATGATTTTATGAAAGTGGTAACTACCATGATGTTATCATTGCTGCGGCTATAACTATCATTGTTAATGACAGTAACAACAATTGTTATCGACGTTAAAGAAAGCAGCAACAACAATTATCGATATTAGAGACAGAAGGAGCAACAGTTATCGATGCCCCCTCTAGACACTTTCCTTATTCTTTCTGTTTCCTCACCCCAGGCTCAATTGAGTCAACTGAGAATAAACCTGAACAATCGCAAAATAAATTCTCTCTCTCGATTTACGTTCGTTCGTTCTTTTTTTTTTTTTTTGATGCATTACCAGTTAATGTCCCAAATAGGCGAATCGTATTTGCCTCTCAGCAGATTGTGTGAGAAACATTTGCTAATCAAAGTAGTGAATAGAGAATGGAATATCGTTATGAATGATTTGACATGTAATGTTATTAACGTTGGAGTGGGGTAATCTCAAGCGACGGATGTGATGACCAGAAAATTGAATGAATTGAACATGCTGCGGTAAACTACGAATGATTAGTCTGATTGATGAGTCTCGATCAGGCTGATACAGTCAGACATTGAACGCTGCTGATTCAGCTTTCCTGAATATCAATCATACCAGAAGCACTTATTCTATTACATACTCTACATCACTAAAACTCATGTGGGTGTTGTCATGGTATCATACGCCGTAAAAATGTATCAAACACTTCGTCATTATGTTTACGGTGCATTAACGATGATATTAATTGGTGTGATTTTTCTTTTTCCCTTTTCCTCCCACACTACACTTTCATTCTCTCTTTCTCTCTGCTGAATTACCTTCCTAATTTCCACCTGTTTCACATTTCCTGCCCATTCACAGTTCTTAGCTGACTGAAGGTTCGGCCGTCCGCTATGCCGCTCACCCTTAGTCCGACCTCGGCCACGAGCACGGCTGGCATCTACAGCGTCGACTACGACTACCTCAATGCTTCGTGGGAGGGGAACGACACGAACACCGCTCAGCAGCCGTTCGGTGACCACGACGTGTGGGAAGCCATCCTCATCATCATCATCAGCGCCACCATCGCCATCTTCACCGTGTGTGCGAATGTTATGGTATGGCTGTCTTTCTACATGGAAAAGCAGCTGCAGGTCGTCAACAACTACTTCATCCTCAGCCTAGCCACCGCAGACATCATCATCGGGGCCATGTCGATCCCGTTCTATACGTTGTACCTTCTACAGGGTGGCTGGAGGCTCGGAAACATCTTTTGTGACATTTGGCTCTCCATCGATTACGTCGCATCCAATGCGTCGGTCATGAATCTGTGCATTATCTGTTTTGATCGATTTCTATCAGTGACTAGACCGCTCACTTATAGGGCCAATCGGACTCCTAGGAAGGCAAAGATGATGATATCATTTGCCTGGATTATATCCGTCGTAGTGTGGGTGCCGCTCATTGTTGGCTGGCAGTTCTTTGTGGGAGGAGGTAGGAACGTGCTCGAGAATGATTGCTACATTCAGTTTCTTAGTGATGAAGTGTCACTGAATGTCGTGACTATAATGATCGCGTTTTATGTTCCGGTTGGGCTCATGGGAACCCTGTACTATAAAATCTGGCGAGAGACTGAAAAGAGGTCACTGGAGCTGGAGAAATTACAAGAAGGAGGCGGCCACTCCAGCGCCCCCGCACGTCGGCTCTTGTCCAACGAAGACACCGATGACGAGGTCGTGGTACGCGTCAAAAACCAATCCCGGTGCCTCCGATGCCCTTGTTGCATGATCGCAGACCTTGGAGAGGAAGATGATGACAGCAGCGACATCACAGTCCATCATAACTCCCCGTCCACCATGTCCTACTCGACGAGCCTCAAATCCCGCCGCGGTTCTCGCGCGCAACAAGTCTTACCACCAGATTCGCCTCGCCGCAACCTTCCCAGAGACTCTCCGAAAGGCTCGACTCAAATGAACGGCAACTTGGCTGTTCCGGAAGAAGAAATTAGCCATGAGAATAACAAAAGTTTTGCAGCTTCCCTCTATACAATCCTCATAAAACTGCCCGATGAGAGTGCTAACGCCAGCGACGAAGATAAACTTGCCCGGATAACCATGGTAGAAGAATCTCCGCAGAAAGAACAGAGTATGATTCAAGACCAAGAGGGCACTCACCTAATGCCTCCAGAGACTGTCGGCAACGAGAAGTCGAGGTCGAACTCTGTGGTTAGCAACAACAAAGCACCTATCAACAATCAGTTTAGCATTAGCACCATCTCTATGGTCAACAAAATGGCCAGTCGCGCAAAAACCAACGTTAACCGTAAACGTAAATCACAACTAATACGCGAAAAAAAGGCCGCGAGGACATTATGTGCCATCCTTCTAGCGTTTATCATCACGTGGACCCCTTACAGTGTTTTGGTACTCGTTTCCTTCAGCGGGGTTCAGAACGATGCTATCCAGAGGAGTTTCGAAGTTGCCTATTGGTTGTGCTACCTCAACAGCACGTTAAACCCCGTTTGTTACGCTTTGTGCAATGCGACTTTTCGACGAGCTTTCAAGCGAATCCTAACTTGCCAGTGGACACCACGTCACAGAAGGATGCAGAAGCAGCGGTTACACGCAAAAAGGCGGGAAAGATGAAACGAGGCCCGTTTTTAGACTTCCTCCACATTTTGGAGTACTGACAGCAAATCTTCAGAAGATGTGATACCGGGCCATTTGCTGTTTAGTACTTCGATGCGGGATATATTATTTTTTCTATCGTGAACATGACATTAAGGCTTGCAGCTGTTAAAATCTTACATGAATTTAATTATAGGTTTAACAACGAGTGCAATATGTTTTAAAAGGCCTTTTACGAGGAGCGTTTTGTGAAGCGCCTATATGCTACGTGGTAATTACATGCATACTACCGATTGACATACATGTAGGAATGGTCACGTATCTACTGCTCACAATGAGGTCAGACGAATTCACATTTTATCGCATTAACAAAAATAGATTTGATGGATCCGTTCAGAAATTGTCAAAGGACTGGCATACTATAGACATGATCAGGACTGCACAAGTACTTAGAAGACAAGAGAATGACATACACAAAGACAGAAATAAAACGGACAAAGTCTACGTTTTATGAAAGACTACCGCAGTCTTCCTCCCTTTTGTGGACAAGTACAGCTAATTTGTTTCCAGACTTTTTTTCTCACTTTTTTATCGCTCCCTTTGAAATGGGTTGGAATTATACCTTGTCCTGTAGGAGCCTTTGTTTAATGACCAAGTTACTTTTGTTTTAGTTCAATGCAGTCACAACAGTAATTGCTCTTGTTATGGCCGTATGAATCAAATCCCTGTCTAAGAATTCGTCTAACAAGCACACGGGAGTTGACAGAGTGGAAGAATAATTTTACTGAGCTTGTCCCATGAATATGAGGAGCTAGACAGTTTGTGTACGTGGAAGATGCAATTAATGGGCTTTATGCATAACCCTCATGGTTGTATATGTCACTATTCACATACGAGTTAATTTCTCTTTCATTACATTTTGTGATCATGTACGTGGTCTACATTAAACTTATAACATAAAGCACCATAACTTTACGAAATAAAGTACCAGTCTGTATCGGATTACGCCAATGATCTTAGATACTATGTCACCTGCACGCCGTAGACAGGATGGTATACCAGTATTTATTTTGAGGAAGTGATAATCTTTATTCCAATCACTTTGGGTACCTATGCAGGAATGAAGGCTAAGTAATAAGTTTATTAGGAGTCTACTTCCATGTCAGATAATCATATTTCCCCGACACAGGATGCCATCAAATGCATGTCTCCACTCCCCAACGTATTCCCCTTTTTCTTGATGTATTGTATTTTTTTTATCTTGTAGACTATAAAGTGAAAGTACTATATTTGGGTTTTTGGAGTTATCTTTAATAGAGGTACCATCAGGCATAACACATCTACGAAAAATGTTCAACATTTCGTCCATTTTCAGTTCACATATTTGAGTTAAGAGCAATATCAGCATCGTGGCAATTATACTGTGTGTATATACATATATATATATTGGATTATACTTTAACCTTTTGTCTCAGTATTTATATGTCTGTTCTCCGTCTTAATAGCTCGGTTTTTATAGAAGAATATTATTTTATTCATGAAATTCTTATGCATAGCGTACTTAAATCAAACAAAAAGACAGAAAATGCAACGTGATATTTATACATTTAGTCGTTAAGTGTTGCACTTTTGTCTGACACGTGAGTAGCAAGCTTGTCCACTTGACGTCTGCGGCTTGCCTCAAATTGGCCCTGACACAGCGGGGAGGCTGGGTGGGCAGAATTGAGAGAGATGACGGCACATTTTTGTTGACGCTCTCCTGAAATGTCGCATGCCATTGCCCTCCGCGAAATGGAGTATCAGTACTCGATTGACATCAAATTGGTCGCAAGCTGACAGAAGCTTTGCGATGCATTAACTCTGGAATATCAAACAGATCCTTTCTGCATGGCCCTTATAAATCATGGAAAATGTATCTGCGATATAGTGTGTTCGTCATGTTTATCAAAGGCAATGACCACTTCAAACTGTCAAAATTCTGTGTAAACGCCCACCTCAACACTATATTCTCCAGACAATCTGCTTCTCTTAGCGAATTGTGTGGACTTCCTTTTGAAACACGCATCATTTAATCGTCAAATAGTTGAAGATTTCAGAAATTAATTAGTTCTTCATTTCTCCGAATTCTAGACACTTAATATCGGCCCTGTTAATGACACGGAACTGCGGACGAAAATATGTACGACGCACTTCGTTGACGCATGCATTAAATGTACACAGACTGACTCTGATATGACGAACAATATATTTCGAACAACAACATACCTTTTGTATCGTGTGAGTTGCTTTTTAATGTATTTCCTCATTGATACAGCTTCAGCGATCATTTCAAGACTACTCGGGTTTTGATTTCGTCACTTATTTAAACAAACAGATGTGAATTGACCAATTTACCATCTTTACTTTGTAATTCAGAACAAGCCTTTCTCATTTCTTCGAAAACCTTGGGCATCTGTGGAATTTATTTGGATTTCCTGACTTCATGCTACAAAACACTTGAATACTCACCGACGTCTAGTTTTCTCACATGTTACCACAGACAATATTGAAAACCATACTACCTCAGTGACAAGCCTTGAGGCAGAGTAGTTGACCTTCGAACAGACTGAAGAGGACATGAACCAGAGCGTTGAAATCCTATGTACCTAGTATCCAAACCAACACGACAACCGACAAAACCGACAAATTAACAACATCGACCACTTACCTGGACTTCAACACCAATCTATCCATTTTATCTATTTTTGAAGAAGCAACATATCTTCTGACAGAACAAAACATACGTTGATTCAAAACAAATAAAACTAACAGGTCAACAGTACATCATATTTGTAGCGTGAATTGGGGAAAGGATTTAAATCACATGGACATTATGAATCTCGAGACATTTTACGACATACCTTATGACGAGACTCGCGACAATAACTTATGAAATGACCGAAAACAATATCATGCCAATATCTAAACAGTACCTAGCGACAAAACTCGCGACACTCATAATGACGGGACTCGACACGATACTTCATGACACGACTCAAAGCAATACATTTGAAGACCATACCTATCTTACGACAGTATCTAAGACAACTACCTATGACGGGACTCAAGACCATAAGTTAGGACATAATTCAAAACAATGCCCCATGGCAGGACTCGTACGGAAAGAAAGGAAAGAGAGTAGGTCTATGGTATGATTCCACCAATATGACGGGAATCAAGAATATGACCTATGAGATGATTCAAGGAAATACCATATGGCATGACTGATACAATATACTGTGACAGGTATCAAGACAAAACCTTGAGATAGGGCTCAATATAAAACGTTGTAACAGGAGTCAAGACAATACTTTATAACATGTCCCAGTCAAGGATGTCCTTTATGACAGGACACATGATCTTATCAAAACACAAGACTTACGACAATACCTTGTGACAGGACTCGAGATTAAACATTATGGCATGACCCAAGTCAACACTTAATGACGTTTACTTTGTGACAGTCTCCAGGACCCAAGCTAATAACTTATGACATAACTCATGACTATTCCTTATGACATTATTTACTGCTATACTGCATGACGTGAATCATACCTATACCTTATGACACTGCTCAAGATAGTACCTCTGACATGACCCACAACGAAACCTTTTGCCAGGACTCGAGAATATATATTATGAAAGGTGTAAAGCCATTATTCAATTTCAATTCAATTCTCTATTAATTCAACAGGCAGAAATAAACAATTTTCATGAACAATGAATACAAGGCATCACCAGAAAGGCGATGGCTTGTGAGGTATGATGACTTTGGTATTCTATAATTCTAAGGCAATACTAAGGCAATACCTTGTAACAAGGCGGAAGACAACGCACTATGACAGAACGGTAGACGAAACCTTATGACAAGAGTCGAGACATTACACTGTGACATGACTCTAAACAATGCTTTATGACAGGACGGGACGGAAGACAACGCCTTTTGACATTACCGAAGACAATATATTGTGACTGGACGCATGGCAAAATGACGAGACTGGAGACAACACCTTATGACAAGGCTCGAGACAGCATGTTTCAAGACTTAAGACAAAACCTCGAGGCAGGATTCATAGAAAAGCATATGTAACTGTGACATGACTCAAGAAGATATCTTGTGACATGACTCAAGAAAATATCTGACATGACTGACGAAAATATTTTGTGACATGACTCAAGAAAATATCTTGTGACATGACTTAAGACAAGACCGTATGACAAAACTTGAGACAAAACCCCGAGACAGGGTTTAAGGGAAAAACTTTTGACGGGACTTAAGACAATACCTCTTGATAGAACGAAAGACTCAACCTTATTACAAGACTCGAGACAATGCCATATGACAGGACTCAAAACAGCACCTTACTACAAGACTTGTGACAGGATTCAAAGCAAACCTTATGGCAGGACTCAAGAAAATATATTGTGACATGACTCAAGACAACACCTTATGACAAGACTTGTGACCACACCTTATGGCACGGAAGACTAAACCTTATTTCAGGAGTCAAGACGTGTGATAGAACTCAAGACAATACCTTATAACAAGACTCAAGGCAACATCTCATGACGGTACGGAAGATTAAACCTCAACACAGGATGGAAGGCTAAACCTTACGACATATCCCAGTTCCTTATGACAGGAGTCAAAACAGCACACTGTAATATGACTCAAGGCTATACCAAGTGACAAGACTCAAGACTACACCTTATGACAGGACTTCAGACAGAATATTGTGACATGAATAACGATATAGGCTATATAAATATATTGTGACAGACGATACCATACCTAATGCCAATACTGGAGACGACGCCCTATGACAACGTTGAAGATGAAATCGAGTGACAAGAATCAAGACTACACTTTATGACAGCACGGAAGACGGAACATGACAAGACTCAAGCCAGCACCATGTGACATGTCTCAAGACTAAATATCGTGACATGACTCAAGACCACACCTTTTGACGATATGGAAGACTAAACCTTATGACATGATTCTAAACAATACCTAATGACAAGTCTCAGGAAAATAAAATTTGACACGACTCAATACAGTACCGTATGACAGAACTAAACACCTATAATGGTAGTACTCGGGACGTACATCATACAATGAAGCAAAAGCAATACCCTATGACAACACTCAAGAAAACACCATCACTCAAGACAATCACACATCACTTAAGACAATACCTAATGACAAGTCCCAATACAATACTATTTGACAGGACACAATGATTAAATTATGACAGATCTTCAGACAACAACTTGTGATATGACGCAATACCTTATTTGTAACATGACTAAAGACAGTATACTTTCTGACATGACTGGAGGCAATTTATTATTGCGTGACTCACGATACCTTCTGACATAACTCATAGCACTACCTAACCATGGCTCAACCTCATTGTATTGCTCAAGACTTTTGACATGCGTCAAGACAATACAATACTTTGTGGTGGGACTCACAGATTTATTCATAACAGGAATAAAGTCCATGCCCTACTGCAGGAGTTAAAACAATACCTTATGACAGAACTGAAGACGATGCGCAACGACTGCACTCGAGACAATACCTTAGAACGCAACTTGACGGACTCAAGAAAATACCTTTCAACAAGATGTGAGAAGTTACATTAAGACATGACTTAAAGGCAGCACTTGATGACAGGGACAAGACGATATCGTACGACTGGGGACAATACCTTATTGAATACATGGCAATTCATCAAACTTAGAAAAAAAAATCAAAAGAATTAAGACTGGGTTTACATGACATAAATGAGAACAAGCGACACTACTCGAGTAACAGGACATTTGGCCATGACTCGGGAGAGAACATAAGGGCTAACAATATGACTTACGTATTACAATCGACACCCGGTATAGCAGTCAAAGTAGGAGGTTGCACATATCTTAATACTCGACTTTACAGCAAGACTCGATGACATGACTCACGACATGACATCACGATTCATCGACATGATAGACGAAATTTCATGAAGATTCGGTGACATTTTAACGACATCATATCAAGACTCGGTGACATTATTTACGACATTACTTCAAGACTCGATTACTTGATTCACGACATTACATCTAGACTAGTCGACATTATTCACGACATTCCATCAAGACTCGGTGACATGATTCAAGACATTACATCAAGACTGGTCGACACGATTCACGACATTACATCAAGGCTATTCGACACGATTCACGACATTACATCAAGACTGGTCGACACGATTCACGGCATTACATCAGTGCTAGTCGACGTGATTCACGACATTACATCTAGACTTGTCGACATGATCCACGACATTACATTAAGACTGGTCGACACGATTCACGACATTCCATCAAGACTGGTCGACACGATTCACGACATTACATCAAAACTAGTCGACTTGATTCACGACATTACATCATGACTGATCGAAATGATCCACGACTTTACATTAAGAATCGGTGGCATGGTACACGACATAATACCAAGACTGGTCTAAATGATTAACGACATTACATCAGGAATCGATGACGTGATAAACGGCAGTTCATCAAGACTCCATGACTTGATATTACGTAAAGACACTTCGAAATGATTTACGACATCACATTAAGACTAGTCGACATGATTCACGACATTGCATTAAGACTCGATGACTTGATTCACGACTTTACATCAATAATCGGTCACATGGTTCACGACATTGCATCTCGGGATATTACATTTGGATTTATGCCAGACTTCACGACAGACAATTCGGACATAGCTGTTAACAGGAATCGGGACATGACTAAAGGCGGAATAAGCTTGTACTGAGCTCGGGACACAGAGTTTATTTTTTTTTTCTTCAAAACTCTTGATGGGAGACAAAACAAGATTTACAGCAGAACTAGAGACTGAAAATACAAGTGATCAATTACGACATTACTCCATGCCTCGAAACACGTCATTGTAAGACAACACGACAATCCAACAGTAATTGCATGAATTACGAGATGATTTCATCACAACATCATGATGATTGAGGACATGGGACTTGACACTTGACTCGGGCAAGGAACTTTATGTATGACTCTATTCAGGGCACCTTCGTAGAGATGAGAAGTGTAACATGACAGGAGAAAGAACCCAAGAAAACATAACCGGACTCGGAATAAATGTGAGGACTGGGCATCAGTACATGTACATTATATAGTATCTAAAATTGCATCAAACAGAAATGACCCAAAGACATGGTACTAGATATAGACGAAAAACCTGACAGAACTATGACGGCATGACAGCACATGTCTGCTAGATAAAATCGTATTTACAGAAGGATATTACACCATACAAGGACGAAATAAACCAAGAGACGGTAGAAATGAGAGGAAGAAAAATGTAATACCAAATATGACTACGCAAGTGACTCACAGCATGACCATGACAAGACGTTGAATACATGGAATAAGACCGACGCGTCTGTGTTATTCAAAGTCTTTTCATGGTCATTAAAACTGAGACATACTTTAAATTATAAACGAAAACAAGAAACGATCTTTCTATACCCTGAAGCCATAGGAGACCTACGTTAGGTCTGTGACTCTTAATTTGACTGGATTCTGGACTCACAGTCACCACATGTGATTTCATAGCCACAAGAAAGACTGAAATGGCTTTTATACGACACCTTCAGGAGAGCATTTGCAGCACCATGTGTTTAATAACTGGGACGATGATCTGGCGTGTTAGAAGACGACTCAAGACTGGGACAAAGTTTACTGGACGGTTTCAAAATTGTATTTCCACTTAGGATACTGCCGGGGTGGTATTCTGAAGGGAATTAAGTAAAAAAAAAAATGAATGGATCGGAAGGGGACTTAAGTACAACTGATGCCAACAATTTTCTTTACAGCATACCACCCAAAGTCTACACTTTAGAACAGCAATTCGGTACGAAACATTGACATCATATTAGACAAACCCTAGCGTGGTCTTTTAAAACGACATGACAAATGACAACGACATATAAAATCAAGGATCTGACTATGATTATCATGACCTGTGTTCTAGAGAAACTGCTGCATGATGACATGTGTGCATTAGCTGTGCTATGATGCATTAATAGAGCGTAAAGAGTTACCAACACTAGAATGCGCTTCAAAAAAATGTATACCATAGCCGGAATTGAACATTGTGAATCGTGTCTCCTTAGTCTGACCAAGGATTTGAAAAAAAAAAGAATGACAGATATCAGGTATCCTCCAGCCATCCTTAAATAGATACGACACTTGATATTACCCATGGATTATACAGATTATTGTTCTATTCCATACTTATTCAGTTTTGTACAGAATGACTAGAAAATACTTAAGAGTAGATATTAGGACAATATGACGATTTCTTGTTTGATGACCTCACTGAATACATGACTTACATGACTCAAAACAAGAGTTCTAGCGGGACACAGAAGACATGATATCAGACTCAGAACAGTCCCCAAAATTACTTTAAAGCGGGACATACATCATATCTAAGAGCTCGATTTTTGGCGTGCCTCGAGCTCCTCACGATGATAAGATATCAGTGCCCTGTGTCATGAAGATTCGCGATTCATATCAATCGTAACTCTGTATATTAGAGATAGAGGATTGGAATTGCGACCTCATAGATATACAACTGTTCATGAGACGGGTCCCAGGATACAAAGGACGGGACTAAATAACTAACTACGGGAACAAGAATCTCGGCACGCATTGGAATGTCTTAAGACAAGTCACAATAAGTTGACAGTAGACTAAAGACATCCCCAGACATACCACCAGGACAGAACATAGAGAAAGGACTGTGTACAGGACTTATGGCATGCCTCGGGACGCCACGCAATACATGATATCAAAACACTCACCGGCAGACACGGAGCTGCAGACAAGAGAAAGAACAGGATTTGTGGTATGAAGTATGACAAGACTAGATCCGACAATTCAAATGGGAAGACATCGGACGGGACAGGACAACAAAAAGAGAACAGACATTTCGGCATATCTTGGGATCAGACGCAAGAATATATGACAAAACAGTTCTTAGCACACTCACGACTCGACTTAAGACACGATTTCAGTACACGTGCATCATCTCAATAAACAAAAATTAGGAAAATGTATAAAGAATGTTCTGCCCTGTACTCTCGCCTTGCATATAAATCTTGAAATATTACTGTAAACTCAGCTGACAGATGTACAGGAAATTAAACGACATGAGATATTTGCCCTTACCGACTCCAGACGTCGATTTCAAAGTAAAGATCCCCTTATCGTGAGGTGGATAACCCTGCTCGAGGCATTTTCATTTTACTCATACCAAAACCATGACTTGCAGCAAGGGAATTAACTCATTATGTGCCATATTTGTCATTTTTCACAATCAATACACATAAATCCCATAGAGCAGCAGCATATTTGCCACTCAAAGGAATTACAGACCAAACAACCGACGGACAAAATGCGTAACACGTGGTATCACCCTATATTTTTCACTCATTTCTACATCAGCTGGTTTATCAATAGGTCTAAAGTCCACCGCAAACGAAATGGTGCGATCAGTCGTACGACTCTGTGACAAGCTGAATTGCACGGCCCCGTCATTGGATTTGTGCAAGAAGGTGACGTCACACTTTCAGTCGTAGGCCCTTACGATTGCAGAATCGTGGCAAAGTCGTGTCGTGTGTGGTGGTCTTTAACCAATGGGTTTAGATTGCATGTCCATATTGTCAAGTTTCTCCGAGAAATGCTCATATGGTTAACAATGTTTCAATTATCCAGATAAGATATAATTCAAGTTATAATAAGCATACAAGCATTATTCTTTTGTGGATACGTGGACAGGCTGAAATATCTAACAAGGTATATTCTAATCTACTGAATTGTATTCAAATACACACTGTCCTCTGACACTGACATATTTCTAACTCGAATTCAGTTCTTCTGTTGAATCATTCAATTATGTTCTTTCTCTGGTGGAAAGAAAAGTAACTGCGATATGGAGAATTGCAGGTTAGAATTATATTTATATGATATATATGAAATATGTCTGTCGACTGTATGTCTGATACATTTCTGAAAATTAAATTAACTTGGCAACGTCATTCGTTGGCCTGGCAACGAGACGATACAATTGAGGGAAAGTAGCGCGCTCTTTTGAGTCAGTATAGCTGTGAAAAGATTATCTCGCCCGTGTATAATATCAGCAAAAAGAGTTTCATCGCCATTCTTGTGCTTACAGTCATTTAGCTGATTCAATCAGTAGTTTGAAAACAGAGAAGAAGATGTGTCGCGGATATATGTCTCTCTTCCAGGCCAACTGAACAGAGAGTTCAGGATACTAGTTTCCTTGCCACCAATTACAAACTCTTTTAACGTGGCGAGTGTGTCGCGCTAGTGCCTCCCGATATTCGACATATTGTGATAATATATCAGCTGTAATAATACAATGTATTGATATCTCTACAGAGCGTATAAAGATCCGTGATATCCCTTAATGATCCAAATATAACTCTTTATTGGCGGTGATATGGTTTTGATATTGGATCGGCATTACAATCATTATACCAAAAGCTGAAATGGCATTTGTCACGTGTGTTGTGCGGTGAAGTGTTATATGGTCTGAATTATGAAAGTCATTTCACGACGTTTTATAAAGGGTGTAACCTAAATCCTTGTAGGTTAAATAGTAATGTGACCTGTTTTTGTAAACTGAGACCTTGATAACCATAAAGTGCAGCCATTAAGAGATATGAATAACTTACTATTCCATTCCCTCAATTTCATTATGTAATTCTGGATGACCGGTTAGTTCGTTAAGGTCATTACAATTACTAAGGAGAAATATATAAAATGTAAATGTAAATTTCAAAAAGATATGCGTCATTGCTGCTGTTCAATTTGTTGCATTTCTAACCAAAGTAAAAAGACGTGTTCTTACTTTTCGTTTGTCAATGAGTTCTTTGCTCCATAAATGATACCTGAAGACGGACCGGTGAAGTTGCACTCGTTTGATATGAAAAATGCACTGATGATTTATTGACAAATGATGTAGCAAACGTTGATTCAACTTCGAGTAATACTTTATCGATGACATGCAGTTCATTATTGAATCTAACTTTGCATCGTGTAACTATAATGTTGTTTATAACAACGGATCACTTAATTTTGTTATGACAAATAAATATGGAAAAGTATTTCAAATTACTGTTGCAGTATAAAAGATTTGTCTTAAATGATCATTGTAGATGATCGAGAGAATTCGGCATACGAGGGATTATATGCAAATGATAAAGGAAGAGAAAGATTGCTGAGATGAGAGATGATAATCACAGATGCGTGTAAAAGGAAAAGAAAGATGGGGGATAGACAAGAATGAAAAGGAAGGCGAAAATAAATGAAGATGGTTTGGAGAGGAAGAGGAAGGTTGAAAGACAGAGGGTGAAAGAGAGAAAGAGCGATAGTGAGAGGAAGTTAGAGTCAGAGACATCCAACAAGCAGGGACTACATTGACAACAAGAGTCATTGTTGCTCGCGGCTATGACGCATATAAGAATAATGACATTTACCTGAAATGAAACACGAATAAAGGTTTCGTCGATATTCCCTCGTCTTTTCGACTTGGTATTGACTTATTGACCTGCGTATAGGAAAAACAACCGTGACGAGTTGCAGCAAGGCTTTTTCAGCTTATAATAAAAGCATTCTCATTTTAGAAGAATGATGCAGATAAACCGAGGACATTAACGTAAAATCAACTCGTAGTCAGATCGATGAATGATGTTTCAATGTTAGGTACAACGATTGTCTTGATTGGTCTGAAGCTGCTATAGATTTTGCTAACTCTGAACAGACAGGAGTGATACGGGATCACTGGGGTGACGTAAACACTTCAAACGAGTGCGGAGAGAGTCGGCACTAAGAAAGAGGGGGTGGGATTGAATAATCTCGTACTTTCGTTTTCGTTTAACCCTCTAAATACCTTCAGTACAAAAGAGAATACAATCTGAATTACTTTTGTTTGACAATGTAATAAGAGGGTTAAGGTTGCAGACTATTACCTGGTTTCGGGAGGGGGGGGTAACACACGTTATTTTCTTTTCTGTGAAAGATGAGAAAATAGGAAGAAAGAAGAAAGTCCCAACAAACAGGAAGCCAGCTGATAATTTAGAAATAGAAACTAACTTAAAAGAGTTTGAGGGTGATATAAAGTATCTCTCAATGTCACAAACACTGTTTAAATAAGACGAGCCTTAGGAATTTCATAGTTTATTATGTTACTTAACTTCTTTACCACCACCAATCTCCTCACGGTAGGCCTACCCCACCTCCTTTTAGTACAAATACATTAATGAGCCTTCAGTGGACAAAGCCACCAAAATGCATATATGTGCATGTACATGCGTGTGAGTGAGTGTGTGCGCATTTTATGTGACTGTGCATATGTGTATGTTAGTGTGTCTGGGTTATGTTTGTGTTTAAGATCTATATTGATTTTAATGTGTATCCACTCATCACATTTGTCTGGATGTCTCCAGCAGACAAACCTGCAATTATTGTGCTCAACCTACTATGTAACACGACTGCAGATGGTTCTCACATAATATTCATTATTCCGAACCTTTCCAATATATTGAGGTGGGGTTGAAACATTGGCAGGTAACATTCATCATCTCTTCCCAACCGCGCCAAACAACACTCGTCTCTCTCTCTCTCTCTCTCTCTCTCTCTCTCTGTCTGTCTCCCCCCCCCCCCTTCCCCCGCTCCTTCTCACTCTATCTGTCTCAATATCTCCTTTTCTCTGTGTCTCTTGCTTTCTCTCCATCTCTATCTTTCTCTATCCCCTTCTCTCTCATCCTCACTCTCTAATACCCTATCTCTCTCTCTCCTTCTCCCCCCTCTCCCCCCTCTCTCTCTATCTCTCCCTCTCTCTCTCCCTCTCTCTCTCTTTCTCTCTCTCTCTACCATCCTCTGCATGTTATCTCTGTCTTTCTCTCCCATTCCATCTCCCTCTCCACATCCTGCCTCTCTGATTCTGAGACAGGTGATCTCTGTTCCAATTTACAGGAAATTAACTAACCATTCAATCATACTAATCCAGGTTCGATATTAAATCCAACACATCCTTCTTTAGCCTCATTCCATGTGCTTGCTTCCAATAAAACTTTCTCACACAATACATGACGGTAGTATTGAGATCGCGCGTAGAACCGAAAAATCCAGGGTGAAGGCCTCATACTTCATTTTATTGGACTGTAGAGGGAGACAGGGTGGAATTCGAAACAAACGCCGAGTCTGGTGAAATGTTTTGCAGCTTTCAATTTGAAGTTGTTGAGCGATGGAGATTCTCCAACAAAGATGATTACTGGGATAGTAATGACAAGGATGATGATGATTGTACTGATGTTAATGATGACACTAATTATAACGACTAAGAGGCCAATGATGAGGATGATTAATATTGCTAAACGGAGATGAAAATTAAAGACAAAAATACAAAGCACCGATAGTACAACGAGAAAAAAATAAAGAAGGGAAAAATAAGGAGCAACAAGAGAAAAAAGATAAGCACATCTGTCTTTTTTAGAACATTTTTAATGTAATAATTATTATGATAGAAATAATAGCAAGGTGATGACGACGATAACAAAGATGATAATGATGATAATGTCGACGACGGCGATGATGAAAAAGATGATCTCGACGATAATGAAAAGGCGGTGATGGTGATGTTAAAGTATGTTTTTTAAGGAAAAGAGAAAATCAGGAAGACTTAAGAAATCGAAACATGGTCCTGCTTTATTCAAAATTCACCTCAGAAAATATTTTTGGAACAAGATTGTATCGTGGCATGTTGACCTACTTTCAACGACGCGTACATTTTAGCATAGCCCTGTCGGTTCGTCTGTAAACACGTACTTGAACTCTCCGCTCTAATTAGAGCTTAAAATGAATTCGAGCCGCCGATCAATTTCGAGGGTTTATATTTGTGGTGCGTGTTTCGTCTAGCTCTGAAGGTTGCCTACCTGGCCTTAAACGTTGAAACTCCCCTTGGTCAGATTACAGGGCCACAGGCATCTGGTCGTGTGCCCGGGCAAGCACAATTGTGACGAACCTTTACCTGGGAGGAAATATGAAGCTCAGCTGGCTATTCCACTGTGTCTCTCTTTCCCTCTCCTTTATATATTTGGGAATGCATGTCTTCCTGCCTGTCTGTAGGTTTATCATTATGTATGTTTACCTGCCCCTCTCTCTCTTTCTCTCTCTCTCTCTCTCTCTCTCTCTCTCTCTCTCTCTCTCTCTCTCTCTCTCTATCTATCTCACTCTCTCTCTATCTATCTCTCTCTCTCTCTTTACATTTCTCTGCATGGCATATACAGTATACCGATGTCTTTCCTATCACTCCTCTCGGTATCTATCTCAATCTCCCGATACACAATTAAAAGACCGAAAACGTGATGGGCTGAACAAGCCATTTCTGGTGCACATTGTGAACTCATTTTCTTTTAAAACGAACATTTTTATTACTTGAAGAACATCATTTCTGAACGATTCACATGAGGCTTCACGTATGATTTGTATGATTTACATCTGATACTCCAATCACTGGTGCACCGAACTAAACACAACAAAAAAAGTAAGTCTCCCCCCCCCCCTCCCCAGGCAAAATATCATAACTTTTTATCGAAGAGGTTTTGGGCAAAATAATTTGGTACTATTGTTCCTTAACTTCCTGACTAATTTATGTGTGAAAATCACATTAATTCAATCAGTCAAGCATGAGTGGGCAAATTTTAAAGGCAAAAAATTGCCATTTCAAAAGTCACAAGGGTAATTTGGGGATTCTGTCGTATGAAATGTTGATGAATTCCATTTCTGGTGCATAATTTATACCCTTCCAATGTTTATCATCCATCTTTAGATGCACTAACACATATCCCGACATTAACCCATTGTTCTGGCTGAGTGAGCACCGTTTAACGAATACTCATCCCTCTTAAAATTTTGACAAAGATGTAACATGACCTGTTATGTACACATTAGAAATCATTTTCGTGTCATGGTCAAGTGAAAACACTTTCAAAATTGCACAAGAAATGCCCAAATGTATTGTTAAAACGGCATTGACTTTTAAAAAGTGACGTTTTTGCATTTCAAATTTGCCCACTCATGCATGACGAATGGGATTAATGTGATTTTCACACAGAAGTTAGTCAATGAATTAAGGAACAATCATGCCAAATTATTTTGCCCAAAACCTCTTCGATAAAAACTTATTATTATGTTATTTTGCTTATAGGGGGACTTACGTTTTTTGTTGTGTTTATATATAAGCGAATATCAATGTAATAATGAATCAAGAAGCAATAATGCATTAATAGAATCTTGTCAGTGTTAATGAATATTTGACACTTTTTTTAGAAATAATAGGGCCAAACAAAAGAGTCATAAGTCAAATGGGACTGATATATTCAGATAATCAATTCAGAGCATGTCATATGGGGAACACTAGGGCGTTTCATGAACATTGTCAGCACTGACCAAATGGTCATTGCTGACAACTTCAGTGAAATTCTCGGTTTTGATTGGCTGAGAGGCACAAGCCTCTGACTGTCACTACGGTAACTGTCGGGAAAAGACAGCTTGTCAGACGAAAAATGTTCATGAAACGCCCTCCAGGTCTTTTGACATTTCATCAATCAATACTCTCTTGAAAATTGAAGTAATCTCTTGAATATTTCATTAGATTGTCTCTTTTTAACAAATTCATCAGAACAAAAAAAAAATGTGTGTATTAGATGATTAATTCAGAACACCACAATGCCCATTTATCACACATGTCGAGCCCCCAAGGTCTTTTCTGCGAGAAGCTTCGTGAATTATTAATGACCCTACACGTTGTCTGTGGATTGACAGGTGTGATACACGATGGGCATTGCTGCGTTCTGAATTAAAGACAGTGTAGCTCATTTGTAACAGTCAGGAAAATCGGCCGAAATCAGAAATACACCCCAATAATACCGTGTATGAAACCTTACAATCATAGCTTCAAGATCCTTTTCAGGAGATGTGATGAACTATCCCTGTTTACGTTTGTAACGCCCACTTTGTACATGTTGTAGCGATCATGCTCTCCATTCATATACCGTATTGCAACACTCAGTCTATCGCTAAGCGGGTCACAAACACTGATCTCTATCTCTTAGTGGGGAGATCAGTGGTCACAAAGCATCAATTTTCAGTTCTGGTTTTGGGACAGAAGTTCAGTATTTTCCTCCATTTTTGTACCATAGCTGTCCTTAATTATCAGATATACGTATATGAAAAACGTTGTAGTCCCTATTTGTTCAAAAGAAAACATCTAATCAAGTATACAAAGGATTATGACATCGAAATACTCTTGAAACGGCAATACTAAATGTTGTGAAAATTTTAATGCTGCACTGATGCAGTGTGATCTTGCTTACTGCCTACCTATTGTGTAACAAATGCAATGGTTCAAAAGCAGTCTATTGTTTAACGCGGCTTCTAAGATGGACATTTTTAATCAAAATTATTCAATCAACAGGGATGACTGCAGAGCAAGTAGATTCACTGTGCTCCGGCTGTCCGACTGAGAGAGCTAAAAGAGAGACTTGTCTAGTTTTGTAAGTATGGAATCTCGTTTACAATTTGGATTAAATAAATGTCCAACAGCCTGGAAACCAGACTAGCCGTGCTTCCGATCTTGAACTCTATACCGCAAAAACAGCATTGTTTGGTCATGGACCCTACTATATGGTCTGATCATCTCGCGTGACTCTGACCACCTACAAAGTGCTCTCCAATTGAAGTGGTAAGCGGAGAATTTGTCCATTTATATCAAGGCTAGATGCCAGGCAATGGACTGTGTGTTACCAGGAAGATGTGAGTTGACATCTTCCTGGTTTTCCTGCAGTAACTTTGAAAGCCTTTTGAACATTTTAGTCCAGTGCCTCGTGATGATTTTGTTATGATAAATGCTTAAGTCGGTGCGTTGTTTTGATCTCGGCACACATGTACGTGTAGACTATCATACTGGTATAGGTGCTGTGAGTTGTATTCAAGACCAAGGTTCATTGTAAATGCTTGACAACAATATGAATGTTTGTATATCTCCCTCTGTGTGTGAATATATATCACACACACGCACACACACACACACACACACACACACTTACACACACACATACATACATACATACAGACAGACAGATACACTTACATACATAAGTACACTCCTACAGCCAACAACTCCTTGGACAAGCTTGAAACGCCGCGGCGTTATACCAGGGATGTGTTATGGAAGCTAGGATAGGAAGCAACTTTCTTTCTTTTGCGTGGCACCGCATTATGCTTTGTTATGCTTGAATCGTTCAATAATGGTTTTTTTTAATATCACCTCAGTGTTATGTGTGCATTCTATGTATAACCAGGTGGTTGTGGAGGTGGAGGTGTTGGGAAGGAGAAATAACTCGAGCATAATATATTCAAACATCTGTACGGATGCTAAAGACATCTTGGTGCCTTTTAGCAGAGGGGTGTAATTTTCCACATCTCCCTGCACTTAGTACGTGAAGCACCGTCTTATCGCATGCAGTGACATCGCACATCAACCACTTCTCGTTCATTCTGCTCAAAATGCCGTGGGTTTTGGATTCTACCTAATGTGATGTGATAGTTATAGGCCTAATCATTATCGAAACAAATCGGCAGATCTTCGGGATTCAAACCCGGTCAGGCCACGTCTAGCTTCCGGATGGAGATCGGTGCAAAAGATCGGTCCCTTACAAAAAGAATCATACCTGATATCGAAATACTTTGGTTAAAAAAAAAAAATTCTCCCGAACACAACATAGGCCTAACAATCGTGTGAAATGTACACATCCAGCGCCGAAACTTATAGAAATCTAATTCAAATATGGATCGTCGCAAGTCCAAAAGAATGTGCGCGTGGGGATACGTTATCTTTGAATCATAAGTGCCATTCTCATTACAAAAAATCGAGAAGTTAAAAATCGCAAAATTTTACAATCGTGTTCACATTACACCAAAAAAATCGAGAAGTTACGCGAAGTTAGAAAAATCGCGCTCTGACTTGTGAAGTTTCATGCGAAGTTTCGGACGGCTGTTGGCACGGTTGCTAGGCAACTTTCACCCTAACTTCTCGATTTTTCTAACTTCTCGATTTCTTAAGTCCAATGAGAATGGCCCTATAGACACACATAGAAACATTGAGAGCATAGCAGTATGATCAACGACAAGTGGAACACTGCTTCCGCCACAAATCGCCACGGGTTCACCAGAACGGCGCTGCCGTAACCACCCCCGGTAACCACCTAGCCATGTATAGACGCTAGTGGTTTTGGCGAGACCAAATAGACCGCAGACAGTCTCTCAATCTGTGCTTGATATACAGTAATCCACTTGATGACTCGTACATGCTTTCATAAGAGGATCGATATGTCTGCCTGGCAATGGAGTTATATGCGTCTTTCCAGCTAATGCAAATATACATACATGTACTACGAACAGCCGCTTTTATAGAATGGGTGTCAGAATCTCTGCAATCTGATTGGTTAATTACCCGTAATTGCCGTGTAATTTTTTTTTACTGGCAGCACGCGATATCAACACGATATCAACACGATATTGCGATACCGAGAATTAACATGATCGATACCAATATTGCTTACGCTAATGGCGGCACCCACGAATCACGAGAACCTCCGATAAAGTGACATGAAGAATTGAAACAAATTTTGGACGATTCAGATGCTTTCAGTGAGTACAAATTTAACTCGAAGAATCTAATACTAATTTTCTACATATAAACGCTTTGCAGAGGTGAAACACGTAAATTTGGAAGATATTTCGAACAGAGAAGAGGACAAACTCATGACTGAATTCTACGCTGTCGCAGCACTGTGTGAGACGTTGCTGCGGTGATTTGCCCACTAACGTGCATTGCGAATACGTTCATTTGTGCACTCAATGCCACCCTGGACATTCGCAGTAAATCTGTCTTTTCTGATATGACTACGTCGTTTAAATGATTGTTATCAAATTAAAGCGTGATGAACTTGGTAGTTCTATACATGCAGACTCTATTTCTCCACCTGACATGGTCTATGGAGAAAATCATCTCATATTTTAGCTGTGTTATTTGGACACTTCTCTATGTGAAAAGTCAATAATTTTTAGTCTTGGCAGATTTTGATGATTCCAATCATTGATGATCATTGATGTTGAAGATGGATCTCTGCAATCTGATTGGTCAATAACCATGCATCCGGTAATTACCGGATGCATGATTTTGTCATAACCATGCATCCGGTAATTACCGGACGCATGATTTTTCCATGCATCCGGTAAATGAGGTTGACAGAGATTTTTCCGTTTTTTATTAGATTTTGGGGCCCATTCTATAAAACAGATGATGCACAGGTTTATTTCGTGGGTCAGTAGGATTGTGTACACGCGGTAGCTCTGAATTTTGCCCGAAACCCACTCGGCTTCGCCTCGTGGGTTCAGGCAATTCAGAGCTACCTTGTGTACACAATTCCTACTGACCCACTCAAACCTGTGCATCATTTTGTATACTATTCAAAACTTCTGTAACCTTGGAGCTTCAGTATCCATACACCACTTTATTGAAAAGTCTTTCATTGCCATTGTCATGAAGATGTGTAGTAAGCCAATGGGATTTCCAAGACTTGGTAATATCAGGGTTAAATCTTTCTACTTATTACATCTTTCCAGCATTTGCAAACTTAATGGCTGTTGTATATTTCTAGTTATTACATATTGTCAGTTATTGCATCTTATATTGCAACTTTCCAAATATTGCGTCTTGCCAGCTATTGCACTTTTCAGCTATTGAGAAGTTTCCAGCTCTACCAACTTTCTTATCGCTGGTGATAATCGTTTGTCTCGCAATGTATTGTAAAGAAGAATCTAGCAAGATCACGACGTTTCGTGCGCCGCTGCAACACTTCGTCAGGTGTAAGTAGGGGTTTAAATACCCTTTGGTCAGTATTTAAACCCCTACTTACTACAATTTTGTATCACACCTGACGAAATGTTGCAGCGGCGCACGAAACGTCGTGATCTTTCGAGATTCTGTTGACCATACATTGCGAGACAAAGGATTTCTTATCCTTTAACGAATTTTCGTCAAACATTCGCTAATATGTTTCTTTCAGGTTTCTGTTTTTTTTTTCTGAACTATCCCTTTAAGAAGTGTTGTTGTTTTCTATTGCAGGCTTTATCTGTGTCAAATCCTCATAATGGCGACCACAGCGAGCGACGAGAGCTGGCCAGCGCGGGCCGCGGCGTTGCGGGACCTCGATCCTACGGAGTGCGAGGGCAAATACGACGCCGTGGCCGAGCATTACGGTGAGGTAAAGTCATACAAGAAAATCTGGGCCCCCATCTGATAAAAATTGAACTCGATCTGAATCGATCGCAAGTTCGATCCCCTATCGCTAATATACAGACGTATGATTGACATCAATCGTAACTATTTTTGTCCACGCTACGCTATAAAACTGCTCCTAAATAGTGTTTGTCCAAACAAACGGTGCTTCATTTGTGTTTGATTAATACGACAAGCTCCAGAGAAAGATGCAATTTTTAAAGCAGGATTCGTAATTCTCGTAATAATCCTGTGAATATCTAATTAGGTTTTCACTTTTTGACAGATTTAGACCTTAAAATGTGTGTGTAACAATTCAGTCAATCAATTTAAAACACAACACTGGCCATTGTGTGGCATACCTGTCAATCCAATATAGCAATTGCCATCACAGTGTCATTAATAATGCATGATGCTTCTGGCAGAAGACACGTTGTGCGTTGACTTGTGTGATGCACAATTGACATTGTTGTGTTATGAATTGATTATATAATACAAACAAATGTTAAGGTCCAAAATTTCCAAAAAGTGAAAATCTCATTCAATATTTTCAGGATTATTACAATGATAATCGATGGAGTATCGCGAATCCTGCTTTGACATCTTTTGTTTTCATGAATAGTCAATTTTCGCTTGATTCGAGTTGCAGCTCATTTTAAATTATTTTTCAAAACTGTTTGTTTAAACACCTAGTAGATTGTATTACCACGTTAAAGGTGATATTCATAGAAAATCCAAAAATATGAAGATATTCATCTACAGAAAGCTTATAAGCCATACAATGAGCTCGGATGACATTCAAACAATATATCACTTTCTAAAAAGCGAAATTAGGGTGAAAACAATCACCGTATTATCGGGGACAGATTTGACCTACTGTCAACCGAAACGGCCTTTAGGTCTGACGTAAGAAACGGGAGGCGTTATTGTGCATCACACATGCCAATCCGCAGCTTCTTTCCGCCAGAAGCATCAGGCATTGTTAATGAAACTGTAATGGCAGTTGCTAGTGGATTAACAGGTGTGATACACAATGGTCATTGTGAAGCATATCCCGGCTGTGACGTACACACAACGCCACTTTCCCTTAGGCGATTTCGTAGGTCAGAAGGAGAGTCAATTTAGTGAAATTTGAGTTTCATTAAACACATAACTGAACACTCTCATGGCATGTTAGCTGCATAAATTGCTTTAATAACTCATTCAATTATAAAATAAACTATATTTATTTGATTTTATTTCCTATGAATATCACCTTTAAACAATGCTTTCCCAGCACCGGTTATTCTAGTATTCCATCTCACTGAGAAGGTAAGCTACAGGAGCTAAATGGGAACTGACTTATTGATAGCGTGTAAGCCGTTTGAAAATTGGGATGTGGGCGAATAATCATTAAATTCTCACACTGCTTGTTCTCTCTCCCTGCTATGATAAGTGCTTTCCATTAAATCCCTACAAATGTGAGCGCTAATGCTCTCCCTTCTCATTAAAAGATGTACCTTAAAATAATAGGCCGGGAGGCCTACATACCACAAAAGCATTAGGTGATTATTCGACTAAAAAGTAAGTTCAGTTCAATTTCACTTTATTTCACATTAAAACAACATAAACTAATGGGAATCATATGGAAGGACCCCAGAGGAAGCAGAGTTGATTTTGCGGGGCCTTATAAAAAAAAAATCAACATTAATATTACAATATTGGCAACAAAAAAACAATCAAAAAAGATAATTTATCATTAGATATAATAATCATACAAGCATACACCCCATCACATACAAGCAGACAAACTTAAACACTTGTGCAAAAGAAGAGGAGGTATCAAAGAGAGTGAGAGAGCGCTAGAGAAAAAAAATGATGAAGATAGAGACAAACAGAGGGACAGATGGATAGAGCAAGGGAGAGAGATAAGAATAATGGTTGTACGTTGTGTTCTGCTTAACCCTCTGTGTGCCAAATCAATTTCCATTCTACTGAATTTTGCGTGTATTACTTGGGAAAAGGGAGACATGTGGCCCATTAAACACTCAAGACTCGTAACCCCTCTGTCACAGATCATTACAGGCATCCAGTACAAAGCACACGTTGCGTCTGCAAGAGCGGTATCCAAAGTAGAGCCCAATCTTGGCGCATGCGTACTCGATGTTGGGTGTGGTACTGGACAAGTCGGGGACGAGGTATGACGTCATTCTACAATAGCTGTGTGTAAATTAAGACGCTGTATGCGAAGTCAACATACTTTGATCGGGAATATCGACAACTTGCCCAATTTTGGAATCTGATCTAAAGCCGTTGTTCGCATAAGTACTAAGAAAGTCGCATTAACCATGCAACATGATGCTGATTGGTCAAAACTTGCCTACAATAGTATTCACATACGCGTACATCATTATGGCTCCGCCACGATATATCATGGTATTATTTGTATGACTATTTCTAAAGAAATACATGTACCATTAAATGAAATGAAATTTATAATATTCCTGCTACTACCACATCACAATTATTTCATTATTTATCATAATGTTTATTATCATTGTTTTCATAATTGCTTCAATCATTATTTTTACAATTGCTATCATTCCTTTCTGGCCAGCTAATCAAGCTAGGATACCGCAATATTCACGGCGTCGATGTGTCAGCCGGGATGTTGAAAGTTCTTGGAGAAAAAGGAATCTACACCAAACTTATCAAGGCAAATTTTGGTCCAAGTTCACCCATCGAGTATGCAGATGGTATGTAGGCCTGGAACTTTTCAGAAAAAAATCATTTCAAGATCTGATTAAACATAATATGCAAACCTCCATCAGAATATACCAACTGATAACTTACTTTTGTCAGAATTATATCGATCTTTAAATTTCGATTCGATCCATTGACAGGTCGTCGTAACTCTTTGTGTACCAATGGCAATGTTTCATGTCATACTCTTTAACCGAGCAACTGTTCTTGTTATGCTTCATTGCTGACATAATGTTGTAATAATTTATATGCAGCAGATATGCCCTTCTCTGCATCACCAAATCATGTTTTAAGTAAAATATATTACAACGTTTTAGATTGCCATGATTGTAACCGTGCTGTGACTGGCAACTCATTTTAACAATACGATGCATACGCGATCGTGTCACGTCCAACTGGATGTTTAGACCATCGCACGATTCTGCATTTGTTATAAGCGCCAAAAACTGGAAATATAGCGGCACCTACTTATTTAAAACCCGTTCCTTCTGCAGTGGCCTTTCTAGTAAGACATGCAAACACAATCATGATAATTGAAAACTCTCTATGGTCAACCTGACAATCGGTTTCTGTCGCTGATGACCTATTTCAGGTTTCTTTGACGTGGCCGTGAGCAGCGGTTCATTCCAGCCGGGACACCTTACGGAGACGTGTCTCCCCGAGATGATTCGACTAGTAAAATCCGGTAAAATAATATGATAAGCGTAGTTCCGTCCAATGAAAAGGTCTTGTCAATAAAATCAGAAAAGTTACAGAAACTCTTTGGTCCACACTCATGAAAATTGGACAAGACCAACAAAGTTTTGTTTAAATTATTTTGTAAAATGGGGAAAACTTGGTATGGCCAGGCTGTGATAGTTTAGTTAAGCGAACATGTCAAAAATTGTCAAACTTAAGGAAATCAACAGTTTAAACATTAAAGCCGTTATTTAGGATAAGGAAAATGCTCCTACATGTTATGACCATAGTTATAAACGTTCATTTTCTTAACTCCCTGACGCATCAATTTGATGTTGCTACGCTACCCCTGCAACGCGTGGGGACTTTAGCAAACGTTTTCCTAACTCTTCATGCGAAGTCACCATCTTTTCCTTCTTGCGCAACGTCCAGGAGGGCATTTCGTCATCTGCACAAGGAAGACCATCTTCGAGGAGGAGAGGAAGGGTATGAGACTTGTCACGGGGCTTCTTGATCTGACGAAACGTGGATTACTGTCCAGAGTCTCACATGAAGAGGTGGTCTACTCTTTGGAAAAGGGCAAAGAAATAATAGGCATAGTGTTAACGTATCAGGTTCGAGATAGGAGTCGCGCAACGTAGGGATGTCTTAACACAAATGCTCCTCTCTGGAATTTGTACGTAATACTTGATTGGGGAACGAAAATATGCATAAATAGCCTGGTAACGTAAGCATGGTTAGGGTGGAGATGGTGTTATGTCGGCAAAGGGGCAGACGAGTGTGTTGTGTCTATATTTTTTCTTGGAATCATTTCATAATACATGTAATTTATTAGGAATCGGATATTATAGTCAGGTCCAATGGTTGGGTAAAGAATGTGGGGGGGGGGGGGGGGGGTAAATTGGCCATCATATACTATCCAAAAATGGGTGTTCTCAAACAAAGCAGAATGATCTGAGAGCTAAAGCAAGCTTGGGCCAGTTTGAGGACAATTGGACAAGAATTCTATATGGGCAATATTCACGTGCTATACGAAGCTTGTTAAGAAGGAGCGAATATCAAATATTCGTTTTGTTTACGTTTATTTCAATTTGGAGGAGCTTTGAATATAATGCGCTCTCAATCTACCTCACATTAACTTCGCTTCTATAAATATGATATGTCATCTCTCTCTCTCTCTCCCTCTCTCTCTCTCTCTCTCTCTCTCTCTCTCTCTCTCTCTTTCTCTCTCTTCCTTTCTCTCTCTCGCTCAAGCTCCTCCTCCTTTCTCGTTACCCTTCCCTTTCTATACACCTTGTGTTATCTTGCAAACGAGTCTGTATTATAAACATACATGTACATGTATCAGCAAGCAACCATTATACAAGCTCAAAATAATCGTCGCTCATATTATTCCTTTTTCAAAGTCTGTGATGCTAAACACGTCAATTAACCATCTGGAATAGATTAATCCGAAAAATTGTATTTATAGTTTTTATATATGTGTTCTCCTAGAAATTATCATCATCATTGTTTGATGTGACAGGTAAAGTGGGGACTAACGTAGAGATATCTTATTTATCACATGGTATAAATAGTTAATACGTCTACGGGTCAGATCGGAACATGAATCTCACAGACCCTCTTCCAGGAACGCGTAAGTGACCGAGATATGTAGCTATCGCGGAGTCGTAAATCAGACTGGGCACAGCGGATAAACGTCCTGTCTTATCGAGAACGTCTTTGTAGTTCCCTGCCGTTTTCCCAGACTCTGGTGCGGTGTGTGATCTACGTGCACTCATGTATCAAACCCGTAAACAATTAACATAGTTTTCCTTCCCAGGTCGAAATTCCCATAGAAACCAGTAGAAACCAGTAGAGACCGTCTACTGGTTTCTACTGGTCCAGTAGAGTCTACTGGTCTGAAGAGGAACTACGAAATCAAACCAGTAGAAACCAGTAGAAACCATTAGAGTCTAATGTGTTGAAGACCAGTAGAAACCAATAGAAACCAGTGAGATCTAATTGTTTGAGAAGGAGTGTGAAAAAAACAAAGTCAAACCAGGAGAAACCATTAGAGACCAGTGGATTCTAATGGTATTGAAGACCAGTAGAAACCATTGGAATCCACTGGTCTCTAATGGTTTCTACTGTTTTTGCCTTTTTTTTTACACTCCTTTTCAAACCATTAGATCTCACTGGTTTCTATTGGTTTCTACTGGTCTTCAATACCATTAGAATCCACTGGTCTCTAATGGTTTCTACTGGTTTGACTTTGTTTTTTTCACACTCCTTCTCAACCATTAGATCTCACTGGTTTCTATTGGTTTCTAATGGTCTTCAATACCATTAGAATCCACTGGTCTCTATTGGTTTCTACTGGTTTGACTTTTTTTTTCACACTAAATAGAAACTAGTGAGATATAATGTTTTGAAAAGGAGTGTGAAAAATTCAAAGTCAAACCAGGAGAAACCATTAGAGACCAGTGAAACTTAATGGTTTGAAAAGGAGTGTGAAAAATACAGAGTCAAACCAGTAGAAACCATTAGAGACCAGTGAATTCTACTGGTGGAGACCAGTATAAACCAATAGAAACCAGTGAGATCTAATGGTTTGAAAAGGAGTGTGAAGAATACAAAGTCAAACCAGTAGAAACCATTAGAGACCAGTGAATTCTCCTGGTATTGGAGATCAGTAGAAACCAATAGAAACTAGTGAGATATAATGTTTGGAAAAGGAGTACGAAAAATACAAAGTCAAACTAGTATAAACCAATAGAAACCAGTGAGATCTAATGGTTTGAAAAGGAGTGTGAAAAATACAAAGTCAAACCAGTAGAAATCATTAGAGACCAGTGAATTCTACTGGTAATGGAGACCAGTAGAAACCAATAGAAACCAATAGAAATAGAGATGCTCATGAATATTCATGCATGTATTTACGTGTCCTAATTTTGTACTTTTAAATAGATAACCTCCACCTAACCAGATAAAAGGAATTTTACCAAGTAATGATTTCAAGTTTAAACGTAAAATAGTGAATGTCACCTACTTAAGTGAAGACAATAATGATAACAACAACAACAAAAATGATCTTCTTAAATGTAAGTTAGAGTAACCAATATCTTATGAACCTTATAACCGTACTGCTATATATATGAAAGTCGGTGAAGGAAAGAGTAGGAATTAGGATAGGTATAGGATAGGATACGATAGGAATAAATATAGGATAAGATTGGATTAGGATTAAACGATAAGGAAATATGCCATAATTTGGATTATCATCAATTAAATATAAATCAATATTTCATAAATATTTTTAATTTTGATTCCTATTGGTCTCCTGATGGCTCCAGTAGGTATTCTACTAGTTTCTACTGGTATTCTGATGGATCCAGGAGAAATTGCTACTGGTTTCTACTGGCACTCTACTGGTATTTTTCTAATGGTTTCTACTGGAAATCATTTCACTTTCCATATTCAAACCAGCAGAAAAATTCCAGTAGAAACCAGTAGGAAGCTCTATTGGATCCAGTAGAGATTCCTACTGGTTTCTACTGGTCTTCTACTGGTCTTCTATTGGATCCAGTAGAGATTCCTACTGGTTTCTACTGGTATTCTACTGGCATTTTTTAATGGTTTCTACTGGAAATCATTTCACTTTCCATATTCAAACCAGTAGAAAATTCCAGTAGAAACCAGTAGGAAGCTCTATTGGATCCAGTAGAGATTCCTACTGGTTTCTACTGGTCTTCTATTGGATCCAGTAGAGATTTCTACTGGTTTCTACTGGTATTCTACTGGTATTTTTCTAATGGTTTCTACTGGAAATCATTTCACTTTCCATATTCAAACCAGCAGAAAATTTCCAGTAGAAACCAGTAGAGATTCTAATGGTTTTTTCTACTGGTTTCTACTGGTTTTTCGTCCTGGGTTGGCAATCTTCAATTAGCACCAGATAAAATGCGGTAATCGAGCCGCTAACAGCTGAACTTATTTATCGAGTGCCATGCCGGTAACAGTATAGCGATCATCTTCTTCCATATTGATGTTCCTGTTGTTATGTTAAGAACTTAAGAACTTAAATTGTTACATTTATATTCATCTCTTAATCACAAAATGCTGCAACCTTCAACAACAATGTATTGCTTGATTAGTTTTCTCTAGAGCGGCTGGGCGTAGAGATATAACAAATACAATGTATAATTTTATAATCATTATGTGTGTATTGTTCATATGCGTGTGTATGTGTGTACTATGCATTTGTGTATGGGTCAAGCATACACCCGAAGTAACGTAACTCTATTTTATATGGGGTTAAGTTGTTAAATGTGTGTGGATGGATATAAAATTATGCGTTCGTGTATGTGTGTGTATGTATGTGTGTATGTGTGTGTGTGTGTATGTGTGTGTGTGTGTGTGTGTGTGAGAGAGAGAGAGAGAGAGAGAGAGAGAGAGAGAGAGTGTGTGTGTGTGTGTGTGTGTGTGTTTATGCGTACTTGAATTTTTTGTGTCAAGTTGTCGGCACTTTGTTGCTTGTCAGTGCTGCCCCCCCCCCCCCCCCCCACACACACACATATATATATACACACATTATATTTATAGCATATAGGCTATCTAGGAAAAGTGATAATGGGATGTGGGTGATGATATTCATAGATCATTCAGCCACAATATTTTATTTGCATCACGTGCGTTCTCGAATATCGAGAATATGTCCTATATTTATTAATTTAGAGCTCCCGATCGATTCAACTTCCCTCGGGCCCTATCGCAGCGAGGGCGATTCGCCCCATATGGTAAGTGTATGGGAATGCAAGTTCCTCTTCTTTCTCCAATTATGTTTGAAACATGAAGGGCATTCAATTCAACATTAAAAAGCAACACTTAAAAACACTATAACATAGTCCATGCTTTGAGTAGAGAAAACAAATAGAGTTCTTACAAAGTAAGTGAGGTTTAGATACATTCCTATCCTATCTCACTTTGCTTTTAATAACAAAATGTGTATAATTCTTTATGTGTTTGGGTATAACACAGCCTCCGATAAAGACTACATCACTATAGGGAATCGCCAGCCAATCAGAATTGAGCTCTTAGCATAACTGGAAAGCGGTGGATTCAACGAAGAAGTGAACTTCTCGTCGTGATGTTTGCAACATTTCGAAGCATCTTTGGATTGTAGCAAGAAAAATAAAATGTCCTTGATCATATAAGTAAGGTAAAGTAATAATGAGAGTTCATGTGTCTTTACTTTGTGTATTTATATCACGAGTAATGCCGATGCGGCCCTGCAACTACAGTTTAAATGAACTGAAGCAGAACGTAAACAAGTCCCATACATTTAGTATTGTGTTTGTACATGTCTTTGTTGCATTTCGCTATTAGCAAGTCAAGTGCTCGATGCTTAATCAATACTACTACATGTACTGATGTAGTATCGAAGATGTAGTCGCACTCGCAGTGTCGCACTGCATGTATTACCATTTGCATGACAGACCTGGTCCGGTTATGCCAATTTTTTTCCTATAATCACATCCAGAATTATGAAAGAGCATGATTTAACACAAGACATTACACTTACACTAAGTTACAGTGATTTTGACATTATTGTTTGAATTCATTATGAACATGATAAACATGAGACTGAGAGTGTTAAAACAAATCATGCAAACGTCTGTTTCTGTTTGACCATTAAATTCCCAGAACCTGAACATTCAAAATGTCAACAGAGAGTGATGGGTACGGGGAATCTGAGACAGGAAGTGTTATCAGTGCGAGGCGACATGTCCGTACATCAGGACGAAGTCGCGCCAGACAATCCTCTGGCACTGCGTCCGATGTTGCAGATAGAGTGAACAACATTGCCTCCTCGCTACGGGTATGTAATTTTGTATTTAAACTCACTGTTTTGTGGTGTGTCATCATCACCCATTCTGACAGGTTTCTAAAATTAGTAAAATATTCAAAATATGCTTTCATATGATTTCCATCCAGTTCCATCCAGTTGAACAATCTTGCAATGCTACCCTGTAGTGTTGAAAATGTTGTTTGTAAAATATGCTTTCATATGATTTCCATCCAGTTGAATGATCTTGCAATGCTACCATGAAGTGGTGAAAATGTTGTTTGTAAACTGGTCTTGAACATAAAACAAATTGCAATTGTATTATATATGTGTATATCTGTGATCACAATAATCTGATAAATTGAATGTGCCGTGTAATAACAAAGGTTTTCCCCATGATTATGTAGCATTTTACAGACTAGCGATGATATAAAATACAAGTTTACTTTATGCCATTTAAGCTTAAGTAGCTTAAGTAAAAATATTATTGTTGAAATATTTCAAATAGCTAATATTGTATGATGTGGCAACTGACAACCTTAAGTTAAAAGATCATTAAACCAATGCTATTTGTAAGGTTTGTATTGAAGACAGCCTTCAGAATACAGCAAAAAAGACTGCTGGGGGCTATTTTTTCAAGCCTGATGAAAAAATAAAATTAAGACATTGAACTATGTTTTGCATTTTACCTGATGAGAAAGAATTATTTTTTCACAGGGTCAAGGGATTGTTGTTGCATTGCAGGGGCTCAATTTCCTTAATGTCCCTTTGTCATTTTGTCACTGTAATACAGATCTGATGTGTTTCCATTGGAAAATGTATCTGTTTGTAATTACAGACAAGCAGAGAGTTTCGAAGAATTCATTATCTATGAGGTTTGCATTCAATTTGCTAGATTTAGACAGATTATCCATATGTGAGATGCACAACAAAAATTCATATATACCCGGTACACCTATTTTGTACACATGAATCCTCATTTTCTTCAGGATACAAACCAAAATCTTCGAGATGTTGGGGATCTCCTGGGCAACTACAGGAGTGCCAGTAGCCGTCAAAATGATGCCATTGAAAGGGTAAGAAAATATAAAGCATTGCTAGTCCTCTTTCTCGAGCTGTTTTCAATTTATTACTTGCACACAATGAACATTAATGTTCATGTTAAACAAGAAATGGATGTAAAATCTCAAAGGAATTTAATTTTGCCTTTTGAAGGAAGTTCTAGAATAATGGCCAGTTACATTGAGAGAATGCATGACCCTCAGTGGACTTAAGATTTAACCATACATTTTCTGCACTGCTAGCATTTTAGCGTCAAATATTTATTCAGACTGACCACAGCTAAAACAGATGAACAGTTAAACTTCTTAAGATTATGTCAGATTATTCATGGCTCATGATATTTCATAATAGATCATTGTAGCAGAGATAAGATCAAATTGTATTTGACTGGTATTTGTATTTGAATAGTAATAAACCACTACTAGTGAGCAGGAATAAGTGTATGTAATGGTAATCTTCAAAAATTCACAACCTGCTTATAATATGTTTAATGTAATACCTGATTTTTATACAATACAATTCGTTTTCAGGGATTCATTCTCCTTTAACATGATTGTTGCACAACTAACAATTGATTGGGAGCTCAACTATGATGCTTATTTATTTGCAGCTTCGGGCCAATTTAAACAACCGCAGTGACAGACAATCAGATACAATGTCTGCGAGTGAACTGAGGACCGGTGTGGGCTCCACACACAGGCGGTCAGCATCTACATCCCACATGGTAAAGCATATAAAAAAGAATTAAAAAAAGATAAAATGTCCCTAACTTAGTTTTTCTTTTGTATTCTGAAACTCATGTTTGGAAAATGTTAACCAATATATTCATGAGCGCATGATCTGGGCACGGGGCAGACAGTAATGAGCCTCCTTGTATGTCTCTTGCACATTAACACCATCAAGCTAATGATTAGGTGTCATCATTAGCTACAAAGAATCCTTTTCATATGTACTAATCTTGTGAAATACAATTTTTAAATGTGACTGGTAAATTAAATCTTCTGTATTTTATTGCAGAGAAGGACAAGGCCATCTGTGCGATTCAGCCAAAATGATGAGGTAATACCATCTATCTATGATGGGGCTATAAATTGTTATGCGATTGTAAAATGATGACCAGTTTGTCCTGTTCTTCATTAAAGCATAAAATATAGTTCTTTCCACATAGTTTAACATAAATCCCTGCACAAGTTTTCACACTATGATCATACAAACATTTCATATGCATACATGAGCCTGAAATTTTGAAATATTTCAGTTGGGGAAATTATTGATTATTGCAATCAGATACTGTGTGACATTGCTGACACAGCTTTGTCAAATAAAGAGCTCCCTGTGGGTCTCCTTTTGTAACTGCGTATTGATTTTATGATGCTGAATATGAAAACCAGTACCTCTTACTTCATGCAGAACAATCCTTTAAGTTGATGAAAAAGAAAATGTTATTTTATCAAGCACTAATATAGCACAGAATGTATCAAATGAAGAGGTACATGTACTTGATGAGGCATGAGTTAATGCATCCTATCCTAACATCATAGAGATGAAAGTTACAGTTTTGTATTTTTTTTTTGTATTTTTGTATGTTTGTATAAAGAGAAGAGAAGGCATGGGAAATATGATATTGACTCACTGGTGAGAGGAGTATCAGCGCATTATAAATGATGAGATATAGACATAGACGGAGAGTAGTACTTGTCAATTCATGGAACAGACAAAGCAAGCAAGAAAATATAGCAGTACACAATTCTCATCTGTAACATTAACTTTTAATTATTATATTGTGTATTCTTCTATCGTGTAAAAAGTTCTAAAACTTGGGTGTAAGAGGTGTATTGTTGCTGGTACTACAGTCTTCTAGTCTCAGTCCAAAGTGACAAGATTTTGTAAAATCTGTATCTTAGTCTCACACAAGATTTGATAGATTAATAAACTGTTATCCAGTATGATATATGTGGGGAAGAGCAAGGTCATTCGTGATTGAGTATGCAAGCTACTTTATCATGGAGAAAAATACATTTTTCTTGCGTAGATCCATGAGATCCACCAGGACATCCGTGACATTGGACGCGGTCAGTCCAGACTGGCCGAGGAGCTGACCCATGAGAGGAGGCAGAGACGGCAGCAGGAGATGGATGACCGCAGAGTCCTGCTTGACCTCTCCGACTCGGTCAAGCGATCCCAGCGAGAAGAAATAAAGGTAATTGATTAAGGATGCTGGTCTTCATACAAAAGAGTGAATTCCAACCCTGGCATATGTGTACTTTTACCCAAGGCAGCTTTAACCCTTTGGCTGCCACATGTCACTTTTTTCACAAGTAATTTACACAATTCCCATAGTAATCTATTTTGCACACAAAGGGTTAAGGTTCTGGATGAAATGTAGACAACACTGCTAGAATGGTGCTTTGATTATGTTGTGTAACACTTGAAGCATGGCTCTGTTTGTCTCAGTGTCTCAATTGTGTATTGATGAAATAGCCTCCTTTAGCTCTCTCTGTGCCAGAGAAAATGCTGCTCTATGGGTTGTGTGCACATTACTTGAGAAAAAAAAATATACAAATGGCACAGGTAGTAACTTACATGTAAAAGTTTGTTAACCCCTGTAAATATTGGACTCCATACAGCCTTCAGAGCGAGTGGAGAAACGGTTGAAGGACCTGCAAGATGAGCTGCGCTTACAGCGGGAGACCGTGAGCAGAAGACATCAAGACAACCAACACACCCATCCCAGAGAAGACATCAGGACACAGATAAGAGAGGTATGAACATGCAGTGGTCCAGTTTCACTGAGCAGTTTCAATTGCACCCACTTTTTTGTGGTATGATAAACGTCAACCTCATTGTTTCATACCTACTTCAGTAGAAAGCTGTACATAAAGATCACTCATGGGAAACAAAACTGTAATCTTCAAAGCAGAGGGTCTTTATGGAGAGGTAGCCCAATCGAAATTGTGTATTCATTCATATCATGGCTCTGATTAGATATTTAGCAATACAGTGACAGAGTATTTTACCATATCTTTTCAAAGTTGGAAAATATATTAGAATTATAAATGTGAAGTGAGCACACTGTAATAATGAATGCTTTGCTGTAAAGTGGCAAGTAATTGGCTAGCCCTTAAATTACATTCTTAAAACTGCTCAGACTGCTCCCAAAATGCATCAGTGACGACCTGGTTTTTTTCTGTAAAATGTTTTCCTTGCAATGAGTCAGCAGATATATTTGTTTCTTTATCAAATATTTATGTTAGTTCTTGGAGAAGACTTATCAGTCTATTGCCTCTGTTATCCTTTTAGTCCCAAAGGCAATAAACAGAGTTGTTATTGAGCTGGGGCTGTCTGTGCTCGGTGCTGAGAGGGTTAAGTGATGCAAATATTGATGCACATTGCAGGGTTTTCTGAATGTGAGTCGGGAGGAGGATCGAGAGCTGCGTTCTCGTCTGACTCAGACGGAGGCTGAGAGACAGAAGCTAGCGTCAGAGCTGGAGAGCACTAGGAGGAAGCTGGATCGCACACAGGGAACCTCTGCAGCACTCCAGCAAAATGTAAGACCAAGTTGAGCCCAAATTCACTCTCTAGATATTTGTTTTTCTTTGCCATTGTACTTATGCATGTGCCTTTTTTTTCCATTTCTTTACTATGCAATTTTTTTTTGGAGGGGAATGGTTCTCTGACACCTCATACTTGCTTCTTTTTTTTATGTTTATCTATTATAGATAAACATCAAGAAAAGAAGAAAGTATGCAGTGTCAGGTAACCATTCACCCATAAAGACTATATGCTAATTTTTCCTGATTGTTCATACATGTTACATGTTTTGCAATGCAGTTCAAAATTCCTTCAAAATAATGATGATTACATCAAACGGAATTTATACATGAATTGCCTGATAATGTGAACATACATTCAACAAGATGAAAAACTCATTTAGAAATGCAAAGAAAGGTTTAAAAGTGCATCATCTACTCAACTCTATGTGAGAATTGGTGTCTAGTCACATGCCAATCTTCTTAAGCTCATTTTTTGTATTAATTTTATGAATGTTTATGAGTTTCCTATATTGCAGCTGTTCGATCTAAGCATGAAATGATTGCCTGTCTTATGTTTTTTGATTGATGTAACTACAGCCTTCGGGGAGAACAGTGCTTTGCTCACTGACAGGATTAATCTGATGAAAAAAAAAATGAACGAAGACTCCTTTTGTGTTTAAGTTTTAAATTCTTCAATCTAAATTTTCTGTAAATAATATGCTGTAATTGATACTCAGTATAAGTCATTTCACTATAGTGAAGATGTATTTATTGTTTGTGATGCACTAGGTTGATTCACTAAGGAAAGATCTGGCCAGGTCCGATGAGGATAGACATGATCTGAAGTCGAGACTGACTCGTCTGCAAGATTCATTTCATGAAGATGACATCTCTTTTTCAAGAAGAGATAGACAACAACAGGCTGAGAGAAGTAAGTTATGGGAATCATGCAATTCTCATTTTCTTCTCTTACGTACCTTTATATCTTGTGACTTGTTTCATTTTTCTTCCCTTTTTTTGTTGGAGAAAGTTACTAATGACACACTATAAGGAATTGTTTTTTTTTACCATACGTAGACAAGACAGAACGTCACTTACCTGTCTTAAATTTATAGATGAACACAAATAACTTCCTTACGATTTATCTGATTTTTCTCAAACTTTTGCTTCTCTGTTTCTCTACTTTCATTCAAGTTTTAACTTATTTTTGGGTGTTTAATTACATTTACAAAAAGTGCATGAAAAATGTTGCAAGTATTCCCAATTTACATACAATATCTGCTATTGTAGTTGACAATGAGTGAGGCAATAGCTTAATTTGCATACAATGCCTGCTATTGTCATAGCTGCAGAAGCAAACAATGTGCGAGACAATTGCCTTATTTGCATTCAATGCCTGCTATTGTCATAGCTGCAGAAGCTAACAATGTGCGAGACAATTGCCTTATTTGCATTCAATGCCTGCTATTGTCATAGCTGCAGAAGCTAACATTATGCGAGACAATTGCCTTATTTGCATTCAATGCCTGCTATTGTCATAGCTGCAGAAGCTGTGAGAGTGAGACAGTGGCCTAATTTACATTCAATGTTTCCTGTTGTCATGAGCATGAACGAGACCCAATTCAATTCATCTTTTATGTTTTCTCTCAAAAAAGAAATACAAAAGAATACATAACTTAATAAACATGTATGATAGAGTGGAACATCATACTAACTAACAACATAGGAAATTACACGAGAACAAAGGATAACAATATGATAAATTACATTACCAAAGTCATGTTCATCAGCCATATTTGCATGCAATGCCTCCTATTGTCCTAGCTGCAGAAGCTGAGAATGAGCAAGACACCGACCTAATTTGCATACAATACCTCCTATTGTCCAAACTATAGAAGCTGGCAGTGAAGGAGACAATGACCTGATTTGCATACAATGCCTCCTATTGTCCTAGCTGCAGAAGCCGAGCATGAGCGAGACATGGGGCGTCTGAAGCAGGAGATCCAGGGCCTGAAGACCCAGCTGAGCCGGGCCAGCAGTCTGCAGGAGTATGAGGGTCAGAGGAGGGAGCTGGAGAGGAGCCAGAAGCAGAAGGTCCAGCTCTCAGAACACATCGACGTGAGTCACAATTTCATTGGCTGTATTCACAACGGTCCTTCGACCCCATTGGACTATTTTTATGGGACCCCAAACAAAACAATGTGAAACATTATTATTGACTGGGTCTCATTGATTTTGTCCTTGGAATCACTATGGTATATTGAGTCCGTTCGCAGTAGATGCACTCTTGGAAAGAGTTGATGATGAGCCCTTGTAGAACTTGAATCCTTCAATTCTTGGGGGGGTTTTGCTATTGAATTAAAATAAAAATGCACTCACTATATATAACACAAGCAGTACATATGATGATAGGATAACAAAACTACTAAATTACAAATACAGAATAGTCATTATTCAGCATGTGTGAATAATGAATAGTGTATACCGGTAGTCCATACTAAATGTGTGAGATGTAACTTATGTTTCAAGATGGAATTTGACAAGAGTTAAGATCGATGCATATACACATCTTCATTATTTTTCCCCTCCCTTCCCTTTAACACTCACAGTACCAAGGTACGATAATCCCGAGTGAATTGTAACACCATTAATAGGCTATGGGACTGAGGATCAATGTTAATGAGATTAAACATCTTCAACCCCTAGACTCTGAATAGAGAGCTAACCGACAAGGAGCGGAAGGAGGGCAGGCTCCTGTCGCAGCTGAAAGACGCAACGGACAGCCTCGCAGAGAGCGAGCACCAACGCGACCTCGCTCTCACACAGCTGAAGGGGCTGAAACAGAGCCTACGCCAGAAGGAGTCTGAGAGCGAGATTACCCTTGGGAGGGCGAGGGAGAGCGAGCGTCTGCTGACCGAGAGCCAGGGCAAGACGGAGGAGAGGCAGAAGAAGCTGGTGGACATGGTCAAACAGTGAGTAGATCAAAACTATTCAATTCAATTCAATTCAATTTTGGTTTATTGATAAAAAGCATACTGAAAACGAAAGTCCAGAGACTTATGTCATTCAGTTTACAAATACAAGTATACAATCATTTAAATAAGTAAATCATATATGATGTACATACAGGTAACAACTATAAAACAAGGTGGTTCACGTACCATGAGTCTCGCCTGATTTCCTAAGCTATTCATATATTATATCTTGTCTTTTTCTTTCGTGTCCATTCATTGTCTCATCTGTATCAAATATTTGGCCAGACTCTGGCCTTCTGGTTGGCTACCACAGGTAATCCAAGCAGCTCTGGCAGGCTAGGGGTGGGCATCTTGGTAAATGGGGCATGTCATGGGTTGAAATTCCTCAGTCGCATCTTACACTGAAATATCACAGTCACATTACAGTCACAGAGAATTGAGATAATGAAATGCAACGTGCACAAGGAGCATTGTGAGCTAGATCACATTTATTTCTTGTAAGGTTGAAATCGCGCTTCAAGAGGCAGAGATGGAGAACGCTTGAGCTATTAAATTGCATTCTGCAGAAGAAAGTTATGAAATGATGATATTATTTCTTCTCAGGTTTAAATTTTGATGCAGGTGGATAGTGATGAGTAGGCTTGATATAAGTAAATACATTCTGCACAAGGACCATTGCGATTTTGATGATGTTCTTTCTTGTAAGGTTGAAATACTGATGCCGGAGGCCTGAGATGAAAAACGCTTGAGATGATAAAATGCATTTTGCTGACGAAACTGTGATTGTCATGATATTCTTTCTTGTCAGGTTAAAATCACGCTGCAAGAGGCTGGAGAGGGAGCGGGAGAGCACTCAGATGACGTCCAGTCAGCATCTTGACCGGACGGAGGATCTCTCCAAGGAGAACGAGACGCTGAAGACCCAGAAGACTAACATGATGCACAGAATGGAGAACCAGCAGAGAGAGATCTCAGATGTCCTGGTAGGATAGCAGCATTTCTCTCTTCTAAATTTGCAGAATTCATGGTGTATTGATAAAAAGAAGACATTTGTGTTTCGTATGATCCATATTTTTGAGAACAAGCAGAGAGAGATCTCAGATTTCCCAATGCAAAGTCAGCTTTAGATTTGATTTATTTGGTTCCTGTATTTCGCATACCGGTACTGCAATTATAACATAATGGAAATAATTGTACTATAAATGTAATCAATATTGAGGGTGTAAAATTATGAATAAATAGGTAATTCAGCAATATCGTATCAAAGCAAATCAAACAATGCTAGTCAGTGGAACAATTGAGTAAGATTTCAAAAATGTTTTTGCCCAGGTAAGACCTGCCAGACAGCAACAGTTCTTCAGCAGCTGAGATTGAGAGACAAGAAAAGTTAAATGATTTGTCAGAGTCTAAATTTGCAATATCTTCTTTAACCCCTACAGTACAAGACCCTGAAATACCCAACGGCTTACTGCATATCGTCATGCCAGAGGTAATGAGAGAGTTAAAGGATATTTCTATGTCAGCCAGAGGAATGATTGAGTGAATATTCAAACCATTTTTTTCTTCTTCCAGGAAAGACTTGCCAGGCAGGATGAGCAACTGAGGCTAAGAGACATCGAGGTCAACGAACTCAAGTCATCGTGTCTAAAGCTGGACCAGGAGCTAAGGGAGAACAGGATCCTCACAGACAAGGTGTGTGTTAACCCTTTGTGTGCCAGAAATGCTGATCGTCTATTCTACCCTAATCTGACAAAAGGAAGCAACTAACAAAAGAGACTTTTCTTGTAAATAAGTAAAATGTGTCTGTCACTGGCGTCAGTGCAACACCACATCATGTTAGATGGAATATCTTGCAGCAAGATAAATATTTCTTGAATATTTCTATGAAGATTTTGGCCTTATGTAGGGAATGCTGGGTACAATCTAAGAATACCAATAACCCAGATTTTAGTGATTTGTCACTTCCTTCCTTTTGTCAGATTAGGGTAGTATAGGAAGTGTGTGTAGTGCTTATGGAAAGAATTACATGTGACAAACAGAGTTAAGGTGAATCGAGAAGTACAACTTGTAAAGAAGGCTAGAGACATTATTGTGGAATAACATTAACACCAACGTCAATGGGTACGGCACCCATCTTCATAAATCTATCACTTTATATAATTATGGCCCCCGCAGATGAAATGATTTTGCCACAATTCTGCAGTCTTCAGGGGCTACGACTAGAAATGTGATGTTACCTTCTCACACAAATTCCATAATGGGGTCCTACGATTCAGACAGCCACAGAGTCGTATGGCTGATGGGATAGTTTAGTCTTTGGTGGCCTTTACATATTTTGTGATTTTTGGGAGTAAATGTGAGTGAAATTATACTAAATTGCATTGAATTTACGATGTCATTGTGCCTGTGCATTATACAGATTGAATTATCAGTGATTATTACAGTAATCATATGTTGGGATATCTTTCACAACACTTTTTATTTTAACTCCTGTGGAAGGAGCGGATTTGTTCAATAATCGTTTCCATGGTAATCATATGCTGGTTATCTTCCGCAACAGTTGGAGGGTGAGCTACGAGGAGAGCACTCGCGGTACGCAGCTCTTAGCGATGAGAAGCTGAAAGTCTGCCATCAGCTTGATAGAGCTAAAGCTGAGCTGCATGATGCCCAGGGACAGAACCAGACAGTGCAGGTAAGCTAGACAAACAGAAATGCTGTCTAGCGAAACAGCATACACCAGGATAAGAATACCATTACATAGAGAAACATATAAAGAAAGTATGTATGCACAGTTGTCTACTGCGCATTTTGAGTAGGTTCTGCATGTTGAGCACACACTAAATAAAGTCAGTTTGTACCTGGATTGCAAAACATTTTGTCCAAGGGTCTATGCATGAGGTCGGGCTTGATCCAAAGTTGTCTTGTATGTGAGTCAAGAGCTCTCACCACTGTACTAAGGACTCCCATGTAACTCAACTGTGCTTCTTTCCCCATTCTTATGTCTGTTTCAATGCTATTAGCATATAACCTGAAGAATACACGACACATTGTTACCAAAAGTTTGCTATTTTCTAAATAGTATTCATTAGTACACTCTCACCATAGAAACATTCAAAGAACATCTACAGTCAAACCTGTCTTATTGGCCACCTGCTTATAGCAGCCAACCTGTCTATAGTGGCCACTAAAATAATTCCCCCGGAGAGAGATCATGTGTTAAAGAACCTGTCTATAGTAGCCACCTGTCTATAAAGGCCACAATTTTTGTTTCCCTTGGGTGGTCACTATCGACAGGTTTCACTGTATTTGCATAATGTTTAGGAGCAGTTTGGAATTCTTTGTTTTTTGTAGAAGAAGGTGCGAGACCTGACCAGACAGAAAACTAAGCTGTCCAACCGAAAGATGGAGGTGGAGAGGCAGCTAGCAATGGCTGAAGAGGAGAAAGATAATGTCTTCTTTTCTCTTTTCCCCACCCATGTCTGCAGAAAGAGTTGCGAGACTTGACGAGACAGAACGCTGAGCTGACCGCCAGGCTGTCTGAGCTGAGCAACCAGAAGAAGGAGGTGGAGAAGCAGCTAGCGGTGGCTGAAGAGGAGAAGGATAATATCAAGCAGGACCTCAACAAGCTGGATATCAAGTTCAAAGAGGTCAAGATTAGTACAGACTTTGAAAAAGAATGTTTTGGTAACATTATGCATACCTGGGCCCTGTTGCATAAAACTTACCATTGATTGTAACTTTGCTATCAATGGCAACTTCTATGGAACTTTGAATTTGATTGGCTGTTGAACGATGTTACCATGGTAGCTACCATTGGTGACAGTGGTACCATTTATGGTAAGTTTTATGCAATGGGGGCCCAGCTAGTACTTTGTTTTTAACAGGAACTATAGGGCGATTAATGCTCACAAGATATTAACTTTTTCTGCTGCTAATTTATATTTCTTTTTACAGGTTCAAGATTTCAATGCAGGATTGACTGAAAAGCTTCATCATGAGATGCAAACAGCCAAGGTAATAATACAATGATAATCATATTCTTCCTCTTCTTCTACTGTTGTTATATACTGTACAAGTGGTTTCTTTCGCGGGGGTTGTATTTTCGCGAATTTCGCAAATCGGGATGCGTCCGCGAATTTAACATCACACGAAAAGGTTTAGAGCATTACCGCGAATTTATCCACGCTAGAAAATGTGTTGAACTCCACGAGCAGAAGTGCGCACACAACGATACAGCGCGCGATGCTTGGAAGAATGTCCAGAATGTAGGTCAAATGAATACGGTCACAGTACTGTAATTCACACATGATCAGATGGATTTATGCTTAGCCTAGCCTAGTTCTAGTTACTTTAGATTTTGCCGACCACGAATTTAACATCGCGCGAAAATGTCGGGACCCCGCCGAGTGCGAAAGTATCTGCACGCGTAAAAAAAACACTTCTACAGTATATATGTATAATGACCAATCTGTGCCAATTATCTCTTTTCTATGCGTATGTGATGAGATCTAAGGTTGATTTTCCTCTCCATTCTGCAATTCTCTGAAAAATACATAATTCTTTGCCTTCCTCTTGTTATTTACAGCTCATCTTCTTCATGAAGGTCAATCTTTTAATTCCTTCTTTCCATAGACAGCTTCCAAGGAACTTGAGTTGATGAGTTCTGATTATTTGTCAGAATCTTCCTGTTAGTATTTGAGAGCAAAATGGTCACAAATTTTAAAACGTCCTGAAAAACATGTTTGTCACAATGGGATTTTGCACTAAATATCTCAGACTTAATAAAAGTGGTTATGTATGACTGTTTCAGCTCAATGAGGAGAAGTTGATTCATGACCTGATACGCAGACAGAAACGTGAGAGAGCAGAATTAGATGCAGAGCTCCAAGCACTTAAGGTAAGCAGTCTCAGCTATCGATTATTTGACTTAGATATAATGACAAAGCTTAGATATGATGTAAGGCTGTTTATTTCTTAGTATTGAATAATTTGTATGACAGATTTCTTTCAACTGCTCCTAGAAGGTATATGTTGGGAAGGGGGCCATACTTCCTGCACAGGCGATTTGAGAGAAAAACAAATTTGTTTTAGAATATGCTCTTAGGCTAGTTCACATTTACTTTGATGCTACATAAGGAGATGGCAGTGTGAAGGGGCCACTAAATATATTTGGGAGAAGTTTTTATATTCTACCAAGACGAAGAATTCTAACTTCATTTGCAGGTTACTTGTTAGCTTCTGTTAGGTCTGTAGCAAAAATCTATTAGATGTGTGATCAGTGATGGATTAATTTTCATTTGATCTAGATTGAGTTGGCGGAGGCGAGGTCTTCAGCCAAATCTCTGCGTCGCCAGGTCGATAGAGGAAACAGCGAGATGGAGAAGATGCGGGAGGAGATCCGTCACCTTGACGATGAGAACCTGAAGCTGAAGAGGAACTACGACAGGATCAGGGCTGGGTTTGATGAACAGACTCAACTGGTAGAGGTTGGAGATAATAGGTTAGTACAGTCAATAAGTAACGATGTTAGATGAACAGAACCAATTGGTAGAAGTTGGAGATAAAAGGTTAAAACATGAATTAAGTTCCTAATGGAATGGAAGGTGACTGTCTACCTTAATTACAATTTTCACACTTTCTTCTGGAATTGGAAAATGGGATATACTGCAATTCAGTACCATGTAGGATATCATTTTTTACACACAAGAATGCACTTGATAACATAAAGATTTAGTGTAGTCACTTTTGGAATAAAACTCTTCATCTCATGATAACTTTTGATGAAGCAGAGCCTCCGTTCTTGAGAAGCACCTCCAGCGGGCCGAGATGACCATCCAGACCCTAAGGCTTGACCATGAGAACGCGATCCGGGGCTTGGTCAGAGAGGTGGACACACTGGTGGGACTGGTTAGCCAGGACAGCGAGGATGACCACAACATACCGCAGCCACTGTCTAGATCTCAAGATGCTCTGGACGCTATGCTGTCTGACCTCAAGGTAAGAGCCAATTAAACCGATTAAACAACATCTTTCAACACATTGCTTTGTACAATAGAACAGAATGCAGAAAAGCATGTTCTTGAAAGTTAGACGAGACTTAATTGCACGTTTTTGAAGGATGAAAATGAAAAATTTGAAGAAAAAAATGAAAAATGAAAAGTGTGAATAAAGTGTTTATGTGAATTACATGGTTTAAACCCAAATGTTTTGGATATTGACATATATATTGCATTGATAAGCTTCCATGTTGTGAGTTCCAATGTTAATTCAGAATCCAAATCATTTTCAGTTAAAGGGAATTTGTAAGGTAGTGATGTATGTGGATTCGCAGTGTTAAGTCTGTATATGCACTGGGCAACTTTACCTACCAGTCAGGTCTGTTTTTCTGATTTTTCTGCCTTTATTCAATTCAATTTATTTCAGAGTTCCATTCTCCTTAAATTTGTTTCCCTCTTCATTGCAGAACAAGCTCTACTGGCTGCAGAAGGAGGTCCGTAAGCAGGCTGACCGCCGACTGAGACTGAGGGAGAACCTCAATCGCAGTCGCTCAGAGGTTGACCACTTAAAGAGAGACCAGGTGGCTGACCGCTTTGCCTATGAGACCCAGCTGGATAGGACCGACGACATGCTGCGAGACCTGCAGTACCAGAAACAAGGTTAGGGGTTAGTTTGGTATCATATGAATCATAGGTTTGCCTATGATACCCAGCTGGATAGGACCGACGACATGCGGCGAGACCTGCAGTACCAGAAACAAGGTTAGGGGTTAGTTTGGTATCGTATGCATTATAGGTTTGCATATGAAACCCAGCTGGATAGGACCGATGACATGCTACGAGACCTCTAGTACCAGAAACAAGGTTAGGGTCTGTTTTGTTTGGTATTATATTTTAGTAATTCAATGCGTTGGGGTGTTGTTAGCTGTGTGGCTATGTACAAACGATCAAATTACCTTTTTTTATATTCTTGTGGAAAGATAGGACAGAAATTAGACAATCACTCAAGTCAAAGAAGTAGATTTCTTGTGGTTTAATTCATAATAAACAAAAGGTTACATCACGCAGGATGTATGTTCATATGATAACGGAACAATAATCACACATAAATTAAGAATGCTCACGATCGATGATGATGATGTCGATGATGAGCGAGCAGCGGCAAGTCGTGTCACTCGTGGATGACGACGGTCGACGATGACGACGATGAACGAGCAGCGGTAAGTCGTGCCACTCGGTGGATGACGACGGTCGCCGATGACGACGATGAACGAGCAGCGGTAAGTCGTGCCACTCGGTGGATGACGACGGTCGACGATGACGACGATGAACGAGCAGCGGTAAGTCGTGCCACTCGTGGATGACGACGATCGCCGATGATGAATGAACAGCGGTGAATCGTGCCGCTCCGTGAATGCCGACAGGGTAGAACGGTTGAATGTCTGTTTGGCTATGTCGAGCCTAGCTGTCGAAAATGGTTCAAAACGTGCTCCGGAGAGAAACTATGTTTCTTATTGAAACTCAAAAATGGAGCAGAACGCACTGTTTTCGGTCAAACTGGGAATTATTTCCCACTAGGCACTGACACGTAAAATCAATCGTCGTACAGATTATGGTTCACGCGTGGCTCTCCATGCAGGGCTACTGCACCCGTACGCGTGAAGGTGTCGGTCGTCAACGGCAGATGGAAAGAGAAGAGCTAGATTTTCAATCAACATTTTCCTTAAATAGGATTCAACGGGCTGCGGTCGGGATTCGCCGGCTTCAGCAGCGTCCAATTAGCGTACGATAATTGCCCGCCTTTATGCAAATTAGGATCCTAGAACAGCCGGGCGCGAAAGTAGATTCCAGCAACCATGGTGATATATAAACAATATATAAATAACGTACGACGCCATCTACGATTCAAAATAATCATACAATATGCAATTTAGTGCTGCTACAATATAAATCATAGGTTTGCCCATGACACCCAAATAACCCAACTACTAAATCTTGTACTAATTATATTGAATTCTCACAAACAAATCAACATCTAGCTCTGTTTTAATCAACTCGGAAACACTGATATTTAGCCGGCAAACTTATGAAATCATGGTGAGAAAGCTGGTAGCTCTGATCATAAAGATTGGCAACATTTACGGAAGGCAGAAAATATACACTGATATACACTGCCCTACTCTGACAAAAGGAAGCAACTTACAAAAGAGACTTCTTGTAAATGAGCAAAATGTGTCTGTCACTTGCATTGGCCTCAGTGCAACATCACATCATGTTAGATTGAATATCTCACAAGATGAATATTTCTTGTCCAGATTTTGGCCATATGTAGGGAATGCTGGGTACAATCTAAGAATAGCAATAACCCAGATTTGAGTGATTTGTCACTTGCTTCCTTTTGTCAGAGTAGGGCAGTACAGGGCTGTCAATCTCATCCAGATAACAGAAACATAGCATTCTTTTGTATTTGCATAAAAACAAAGCTAAAAGAGACTTGATATTAGGCTACCGAATTTGTTACTTACCAGATTTGCAGCTACAGAATCTGGAGAGGATCCATACTGTGAGAGCACTGGAGAAACAAGTGGAGAACATGGAGGATCACATCAGGGAGGTAAGACATGGGAGTTAACTCCTTGAGTGCTTGGCAAAATGTAGCTCTTTGGTATTAATGTGCCTTACCTGTTCAAAAATGCATCAATGACACATTTAAACCATTGTATCAGACGTATCATGAAAAAGTTTATTTTGTTTCAAAACCTTATTTACTAAACCTGTAAGTTTGTTTTCTAAACCGAGGGTTGACAGCCATATACCACTGTTTTGTTTAAGCATGGTAGACAAGAACAATGACAATTCCATAGAGTTCATCAGTGAGAAACAATGGAGTTGCCCATAAAGGTTACTGATCAGGGTTTAGTGCTTACAATCATGATTTCAAAAAAATGAACAACAACCTTACAAATGTGATATGTCTGACTTTCTTCCCAATCTGGTTTTGTGCATTCCTGCTTTTATTCACTTCAATTCATTGACCTTTAATTTGTTTTAACCCAGAGCCGTTTCATTCTCCTTACAGGGAGCCCAGATTCTTGAGAGGTCTTTTGAGACCCTGAGAGAACGGGACCCTCCTTCTCCCCCGCCGGTCAGATCAACGGTCGTCTCAGAGTTTGACCGGCTCAAGGTATGATACCTACCAACCATTCTAATGCAGGACCAATGATTTCTCCTTTATGGTCTTTTGGCCCCACGAATGAACATAGATTCCTCATGTTCCCCGTGAAGTATATGTACATTGGACATATTTATTTATACTTCACAACATTCAGAACCACTTCACTATGATCTTCAGTAAAGTGTGTGTTACCACAATACCACTCGACTTCCCCCTGTGGAATTAATCATCCATCCTTTTAGAGATACATTAAGTCTGCACTTGTTAATGACTCTTTAGTTTACCCAATGCTATGTTTAGAATGTTTGCTATGAAAATGGAATGTGATAAATTAATCAAAACAAATAGGTAGTCAATTTGAGTGAGCATTGATAGATTTATGCCATATCTTTTACATGGCAATGACCTGTTTGTGTTGACATGTGGACTTACTGGGTATGGCATAAAACACAAGATAAAAATGTGATGAGAAGTGCTGCTTTTGCGGATACAGTCAAACCTGTTTTAGCGGCCACCTGTCTATAGCAACCAACCTGTCTATAGTGGTCACTAAGCTAATTCCCCCAGAGAGAGATCATGTATTAAAGAACCTGTCTATAGCAACCACCTGTCTACAAAGGCCACAATTTGTGTTTCCCTTGGGTGGCCACTATAGACAGGTTTCACTGACTGAAAGTCACTGATTCTTCATTTGCTTCATGCACCTGAGGTGTCATGTTAGCCCATGCGCGATAGATAATTTGAGCTTAACTAGAGTAGTTTCTTACAACAACAATTTTGATTGATTTCCCACAGGAACTGGAGAAAGAACGACAACTTATAGAGGAGAAATACAAAAGGTAGGTCAACAAAAATTGATTCAACATTGGGCAATGTATCGTACAAAGATCCTCCCCATCCATTTCGGGGGAGCCCAAATATATCATAAGCTAATTAAGAGGGGTTTATTGATATTTTAAATGGGTTCTGATTCTGTATTATGTGACACTCTAGCTATGACTATAGCTGTCAACTTGTATGGATTTTCACCTACTGAATATTAACTTTTAGACTGAAGCGTTAAGTGAACGTATTTCATTTTCACAACCAAGTGTAAGTGAAGTTATATTTCATTCAATGAGGTTTTCACTGATTTTCTCAATAAAATACCGTACTGATTTTACACAGCAAAATACTGAAATTACATTTAGGAATTTGGCTGCTCATCTGCATATCTCTTTTAGTCATTAGTTTTGCTCTTCTTGTCTCCTGTCACCTCCAGATATCAGTCGACAGTGTCTCATCTCCACCAGCAGCTTGATGAGTCGAGGAAGATGAACAGCTCTCCGCTACGAAGAGACAATGGCCTGTCAGGGAGGAGAGATAATCTCTGATGCTAGATCGTTTCCGTGTCAGCTTGTATAGATGGATTCTTCAAGAGGCTGAATGATGTGATCATGTACATACTGCTGAATATTCTTGCAGCCGTCCTTTAGAGTACTCACTCTGTTGATTTGTACTTCATTACATTCCACCTTGATGATTATTTGATTCTCACTTTGCTCTCTCTTTCTCTCTTTTATCCCTCTATCTATCCCTCTTCATCTATTTCTCTCTATTCTCTCTCCATCTCTGTCACATTCTGTTTATTTTTCTGTCTCATTCTCTTTCTCTTTCATACTTACATGATTCTTTCTCTCTCCTGTTCTCTCTTCAAAGTTCTGTCTCTGTATATTTCTCTCTCTTTCAAATTGTTGGTCTCTTTCTGCAATATAATTGTATTACTATTCTACTATATACATGCATTTCAGTCTTCCTGCCTTTCTCTGGCCTTATGATTATTGACAAAACAGTACACACATTTTCACGATAGTATTCATGGTATCCAAATAAAATCTCAGGCTTTTGTCAAGGAACTGCTAGTATATTAAACTGCCATTTAATGATGATTTTCTTCCTGAAAAAATATCTGTCAATCATTATGTCATTGGATGAAAGCTGCTAAAACTTGGGTTGGGAATATTTCTATGTACCTGTTTGATTTGATTTTAAATTTAATTTTCATTTATTGACATCATCATCATGTGGAATGATATTTTGTATGTTAGATATGATATTTGGTTTGTCTCTTTTTAATTTGATTCATCACCAAATGATAAGCAGGATTTGTTTTTGTGTTTTTCTTTCGTTACACTGTTGACTATGGTCCTAGCAATGAGTGCTGAGCATATGTATATGTTTCTGCATCAATTAATTTCTTCATGTTGATGAGATATTCTGGTACAGATGAGATGAGGAAAATGTCATAATGTGCTCATAAACTTTGGAGTCATCACAGAAGAGTACATGTATGTTCACCAAACTTTGAGCCAGTATTCTAGTTATGAAGCTCGCTCACAATCAGGGATGAGGTTTTACAATATTTGATACTTTGAGCCTGCTTATTACAGGCATTCATACACAGCTATGTTAGTCATATTTTTGTACTACTATTAATTTTTTTGTGTGAACCCAAAATCCCACAAATTCAGTAAGATCTCGAAAATGGTCAAAATTGCACTATTAAGGTGATTTTTGGTGAATTCCAGTGATCTTTGAGCCAAGGCATATGCAATATGTGCCCATACTGGCTTACTGGCTAGTGAGATCTTTCCAACTTGTGTGTGAATGCATGCAAGAATTACCGGTAGTGATATTTTGAGCACGTACTGCATCGCTCTAATTCTTGTGTATGAACGCACCTATTGAGATCTCCCCTTTCTTTGGGAGTGTGCTTGTCCGTTTTACAATACATTGTGAAGAGCTTTGTACATGCTCACATGTATTACGAGTATGAGTTAATGGGAGTGAATTGAGGAATGATTATTTTGTCCTCCTTAGCTGTGATTAAGACATTTGCTTGCATTCAACTCAGGATGAACGCTTCATAAAATTGGCAAATACAAATAACTAGGTAGAATTGAATTATGTTCAATGTAGGAATGAACAGCGTCCATCTTACTCAAGTATTATCTCTTTATTTTCAGGTATCTAAAGAAATCAGTGTTTTGCTAGATATAAAATTGTACTGTGAAATATTCATATATCAAGTACATGAAAACAGTATTGCGACATACATTCATGATGAATCATTTTAACAGTTCTTGTAAGATATATATATATCTGAATTTGCTTATCCATTCAGTATTCTCTCTTCCAAATATTTTCCCCACCAGTTCATGTGTAGCGTTAGTGATTTGACATTGTGTTTTGCTGTCAAGACAATTTGTAACAGTAATTTACTGCCATTTTGGTGTCCACACATTTCAGTTAAAATACAATTATATTTGACAAAATCCACATTGCATTTCAGTATAAAATTAAGATAAGTGAGATATGATAGAGGAACACGGTATCTTCTTTTTTATTTATTCTTCTTATTCATTTGTTTTGGTTTTCATTGTAAGCCTTTCTTATGAGTCAATTTGACAATCAAATGCATAATCTTTTGGAATGACTTCATTTGGGACTGGTCTGTGTGCAATCTGAACTTGTAGAAATTGATTGTATTTCATTGCAATAGTATATTGCACGATGTGTGTTTAAACAGCAATGTGAATTCTTATTTATTCAGTCATACTATTATCTGGCTTGGGCTAGGTTGATTCTGGAATTTGTGGGTAGTTTGTAAATACTATCATTGATACAATCAGTAAGGCCTAACAGGAAAGAAGCTGCTAATTGATTTCTTGCCTGGGTCGATCGTACTGACAATCTGTGTGTGTGCTTATTGAGGTTTATTCTGATTTCTTTCCATTTTCTTCCCAAGTTCTTCCATCAGTTCATTCATGTAGCTTTTTAAATCTGAATCATGTTGAAGTGTATGTGATATTTATGTTCCTGTAAATGTGTAGTGATTTTAACCTATGAGGCTTTGCTTCTTTTGTTCTAACTTATTATTTTCTCACTAATGGCAGAAGGTCTGCCTCTCAAAAAAAAAAAAAAAAAATTCCAAGCTTTGAATGTTCTTGTTTAAACAGTAAGTCAATTCAAATGATAAGTTAAGAAAGTTGTATTACTATCAATATCAGTATGGGGGTTAAACTAACTAGGGTTGTGGCAACTAAATCAATTTTCTTAACATATTAACCTAAGATGAATAAGTGACTGAATCATCACAAAAGGAACACTTGTCCCCTATTACTGTCTTTTACTTATAAAAAAAACAGGACATGTTGTTAAGTGTTGATGTACATTGAATATTTTAATGCAGTGATGTAGAATCCGAGAAGTGTTTCAATACATGTATTTTCATGGAATAACAAATGTATTTTATCGAGCTATTGAATGCATAACAGATGATATAAATACAGTAAATATATACATTAGTAGGAATTCTTATTTTATTTGTAAATATGAAATGTATATAAACCTGATTTATACATATTTGGACATCCTTCTGCACAAAATTTATTTATATTGGAACCAATGTGTATTGTCTTTCTGCATATATTTGACATTATCTAACAACGTTTTTTTAATACCTGTGAGTTGTACATAATCTTGTTTGACCATTTTGACAATTATAGGATGTGTATCAAAGTTGTTCTATTCATTCTTCAATTAAAAAATAAGGAATAATCTGTCATTTATATTTCCCATGAGAATAGTTGATTGTACGGTCAGCTCAACAATTTGAGTGTCAAAAACATGTTGCAGTTTTAATTCTGAAACCTGCTAATATGAATAAAATTTGAATAATTAAGTTATACATGTATCTCATATATGCCATATGCTACTCATCATCCAAGCTCATAGTTAAGATGCATAATTTGTCAATATTTGTTCTCATCATGCTCTGGCTCTCAGCTGTTGGGTGTGGTCTGTTTAATTCTTTATCGAGTACTTTTGCAGTCATGACTAAGTCTGGACACATACTGTAGACTAATAGAGCCCATTGCACAATCTAATAGCTCCGTTAACCTCAGAGGGAGAGGAGGGGGAGTGGCTAGGATCCAAATTGAGTTCATGTGCCTATTCATTTATTTATGCAGTCTTGTGTAATAGGGTAGCCCCATCAGTGATCATGCACCATTCTCCCTGGGGTCTATGTGTGTAAATGATACATATTTACAATAAATATTGCAAGACTTGTATGTGCATAAACAAAATATATATGTACACAGTTTACATACCAGCATAGATTAGCTGTGATTGTAATATGTGTATATGAGAAATAAATAGTCCACAGCCTAGGACCTAGGCTAGAAGTATGGTTGAGTAAACAGGAAACCTATATGCAACAGTAACACATTTGAATAATTGTCACTTCAATTATAATTAGATTGACGACACTGATTACAATATATCCATGTAATAAGTGTGAATATTCAAGTATGGAAAATAAACACCAAACTTTCCTTTTCACAATGATGGGTTTGTGTTTTACTTTGTTTTATTGTAGTTGTGTGAGCATAATGTAGATGTAATATATTAAAGGATTCACAGGTGAAATGAATGGGTGATTTTCATAATGGAAACGAATTAATAGAAAGGTATGAGATAAGGGTGCTGGGGGAGAAACTTTGCATTTATATGTTTTGTTCTGTCTCTCACAACCTTCAGTATACATGTATAAAGAAAAGCAGTAGAGTAATGTGTTACTAAATCTTGAAAATATCCCTTTTCTTTGATTTTCACCCAGCTGTAGAGTAAATAGGCCTACACCTGTGTTGTTGAGTATGTTGCATAACAAATTAGGGATGCGTGGAATGAACAACTGTAGAAAGGTCTTTTTACATCCAGCTGTAGAGTAAATAAGCCTACACCTGTGTTGTATGTTGCATAACAAGTTAGGGATGCGTGAAATGAACAACTGTAGAAAGGTCTTTTTTTTCCTTCTAATTGAAGATTATTTCAGGCCTTGTGCTTGCATTGAGTTATCAATAGAAGCAGCAAGAGAGGGAAAGAAGTGGGAGAGAAAAAATATATATAGGAGCTAGGAAGAGAATAGAGAAGATTATAAGGGCGTGGTGTACATCAAGAGAGCTAGGGGGTGAAAAACGGGGGAAATATGAGTACATGAAGTATTCAAATCCAAAGACGGGTTAAATTTGACCTTTATATCCTAATCAAGGTAATTCTAAATGTCACTATGTGTTGCAATAGTAGTGTGGATAATGTTACGTTTTTTTAGCTTGTTGCTGTCAGTTGCATCATCGACTGGCGCTATGTCAAACAAAAGCTCGCAAGCTCGCTACCCTCACAACAATCAATCAATACTACACTGCAAGTATCGTACCGGTACACGTACGCGCCCACAGCGCCTGCGCATCCCAGCTGATTGGACCGAGATCGAGTGGTTACCGGCGAGATACTGTCGTGAAATACGACAGTAAATTGTCATTTCTGCTGCAATTTGCAGCTTATCTTTTCATGACATGTGATGTGTATGCTGAGTGAAAAATGGACATCAGCTGGAATTTGTCAGATTTCATGTGCAGCGCAGATAAATTGGAAGTTTCGGCCTGCTCTATGAGCAACCTTCCTCCCGAGGTAAGAATGATTTGAATATGGATTTGCATACCCATAGGCCTTTCTTGAGACTAGCTAGGCCGATAGCGTAGGGCAGAACAACACCCGCTCTGCCGTTAGGCAATGACACGATGGGCTCCAGCAGCGAAGCAGCTGCTGATGTTTTCAAGATTTGAATTTTGCTTCATTATTACAACTTGGTGATTTTCACATTTTGCATATGTTTTCGCTCATGTAAGGTTGATGAATGTGTGTTAGGGCCTGTTTCTGGCATTCTGCATTAACACTATAAGAGTTGATTTAAGTTATTAGATGTTCTATTCGACTGTAGAGAGACAGTTAATGAAATTTGGTTAGACTAATCGTTGAACGACTGACATTTCATTTGGAACTGACTCTGACTTGCATTTTGAAATGAGTAGAAACTTAAGTATTGCTATCTATGATGACAGACCATTTCTCATTAAGGATGCTAATCCGGACGTCTGTGACATCTTGTGTATCAATCGTGTCAATACATGATCATAATGATCAAATTATCAGACCAGTTGACACCTGATTGATAGTCTTTGGCTTTGTCATAAATATTTTGCAATACTTAATAAACTATCAAGCTGACAGGCTAAGTAGTCTGTAAAATCAGTCGCTGTTAGGTGTGTTATTTTGGTATCCACTGAGATTGCATCTGGCTCCTCTGAATTCCCTAGATCAAAAACAATATTTTGCTAATGAATGCCCTAAATGAGATGGTTATTGGTCTGGTAAAAATATTTACAATTTTCTTGAAATGTGGGATGAATTATAGTTTTAAAACCTTGATTGTTTGGTTATTCTAGGTTCTGATTCTGCATGATTTTTTGTTGTTGTATGAGAGGCATGTACAGATTACCTGTAAGCCTCTTTCACCATTCGTTTCATTTATTTTTTATGTCAGGAAAATTACATAAGGGGAAATGGAAGTAAATATTTATATCTACAGATATCATATGAACTAAACGTAACTAAACATAATTTATAATTTACAATTTTAAAGACAGGGTGTCCTATTTGCATAAGTCATGGAACTCAGCAGGAATCAGCAGTATATCCTAATGGCAACGTGTGAAATTCCAGTCATATAGCCTCACAAACTTTTTCAGGAAAAGTGAAAAACTATTATAAATGTTAACGATTTAAAATTAGTGGCCATAGTCCACATTGCCCCTGTCAGTGCGCGGATGTGCCGAGCAACGCTGACATGCTGCCATTGATCGCATGCACTGTGGTGTGCGGAAAATAGCAAATAGCATTCTGTAGTCTCTAGACTATGGTATACGTGTAGGTTTCGGACGACCAGTCCAAACTCTTCTCAAAATCTAGCGATCACTTAAATTTCGCTTGAAGTCAGTTTCCAGTTAGTATTATTGGGATGGAAGTTCTGATACAGTATCTTCTTCCACTTTCTGTGTTTTTGGCCACATTTTATTTTTTTTGACCTGCTAAATTAAGGGATGCCTTTCCTTTATTGTAAGTTAATACACACAAATGAGGCTAAGATAATCAAAATGGTTACAAAAATGTCCCTTCATGTGTTTATTTCATTCAATACAATTACCGGTACATGTTTTATAAATTTTGTATGATCCTTTGGAGCCAAGATTGCAAAATTAGGAGTCTATTAGAGAAATAATTAGTGTCCACATTTGTTTTTTGTTTTTTTAAACCATATTTTGTTCACCTTGTCTAATATGCTGATTCCACATTTTCCACTTGCAGGCTGCAGAAGGAAACATTGAATATAAGGTAAGAATTTTGTCCTTGGAATCATGCCATTCATTATTTGTTTATGTGTAACATACTTCACATGTATCAAATGAGGATGAACACGTTTGTCAGACCTGCTATTGTGATATGGTGATACTGTTGCACATGGTTTTAGATTGTTTGTTAAGTACATTGTATGTACACATATGAATTTTGTGATGATAGTTGATTTGTATTTTTAGTTTAAAAATTGTTCTGATATCACCTTGTGTAATGTGGTTATTGATTTTTTTTTTTTTTTTTTTGCTGTGAATGGATAAACAGCCATGGGCCATGTTGCATTTATGGTAACTCATAAGTTACCAATCCATGGCAACATTAACATTGCTTAGAACTCAGTGTCTCCATGATACAATAGCTCAGTGCAATGGACTCAGGCAATTGAGCCCCTGTAGTGCAAAAAATAAGCCCCCATGAATAACTGAAGAGCCCCTGTGAAAATATTTCATCCTCATAAAGCTCCTCCGTACAGTATATATAATCATTGTAAGTGACAGTAGTTCAAAATCTATGTGTATGCACTGGTGATGGTCCAGATGTAGGACCTCGGTATTAATTATTTCCATCTGGACAGTAGGCCAATGGGATAAGGGCATGGCATGCATGAGCGTTGCGCTGCGCTGCAGGGAGTGATGTTGTTTTGAAGAATCACAACACAGACATCCATCTTCATTGGACCCATGGTATGTGGGACACAGGTCACATGACATAAACAGGGTCCTGTTTCATAACAGCATGCATGGCATATGCTTTAGATCAGAGGTGTTTGCAAATTAAAGGCAGCCACATTGTCTAACAGTTCTCAAGATGGTAATTCACATGTGATGCCTATACTGTGTAGCTCAGTACATGTGTACATACATACAATCAAACACTTATTTTTGTTTAGATCGAGAGTAAATTATAAATTCAGTAAACATAAAATTATATCTTGTATGCATGTTTGTACATTACTGAATGTTCTGCAGAATTTAAAGATTGTCCGTCCCTTTTGCAAGCTTAAAATTTGAAATCGTCTATCACGATCGTAAATTGAAGAAAGTGTGATTCAAGACCATTTCTAAGAATATAGCATGTTGAAGCTTTCTGTATATGTAAAAAATTCGGCCGTTAAATTTCAAACCGACTTTTTTCGTACTACGAAAAAAGTATTAGTCTTTGTTACAGTATCTATGTAGTTATTATGCATGCGTGAAATCCTAATTTTATGAGTAACTACCAAACTTTGGAGATGATTCCTTCTATAGCACAATTTTTTTTCATAATGCGTTTTATCATTTAATAAACAGATTAATCAATAAAGCAGATATTTCAACACAAACTGCTAAGAGCCTGAGGTAAAGACTATTAATCAGACGTTGTTTACGTGCATTATTTGAATTTTACACTACGATCAGTTTCAAATTATGAATCTTACGATCTTACAGCTTGCTAACACTTCTCTATATGTTTTGCCAATGTTTTGATGATTTTGTGGTGATCTGAAAAAGGGACGGGCTGTCTTTAAGAGTAAAGATCTTATTGTAACCCGATATGACAATACTATACATAAAATACAGGGCTCTACAAACCCACTTGCCCGATTGCCCGGGGCAAGTGAAAATGACGCCCGGGCAAGCATTTCTCAAAGACACTTGCCCGTCCGGGCAAGTGGTTATATATCACCAAAAGATATGAAAATAACATTGTTCTTACGCATATGCGAGAAAATTAATGTGAATGTGTCTCGTATCATGTCAAACCAGGCAAACACAGCCGAAATTGGAGTGAGATCACTGAGATTTTGTCATGAAAATTTGTCTGAAACTCCGTTCCGTGGACACTGCCATCTTGAACTGAAAAATAAATTCTGCGCATGAGCGATACCCGCATTATCAGAGCACTGGCTTGCGATCGCGAATGCGCGCATGCGCGATGTGAAATTTTTCGTAACGGCTGTCTTTATTTGTGTGTCTCGCACCCACATACCGTATTTACGTGGATTACTACATATGGGACTGTAATGTGAAAACGTGTGTAAGCGATTGTTGTATGAGTTCAGCACATATACCTGCCGTGGAGCAGCAATGATTTAATTGATTTGCCCATGATTTTGATCGCTACCAGTACACTTGAAACGGCAACATTAGCACATCTACCAAGAACCCTACCCAGAAATATCGGGCTGATTACTCTAAGGTTTTCTGTATTGACAAGCTCGAAACTGGGAGATCATGCCGCTAGTTCATAACTAAGTGTATCCATGACAGCCTACGGCTATGCGGCTAGTCACGGGTAGCTAGCCGCCTAGCCGTCCCGGGGCTATAGTGTCTAAACGGACGTTAATGCAGACCTAGAAATCACTTTTTGGACGAATTCAACAGCAAAGAAGTTGTCTAGGGTTAGACATTTTACTTTTGAAATGTGAGTGTTTATAATCCTGTCATGCTTACGAGTTACATGTATTATGACAAGCTTTGCCACCTACAAATTACAATGCAATGTGGTGTAGTCACTCAATATGTGTTTTTTAAATGCCTCTAGTCTTGTGAAAGTGTCCTATACCTGCCTACATGTAGTGAGCAGAGTCTGCTCCCAACATGCCCAATTATTAAATTAAGGGAGGTCAGGCGTATGTGTGCTTCATTTCGAGTGAAAGCAAGAGTACTATAGTTAGGAGAGTCAGTGCTAAACATGATGGACTCAGATGATTAAAAACAAACATTAGTAACTTGTCAAACTCTGTGTAAATACCTATTGTTAAGTTCAGTTGTCCTGTAAAGTATGTTACAATTCGGCAGGATAAGGTATGCCGTTTCTGCAGAAGAATTAGTGCAAAACAAAGGTTATAATAAGAAAAAAACGGGCAAGCAGTTTTTCCTCCAGGGCAAGCAAATATTTTTACCACTTGCCCGAAAGGGCAAGTGGTAAAAAAATCTTTTGTAGAGCCCTGAAATATGTCATGTACATTTACGCATCAGGTAGATTTGCTTTTTTTTAAATTTCTTCACCACTTCATGGTGAATACCCTTTCCTTCCCTGAAATTTTGAGGATAGGTTTCAAAAATACATGTAAATAACAGAGGTGCCTTTATAGTTATCTGTCACTGTAAGGATATCCTGGGTATCTAAATCTGAAAGGACACCTCCGCAGTGTCAATAGACCAGTACAATAAAAACAATGGCTTCCTAATGCAGGAGGACATCTATCCTGGGCACAGTTGTACACATACATGTAGATGTATGCCTGTATAGTATGTGATTGCATAGTAGTGTATAGTCATTGTTATTGTTTTGATGATGGCAGACCTGGTCCCTGGGTTACAGTGCAGTTTATGTGGTGCTCACTGAAGATTACAGCAACCTCTGACGTACTTTTTGTCCATTTTTTGTCCAGTAAGCATAGCATCTAGAAATAAATGCAACATGGTAGCTCATAAACTCCTTATCCCACAAAAATATACTGCAGGTTTTAACAAATTTAAAGCAAGTTAAGTTTATGATGATTGACTAAGATATGTTGATACAACAATTGTTTCTTGTGTATTTTCATATCTAAAAGAGCAAATTGATGACACCTCATGGTATTGTACGGTTTTGTACCCTTTCCAATGTATTTATTTTGGTGCTGTAGGAAGATTAATTGATTTTCAAGCTGGATTGAAGTTTACATCTTTAAAAATTTTTTATTTATCTTGTTCTTTGAATTGATCAAAAGAAACTACTTTTGTGCCAATCACCACTGTTTGATGGCCCAGCTAATAGGACCACCAAGATACCCAAATTACTCTAGCCTTCTGGTAATCTCTTGCCAAACAAACTTATTCAGCTCAGTCACACAATACCTCTCATCACTATAGGTCCCTCTTTGACTACTACAGATGTTTATCTCTTCCCCCCCCCCCCCCCCCCCCCCCGTAATTACTATGGCCCATATTCTTAATAGAGGGTTAATGCAAACAGTGAACTAAACCTGAACTAACTTTATGGGTGCCAAGTAAAACAGCATGAAACATTATTGATTCAAAATGATTTATTTTGTCCTTGCAGTCACTGTGGTATATTAAGTTTGTCCACATTCTGTAATAATTACAGCTAATAATAAAATTCACCGTCAGTTGTGATTCTGTAATGAAATTTTTAAAGTCCCATGGATACACACATGTGAAACAAACCAGTGGGGTTTCCATTACATGGTACTTAGATAGGGCTGATGTATGTTGTATATTGTGATTGCAGCTGAAGCTGGTGAACCCGTCCAAGAGCCGCTTTGAGCACCTGGTGACCCAGATGAAGTGGCGGCTGAGGGAGGGGCAGGGTGAGGCAATCTATGAGATTGGGGTGGAGGACAGCGGCATCCTTGCGGGCCTCTCACAGGAGGAGCTAGACGCATCCCTCGAGACTCTCAACAAGATGGCTACCAGGTGTGTACTGCATTGTTTAACGCTAGTAGGGACTTAACCCATACTTTACCGAGCCCGAATATATGAGGGCTGGCTTTTCTTCAATCAGATACTGAGCAGCGTGACTCCCGCATAATCTGCTGTATGGGCAATAGACAACATGCTATGAATAAGCTTCAAATTCCTTATAAGGTGGAATGAAGCCACCACACCCCTTTGGTTACTGCAGATTTGACATCTTAACTGGACCAGGGATTGCAAAGACTGAACATCTAACTGTGAGCAGGAGGTTAAAGGAAGAGTAGGTCTTTTGCAAGTCAAAAACATCAAATTGTTTAAATGCCATAGAAAATGGAAAGAAATACTGTACATACAACTAACTTCCCTTACTTTATTAGTACTGGAATTTAAACCATGTTCATTATGTATACATACATGTACAAATGTTTTGCAAGTCGTTCAAACAACATGTTAATAGTGTTAACCACAAAGCTTGTTTGAGGCTTGTTAAATTAGCAACAATTAATAGATGCACATTCATTCCACTTTTAAAAACTGATCCACAAAAAATGGTACAATGTAGGAGGGGAAAAAGTTGTGAGTACATTACGAAAATGGCTTATTCCTGTATGTTCTGTGTGTCTCTATAATGCAGTTTGATGAGTTTTGTTGTGTGTTCTGATGCATGGATTCAGTATGTGCTAATACACAGCTTGTTCATATTTTTGTGCGCCACACAGACTTGGGGCTACTACAACAATCCTGAGGGAGCGGTGTGTGGACTGCGAGGGAGAGGAGACTGGCAGGAAGGCTTGCGAGGTGCTCGTCAGGCGAGTTCCAGACGACCAACAGGTATGACAACAAACATAGCCGAAACATGGGACATTGGGAGATGGGTGGGAATATAGAATATTGATACCTGCTTTAGAGACCACCTTCCTATAAAGACCATATGTTTATTTTTTTTTTTAACAATTGTTCTGCAATTGGAATCTGCTTTAGTGACCAGCTGTATTGAAAGGCTACATTTGTCGTTTCCCCAGTACAATGCTTCTCATTGACATCTGTATTGAAGTAACCTGTACATAGAGACGACATGCCTTCTCTCCCCTGAATGGTCCTTGTATACAGGTTTCACCGCATGAAGTTATGAAAATTAAGCATATGATATAGGAATGTGAATATATTGCCATAGATCAAACAAAATATTGCATTATTGCACTAACCATTAAATATATTCAAAAATTGTGATATGGAAGCAGCAGATAAAACAGATTTAGGGGCTCATTTTAAGTACCTTAATAGTATCCGGAATGGCCTGAATAGAGCGACTCACAAGATGAAAATAACCCATGTAGAATATTAGCCACATCCTTTCTCAAATTAATGTCCTTTTAACCCTTAATGTTCCTTTAGTGCATATGTCCCTAAGTTATACACATCACTCCAATTGAGCAGCAGGTATGTCACATCAAGGATTAACAACAGCATTCTATTTTAAAATCACCTTGCCAAAGAGGCCCCATTAAACAAAGTGACAGCCCCATAGATGATAAAGATAGCCCCCATTTTTGTGAAAACCATGAAAATAACCCTCAAAGGAAAGGCAATTACAAGGCTATTTACCCTGGGATAAATCACTAGGGAAATACAAGTGATTGATAGTGACATCTGTCCTTCGTGCATCACATGGTACCAGTGCCTTTCAAAGTGTGGAGATACCCTGGTATTAAGTAGATAACTAGTCTGTCTAGTGATATGTACAAACTGTGTATGTACAGTACGCATATGGGATATTTATTCATTTATTGTTCAATATACTTACTTATTTACTCATGTGCTGTTTTCTCCATAATTACCATTCCTTACTAATACTTCATTTCTTAAGGCTTTACTTTGTAAGTGAAACACGTGTCATTATACTTTCTTGTTTGATGGCCTTTTTACCAATGAGCCTGAATAAAATAATTTCCTGACACTTATTCCTTTTGTTTAAATTGTACCATATGGTATAGAAATGTGTAATCCTGGGACCATGTGTGTCTCTTGTAATATAACACATTTTGCATCATATGCTTAGTTTCAACCGTGAAACGACTCAATCATTGTGATTTCTCTTGTGCAGTTTATAGACCTAAGGATAGCGGTACTAGGGAATGTGGAAGCAGGGAAGAGTACCCTCCTAGGGGTGCTGACACAAGGCGAGCTGGACAACGGGCGGGGCAGGGCGAGACTCAACCTCTTCAGGCATCTCCATGAGATCCAGTCAGGGAGGACGTCCAGTATCAGCCATGAGATCCTCGGCTTCAACAGCAGAGGAAAGGTAGGAGGTCGGAGTCCACCACCACTCCAATAAGCAAATTTGTAGTTGCAATGTGCACATAAAGCAGATTATTGCTGGTATGAATGAATGACCTCAGGAAAAATGGAAATTCATTAAATTATAGCCAAATTTTTTGCTCATTATCATGCAGATATGGCAACAGCTATTCAGCTCTTAGAAAGTAGAGAAAGAACATTCTGCAATGTGCACCTGCTCTATTGTTGTTCTGGGCATGCTGCAAAATATATTTACATTCATCATCCAATACAACTTCATGAACAAATCTTAGTCTGCAGTCTAGCAGTACTTGATTCAGTAAATTGTCTGACCATGGTGTAACTGTAAGCTGGTCTGTAAGATGTCTATTTTGTTCTTTGGGGCCCCATATATTAAACAAAAACATGACCTTTTATGATTGGTAAGAAAATAGAAAGTGAGAACAAAAGGAACACAAAGCCTCACCTTAAGCCTTTATGTTTTAGATTGCCTTTTTTCACAAGTGACATTCCAAAATTCCCATAGAGCTATAGTTTATATGTCACACAAAGTGTTAAGGTAACAACTTATTATGTTCAAGAAAATAAATATAACATGCAGTTCCACATGATGCAGATTTTAAGGTTGTGGAGCCCTTTTACAAAAGTTGTGAAACTCAGCATGGATCAGCGTTACACCTTAATGATAACATGTTTGAAATCTCAGAGTCATAGCTCCACAAACCTTTTCAGAAAATGTGATAAAAGGTCCTTGTTTATGTTAGAAACACCGCATTTTGTATCTACCATAGTCTACATTCATATCGTATTGCACTGGCCAGTGCATCAGTCCCGAGGCTCTGCTTGCTTCGACGCATCAATTTACATTAGGTGTACAATACATACTTCTAGGAAAGCACTCTCTCCTGGGCTGTCAGTGTTTAGTCTGGGGTGAACAAAGGAAAGAGCAGACAAAGGAAATTGCTCCCTTCCTCCCCACCAAGGGGCCCTCTGACTTGAATGGCATTGTTCCGTTTTCAAAGGACTTCTTGTTCAATCAATCAATAATGTGATAATAGCCACACTCTGCTCATTCCCTTTACATTGAGTCTCATGTTACTCAGTTAAATGCAAGTGTCCTTATCAGGAAAGCTAATATAAATGGCCACCAGTATTTCTTTTACAGGAAGCACTAGTACTGGCTGTGGTCACTATATGGACATTATCAGCAATACTGTGATAAATAGGGATTTTTGAATTTCATCAGTGCAACCTTTCACATTAACATTCCCTCAGCTTGTCTAGAAAGCAAAATCAAAAGTTTATGTAACAGAACTTCCAAGCCAATTGCACAAAATGACAGCAATGGGCAGTCACATTTTACTTGCCATGTATCACTGTAATATGCAAATTGTTGTAAGGTTAAAACTTATCCAACTGTCATCATTGAACAAACCATTAAAATATTAGGAATAGATAAACAAATAACACAGAGGCTCAGAGCATTTTAGCCTCCAAAATTCATGAGACGGTTACTGTTCTAAAGAAACACGCCCCTACGAAAACTTGCATCCATGAGAATACATCCATGCCCATCACTGTAATGGACTTGGTGAGTCACCAGAAATAAATCAAGGCCACCATCCTTGACCGTCTTTCTTTACCCTCTCTCTCCTGGTAGGTTATAAACTACTGTGACTCACAGCAAGGGTGTTTGACGGCAGAAGAGATCTGTGAAAATGCTTCCAAGCTAATCACTCTGCTTGACCTGGCTGGCCACCAGAAGTACATCAAAACCACCATCTTTGGGCTGATGGGCTATTCACCAGACTTTGCCATGCTAGTCATCAGTGCCAGCTCCGGCATCGGTAAGGATCAGAGGATCTGCTCTTGCCATCAGTACTGCTTGACATGACTCAGATATTTCTTGATTATGGAAAATATGGCATTATTCTTTGAGCCTGTTGACACTGCAAGGAAGGATCATGCTATTTTAATATGTAAAATCAATTCTCTCTTTTCTTGAACACATTCAACACTTTCTATAAATAATTGCATAGCTTCAGGAACATGTCATGCACATACCTCTCAAGCCTAACACTGGAATTGAGAGATGGAAAAAGAAAATGTTGTTTAAAAGGAGGATAAAGCTGGCTAGGACAGCCGTCACGTTCATCAAGAACCTTATTTTTAATAACGTAAATCTATATTCAAGCAGGGATTCAGTACCCTGTAAGACTCATTCAAGGTCAAGTACCACAAATATGAGAATCAGGGCTATAACTTTTTGGAATCAACTATTAAAAAAATATAAAAGATGCTTCATATGAAAGAGCACACATTTCTGCACAAGATGAATCCTTTTGGGGGCATTTAATATGTAATACCTTCATAATCATCACTAAAAATTGGCAATGTGCTCAAAAGGTTTAAATCACAATTTGCTTTTCAAATTTGCTCAATTGTTGCTCTTAATTCTATATTTTTCTTGATTTATAGAGGAATGTTTGTTTTGTTTTAAATTAAAAATCACATTAAAAGTTGAATGCCAAATAATGATCAGTTTTGCTCTGAAAATGCCTTCATCTTGAATGAGTTTTAAAAAAAATGTTGTTTAATTTGTGCAGCTGGGACCACCAGGGAGCATTTAGGCCTTGCCATGGCCCTCCAGGTGCCCATCTTCATCGTGATCAGCAAGGTGGATGTGTGCCTGCCAGCGGTCAGACAGCGGACGGTCAGCCAGCTGGTCAGACTACTGGCCAGTCCGGGGCTCAAGAAGGTCCCATACAGGGTCATGAATGAGGATGATGCAGTCACCGCAGCCATCAACTTCAACAATTCAAAGTATGTTCATACCTTTAACCATACATTTCGGGGTTAAAAATCATGCATTCTGCTGTTATAATTTTTTTATTCCTTAAATGTATAATAAAGATAGAAATTGGGGTGGGATAATTTGATTTAAAAATTGTATATTCATGTGAAGTTAGGGGTGAAGGTTCCAATCTCTGGTCCAATCATCTTACTAGTACGAATCAAAGGAAAACAGTGTAGTTGTAATGTCTTCTAACTTTCCTTACCATCAAATCTTTTTCCCTTTCTTCTGTTTTGTCTCCCCCAGCATCTGTCCAATATTCTGTGTATCCAGCGTGACAGGGACAAACATGGACCTGCTAAAGAAGTTCCTCTACGTCCTCTCTCCCGCCCATACATCGGTGGAACAAGAGAAGCTGACGCAAGAACTTACAGAGTACCAGGTATATATAGCGTATTACTATAGTCAGGATGAATTTGTCTAATTTTGTTCAATGTTTCTGTTTATGAATCACACCTCCCCTCTCTCTTTCCTTCTATTTCATCTATCATTGTCTCTGTATTTTCTCTACTTTCTCTCTCCCTCCGTCTTTCTCTCTCTCTTCCCTTCTCTTACCCACACAAATACAGGTAAACACAAATAACAAAACAAGTGATATGAGTCTATTTTGATTATTTAGCAATCCTTATTTGGAGAAAATAATTATTGTTAGGAAATGATCAGCTATGCATGAAAATAAATCTTATTAAGTGTTTTTGACAACAAATGAAACTGGCTGAGAAGTACATGGATCTTAAAGTTTCCATTACAAAGTACTTTTTCCTCGATATGAAATACATATTTTTAATTTGTTGAAAATTTGTTTGTGCAATTGATTGATATCACAATCATTCAAGCAAATTTAACCCATTTTTTCACTGACCTTTAATCTTTTTGCAGGTTGATGAAGTCTACAATGTTCCAAATGTAGGAAGGGTAGTTGGAGGCACACTCTACAGGTATGTTCAAACATCCTAACTCTTCATCTTCCCTTCTTTTTCTGAAAATCTGTTTCATTTATGCAATGAATGAATACAGTATGCAGTGAATTATGCTTCTTCAAAAATATCATTTTTTTTCTTGATTTAACAGTGGGCTACATAACAAAAGAAAAATTGTAGTGTTATTTGGATCTTATTCAATTTCATTGTTTTAAATATGAATTGTTAATTATTTTCTTTTTAACTCTTTTGCATACCACATGTTAACTCATTCACAAGTAATACATACAAATCCTACAGAGCGCCATTTTGTCTGGTACGCAAAGTGTTAAACCGTATGTTTTCTTATGACATTAATGTCTCTATGGATTGCATTAATTGGTTGTAAGTTGCCATGTCTTTCTTGACCGTAGGGGAGTCATTAAGGAGCAGGACACACTGCTCCTCGGACCCAGCGATGAGGGCGCCTTCAAGAAGGTCACCATTCAGAGCATCCACAGGAACCGGTCAGCCAGCAGGGTGGTCAGAGCTGGGCAAGCGGCCACTCTGGCCCTGGGGGAGAGTGAGGCCCCAGTGAGAAAGGTGCTAACCCTCTTGTATGCTTTTCACACTGGCAAAAATTAGCCCCGTACTATTTTTTGAAGCTTTTCACACTGGCATTTCTTAGCCCCATACTATTTCTTAAAGACAGCCAGTCCCTTTTTCAGATCACCACAAAACCATCGAAACATTGGCAAAACATATAGAGAACTGTTAGCAAGCTCTATATTCACAATTTGAAACTGATACGTAGTGTACAATTCAAATAATGCACGTAAACAACGTCTGATTAATAGTCTTTACCTCAGGCTCTTAGCAGTTTGTGTTGAAATATCTGCTTTATTGATTAATCTGTTTATTAAATTATAAAACGCATTATGAAAAAAAATTGTTCTATGGAAGGAATCATCTCCAAAGTTTGGAAGTTACTCATAAAATTAGGATTTCACACACGCATAATAACCACATAGATACTGTTACGACTTTGACAAAGACTAATACTTTTTTCGTGGTACGAAAAAAGTCGGTTTGAAATTTAACGGCTGAAATTTTTTACATATACAGAAAGCTTCAACATGCTATATTCTTAGAAATGGTCTTGAATCACACTTTCTTCAATTTACGATCGTGATAGACGATTTCAAATTTTAAGCTTGCAAAAGGGACGGACAATCTTTAAGCCCGACTAGCTGTTCACACTCGAAATCGTTAGCCCCGGACTTTCTCGACAGCTTATGAATATTTATGAGTGTACGTCTTGCACATCAGCTTTTTACCACTCCGCATCAAGGTCACTCGCCCGTCGGGCGTTATCTGATTGGTCTCAGCGTTTCGGCCTTGAGAGCTGACACCGCATTTCCTTAGCCCCGTACTATTTTTCGTTTCTGTTCACACTGGTGCTCTTAGCCCCGGACTTTTTGGCTTAGCCCTGCACTTGCGGTGTTAGCCCTCCTTTTTTGCAGGGCCAAATAATCATGGATTGGTGGTGCTAGCCCACTTTGGTAAAAACCCATGTGAACAGAAAGTGGTCTAAGCTTAGCCCCGTACTATAGGTGGGGCTAAGGCCCCCCATTAGCCCCACCTATAGTACGGGGCTAATGAAATTTTTGCCAGTGTGAAAAGCATATTAGACTTCAGCCATGCTATGTTATGTTTCTCACTATTTTTACTCTGTTTGGTTAGGAGGTGTTGTTATGATAAGGAAAAACTTTCGACAACTTCTTTATAATGGGAGTTGCCTGTATCACACTTGTATGCCTTGTTTATGTGTTCCTCAAGGCTAATACGGTAAAACAAAACAAAAAATACAACACAGCAAGTGCAAAGTTAATATCAATGCAAATTTAAAATCATCCTGCTAGCTTTAGCAGGCTAGAAGTGCAAGTCAGTTGAGATTCTGGAGTTACTAGTTCTAGCTTTCAACTCATATGCATGTTGCATGCTGTGACACGTAGCTCAGCTTTTGGCTTTCTTGTGACGTTCAAATTTTCATGAAAATGCTTTATTTGGGGCTATTTTGATGATTTTATTGCACAGGGTGGATTTTTTTGTAGAGACAAACATATCATTCCACGAGTATGTTGTAGGTGTGATATGCCTCGAAAATTTACCTTCACTAAAGTTACCGGTTTAACAGTACCCCTTTCTGGCCCACTGAAGTGGATTACAATGTTCAAAAAACGTTATAGTAGTAGCCAGTGATTAAATTGTGTGCCTGCATGCTTCTGTTCACAGGGAATGGTGCTGGTGAGCGAGAAGTTAAAACCAACGCCCTGCTGGGAGTTTGAGGCTGATATATGCATCTTGTACCACACCACCTCAGTCAGCTGCGGTTACCAGGCAACCATCCATATAGGCAACGTCTGCCAGAATGCCATTATATGTAGCATGGACAAGGTAAGAATATTTAAAGAGATCCATGCAAGTATACAGAAGACTTCAAAGAAAGATAAATCTACTAATAGATACTCTTAAGAAATCGTGAAACTTTCAGTTAACACCATGTGGTTGTGTTTTTTAGGATATTTGAAACCACTTATGGCATGAAGAAAGGGAAAGGGTGAAAAGAGGAGGGATGAATTATTATTTTTGTAATTTTTGTGTGCATTACTGGTAACAAAATGTACATATGGCACATGAGATCAAGAGAAGTAAACTTGTATCTGTATGTAAACATATGGAAAAAATACCAGAATTTTTGCTCTGTTTATTTTAAATTGAACAGTTTTTTTCATTAAACTGATAGAAATGGAGAGAAACAAACTTAAGACTTGTTATGTATTTGTTTGTAAACATTTGACTCATGCTATTTATTCGTAGGAGGCTGTGAAGATCAACGAGCAAGCTCTGGTGAAGTTCCGCTTTGTGAAGCAACCCGAGTACATCCGGGAAGGGGCAAGGATCCTGTTCAGGGAAGGCACTGCCAAGGGCCTCGGCCAAGTCACCAAAGTCTTCACCCAGTCCTCAGTAGAGAGATAGATAAGCAGATGCAAACACCAATGTTAATGTTATCATATGTGTGTGTGTGTATGTATGAATGTATGTTTTGGCTAGGTCAACAAGATCTTCAATCAGTCATTAGTGATATCTGTGAATATCAGATATACGTGCTTGGGGGAATTCTCTGAATTTTGAGCTCTGAAGTGCTGCATAGTATCATGGTTTGCACTTGATGATACACAAAATTACCTGTCAAAGAACAGTAAGTAAAATACTACAGGAGTCCAAGGAAACAAGTACCAGTATGTTAGTTTCCCTCCTTGAACAACGTTCACATCAGTGACTTTAATCTGGGCTTATGATGACAGGTCACAAGTAACCATAGCGATGTCTGAGACATTATGTCAAAAGTTTTGGCTGGCCAGAAGTTTTTGTATGGAGCCATTGATGTGGTTTGTGGTAACTGTCATTCTGTCCATGCTCCCTGCAAGGTAACTACATATTTCATTGAGTGCAAGGCTACTGTCACTGTTGAAACTTTATCACTTTCAAGTTGAATAGTAGCCTAAGTTCCAGGCTGTTGAGGATTTTTGGCTGCATGAGGCTAATCTTTCTCTATTTCTTCTCCAGCTCCCATAACAGACTGAGAAAAGAGGAGAATGAAACAGTGACTAGTCTAATATAGTAGACTATATTTGTCAGATGGGATCAGGAATATGAAACAGCCTGGAAGAAAATCTAGTTGGACAGTATAGCAGCTAACGGTGGTAAGGAAGATGTTTAACATAGCAATATTAATGGTGCCAATGAAATTAGTAATGCTTGTATTATTAATGATGATTGAACAAACCTAACTTAAAACGCGGTAGAGATCAATAGCAACGCATATTTCTGGGCAGAATAATTGAGGTGATGTGAATCTTTTATTGCAAGATTGATTCAAACATTACTTATCCTTCCAAATCTGGATTTTTCCTATTTAATGATATTTATGAATGTCTTAATAATTTATATGTATTGCCAAATAGTAATAATATTAACAAAAGTGGTGAATGGTTTTAGATTGTTAAATGTAAGTATTGAATTAACACTGTTGATATTTCTACTCACGAAAGTATGAAATGGTTAAAATCAGGCAATATGACTAATAATGCTTTGCAGTATTTGATCCTGGTTACCTGTTTGAACATACCATCAGAGCCCATAGCTAACCATGTGGCAAGTTACTACACAACCTGGGAGAAACTCATGGCCTATTTCAAACTTAAATCTCATACCAGCATATAAGATAATTGATGGAATCTCTTTATTGATGCAGCAAAACATAGTAAAGCTGTATAAAATTGGGAATTGGGAAATTGGGACTTTTGAGAAATGCATGGGCGTTTCAACGTAATCTTTATGATCTGTAATATGGATTTAGTCTTTTTCTCCTCTTTCTATTTTCTAGTTCATTTTACTCTTTGATGATCCGATCATGGACTAACTTTATTTTGTAATGGTTTAACTCATATTACTTGTTAAGTGCTTGTTCTAGAGTTCTTGCCATACTAAATGTTGTTTCTGTATCTTATTCCTCGAGTGAATGCATAGAAGGTGATTTTCTATTTCCAACTATTACTAAACTAAAGGTGATTTTTAAATCTCAAGTCATCACATCTGCTCTATGATTCTTATTACATTGATGTGTTTTTACCCACTAGTGCTTTTAATTCATGTGAGATTTATCTGTAATATAGCTCATCTTAAATCTGTGTACATATTTCTTTGCAAGGTTTGTATATACTGTATAGAAATAGAGCTTTTATATCTATTTGTACATAAAGAAGAGTACATAGTCAGTGTGTGAATCGACCTGCTGTGACTGAGTTGGGGTTGTGATGATGTACATGAATTGTAGGCAGTGGTCCCATTACCCTGGCTGGCCTCTTGAAGGAAAGGGGGATGTGATTGCCCCCCTGGGAGCTGTGGTATTAGGGCCTCCTATGTGTGTGAATTAAGGTCCTTACAGACGTGTATCAATCAGCCATGATTACGTCTTGGACCGATCTTTGCATCACCATCCGAGAGATGCATTCTGGTTTCAAATCTCAACCTTTGACGATTTCTAACTTCCACAGTCGCTTAGATTACAGCCACACTTCACAACACCTGGCTGTGTTCTAACATGAATATAATGCGGCTCAAAATGGAGGATTATGAGGATTACGATGGGGGCAGGCTGGACCTCCTTGTGTTCCATCTTGAGCCAAGCCCTGCCAATATTTGTGTACATGTTCCATCTATAAGCTACCTTATCTGTGTGCAGATCATGCTTGATTGATAATTATGACATGCAATAAACTCACATTCTTTCTTTTCTGTAGATCAGCATATTGTCTGCATGTATAAAATCAAGAATGCTCTGTTTCATAGTATTTATTACTAATTTATAATCATTGACTATGCACAAGTATTAACCTTGTAAATTTCTGTCATAAAACCCTCAAAACTCATTAAAACTATTTAAGTTTTATTGAGCATGTTTGTAAAAGTGGCATTGACGAAAACTTCTCTTCACAAAGAGAGCTTTATGACAGAATCTTAACCTTTCTCATATTGAGTGGTGTATGACAAAAAAGAAAGTCTTAGAACTCTAATTAGACTTTTCTGTTGAAGATAACTGCTTTACTCTTCCTAATGTATGTCTTTGTCCCTGAAGTATATGATTAAGGATGTCCCACTGAACTAGAGTACTAGAGATCACTCCTGAAGCTGCATTTACATGGTAATACATTTGTACTTGCTTAAATTGTGAACCATCAAGTGAATTTGGCATTTATTCCATGGTTCGAAACATTGATCCGCTCATGCACTTCTACGACTGTGAGCTGAAATGTTTTTTTTTTTATTGTGTGGTACTAAATGATCCTCCAAAAAAAGAAAACATTGATGCTGCATGTACATGTATTTATTCATGAGCTATTTAATGAAGACCCGTGTTGGACACATACATTTTTACAAGATTTATATGTTCCACTCAGGTGGACTTCTGAAAGTGATGCTAGCTCTCTCCTCAGTGAGTTCTAAGTCAGGATCACAAAACAGTAACTCTTTCCTCCTCTCAAAATTAAATTACATGTATCTTGCCATACTGTGACTATAGGAAGCAAGCACACAAAGTTACTTTTCATAAGTGTAGTGGGTGTGTCATTTGCATCAGCATCAAAGCGTTGCCACATCATGTTTAATAGATGGACTATCCTACAACAGAATTGACATTTCTTTTATCAGGTTTTGCCTACAGGTATGATGCACTGAACACAATCTGGAAATTTCAGATTTGTCAGTTGCTTCTTTTTGTCAAAACAAAACAGGATGAAGCACTGGATTTCTGTCATCATATCCATTGTAATGTAGATTTTTTATTATGAAAATCACACTCAAATGAGAGATTCACTGGTCTGGCAGGCTTATGCCTGCATAGTACTAGCAATGACATTACAACTGCTTGCTCTACACTCATAGTGTACACCCATGAAAACATGCTTGTATGACAACCCACTTTAATAGTACTATGTACTGAACAGTCTATGAGATAATTCAGCGAGAGTGTTTATTTTCAGAACTTTTTTCTTTATCTGTGTCATATGCTAGTCTTCTATATAAATACATGTACAATGTGTGCTTTCAAGGTACGTTCTCCCATCACAGTAACTGTGTGTTCAGTGTGCAATTATCATTGTCATTGATTGAATAAGATTGTTCATGGTATGCTTTTACATTGAAAACCTACAACATTTTACATCAGCCTATTGTTTTGAAGGTTGTGCCCTTTTTTTCTGGTACATGTATGAGTTTGTTGACCCAGATCCTAGTTGTAGCTGTGTAACACAGTGCAGTATTAATACCATTAACTTACAAATCCACAAATGTGTGTAGAAGATTGCATTGTTGAACACAACTATTCAACTGAGCGTACAATGTTTTTTAAATGTTAGGACATTCAGGTATAATAACAACGATTTTCTTTAATTGCTACAAATACATGTTCGATCTTGATGAGTGTTATTTGTAAACATGTATCAGATCCAATTGCAAACTGCAAATGCTAATATATATGAAAGGAAATTTGGCGTCTTGATTAAAATGCAGATATGTTGTAATACTAGTATGACAACCATCCTAGAAGCAGGGAGTTACACAATTTCAAAGTCAGTCAAGATCTGTTTGCAGAGTGAAGTGAGCATTAAAATCAGAAGAAATTAAAAATATTGTACATTTTGTGGCAATTAGCATTTGTAAATTAATGTGTATGTGACACCAGCACATGGTAAATAGAGTAGGGTGGGGTTTAGTTTGTGTGTGTGTGTGGGGTGGGGGGGGGGGAATACAGGGGATGGGACACAGAACAAGGCACAGGGTAGAGAGAGATAAAGAGGGAATGGGGGGCAGAGGGGGAAAGAGTGAGAGAGAAAGTGTCTGAGGGTGGGGGGGGGGGGGGGGTAAAAGCAGGTGGGACAGAGCAAGTGTGTGTGAGAGTATGGGTATTTGTAAGAGAAAGTGTGTTTATGTGTGTGGTAGTAGAGTCTGTATATATGTGTGTGTGTGTGAGAGAGAGAGTGTGTGTGTGTGTGTGCGTGCGTGCGCACGCGTGTGTGTGTGTTGTGTGTTTGTGCGTACGTGCATGTGTATGTGTGTGTGTGTGCGTGCGTGTGTGTGGTGTGTGTGTGTGTGTGTGTGTGTGTGTGAGAGAGAGAGAGAGAGAGTAGAGAAATAGAGAATGAGCTAGAGGGAGGAAAGGAGGAATGGGAGCTATACTACATGGTGTTTTTTTTTTTTAATGTTGAAGCTTGAAAAATAATTTAAAACAAGTTACGACTTTAATCGGCAAATTAAACGAGATTTAAATGAAATTAAAGAGTGAAATTTAATTATGATTCTACGAAGTATAAGCCTAATATGAGGAATCGGGTCCCTCCCTTTTGTGGGGTGTCTGACTTCTACGAGAGTCTCAATTTTTGTTTTACCCTTCCCTAAATTGCACTTTCGTTTACTCGAGTTGGGTGAATCCTGAATGGCTTTTAACACTAGTTATTCCTCTGTCATATTCGGGGTCTTATAGCTTCAACGATGCATCCTCATTCGCATATCAAAGAAACTTTTTGTTCTTCAAATATGTGGGTTCCAATCGGTCCGCACAGGTGTGCGTCCATACCTGATTCCGATTCATTAGGATGAATACGGAGTAAAATCAGAATCGCACATCATGGCACATCATAACGTCAAGGGATGTCATTTTGAGAAGCAGGTTTTGTGATATTTCATCAATTACTGTACTTGAAGAAATCTTGAAGAAATTATGTGCACATTTAATGAGCATTTAATACCATTTTATATAAACCTTGACACAAACGACCATTCACTACGAAATACAGAACTTAAATGTTTTGCTAAAAAGGCTTAACTCAAACTTCGTCATTGCTTGAGTCAAGAAGCCTACGAAACAAGGCATTTGGACGGAAATTGTAGAAGTGTGTGTTACCTCGTTTGTGTGGATGTGTGTGTATGTAAGCATGGACCCATCATGGATGGACTGCGCTCGGATTGACTTCCTTTCACCTATGAGGTCCGCCGCCTGATCAGGCAGTCGGGATTGGCAGGCAGTCCCTAGAGCAGTCTCATTTTACTCTCCATCCTCAACCGGGCCGTGAGCAGAACAACCTTTCACTATGACTTCCAGAATGCAAGTGAATTCATAAGAAAGCGTAACAAAAATCCGCACTACATGCTGTACCTCACTTAATGCACTTCTTGACCACCGTTCTTTTAAATTGTCAGTCAAGAATCCTGTGGCTGTGTGGAGGATTTTGAATTCTCTTTTGTTTAGTTTCTCTTTGGTCATGTTAGTTCTGAGTTGGGTATTTAGTTCAGTTCTGTTTGGAATTACGTTCGTATTCATCTTATCAGTAAATATCCTACTTCTTTGATTACGTTCATTCCTTTCCTATTCAGATGTGCTCAGCACTCATTCCATCCTCACACCTGGCTCTTTTGTTGAGCATTCTTGATTACATAATCACCCAGATCATTTACCCATCATCATCCTTCTTGCTTTTATTGGGTGATTCGGTAAATAGGGTTCCTACATTTTGCGTTGGCCTGCTCCATTCCTTTTATGTATATTGGTTCTTTTTCTAGTTAATTTAAATATGCAAATGTACCTTATGATTATGTTCATGCTAGAAAATCTGTCTGCGAGCAAAGAGCCCCAGAATATAAGTGCACCTCAGGCGTGTCAGGATTTTAAGTCTGCAAAGACCTATTTTCTGTGTTCCATCATGTAGTGCAAATAATTGAAAAACTAGACGGCCAAAAATCTTGTAATCTACTGCTTACCGGGCAAGAAATCTTAAAGGCACGTATACACCTAGTACACGCAGTAGTCAGCGTGATCCATATCCTGTAAATGATTGAAAAACGAGTCGGACAAAAATCTTGGAACCAGCTTGATTTGAAAATGCAATCTACTGTATACCGGCCATTTCATTCATTTACAGGATGGAGCATTGGAATTACTTCAGAATGTTTAAAAATTCAACTAATTTTTAGGCAGCTGCTACGGCAGATTACGTCAAGACATATTTCATTGAACACCTTTGATTATCAGTCAATCAGAGAGAGAAAGAGAGAGAGAGAGAGAGAGATAGAGAAAGGGGGAGAGAGAGATTATTATGTGTAAATGTGTGTGTATGTCTTCGTGTGTCTGAGAGGTAAATTAAATGGAGGAATGGAGGGATATACCGAGAAAGAAAAAATCTACTGGAAATCTAGCGATCAATACAATTGGCTTATACATGTAGTCAATTTCCAGCATTGCTCGAAAAGTTCTAATGCTGTATTTTATCTTATCTTTCGTAATATTAGAAATTTTAATTTGTTAACTTGCAAATGTCTACCCTGTGTTGCATTATATCAAAATTACAAATAGTTATCAATATTGTCAGAGTCGTCTCTTTGCACGTACCCTATTCAACAGACTTTTTATCCCCCCCCCCCCCCACACACACACATGCACACACACACATTTTCTTTCTCTCAACTTCCTTTTACTTTATTTGAATCTTTGTTTGTTTACGCTCCTCCCTTTGACTTCTCTCTTCTCATTTTTTCCTCTCTCATCTCCCTTCTCGTGCTCATTTACAATTTGCAGTTTACTTAATTATAACCCTTTTTACATCCCTCGACCTACTGCCGAGCAGTCTTTCAAAAACGTCTTTCAAAAACGTTTTTCCAGAACTGATCTTTCCAGAACGACCCTTCACTACGACTTCCAGAATCCAAATTAACTGATAAGAAAGCGTAACAAACATCCACACACCTCAGTGCATTTCTTGACCACCTTTCTTTTAAATTGGTCAGGAATCCTACTCTAGGAAGGTTATTTGTTGTTTGAATTCTCTTCTGATAGTTGCTCTTTAGTGCAATTCAGTTTGGTATTTAGTTCAGTCCTATTAGGAATTCAGCTCATTTTGTATACAGTTCAGTCCTGTGAGGAATTCAGTTAATTTTGTATTCAGTTCAATTTCAATAGGTTTTCATATTCGTAATCATTTTATCAGTCACTGTCCTAATTCTCTGATCGACTCAATTCATTTTCATTCCAACCTCACATCTGGCTTTTTTGTTGAACATTCTTTATTACATAATCACCCAGATCATTTACCCATCTTCATCCTTCTTGCTTTCATTGGTTGATGGAATTTTGACTTTTCTGACGTCACTGGAGGTGTGCGTTTTTTCAAATTTTCGTCAAAATGAGACTTTATTACGGCAAACGAATGTGAAATTCGCTTTTAGTGGATGATTTTACATAGACTAGTGGGAGCTTATTTTTCTAATTTAGTAACCCTTTCAATTGGTTCCTCTTTAATCAATTTGAATATGCAAATGTGCTTTATGTCAATTGTGCTCATAATAAATAAGTGCACCTCAGGACTTCAAGTCTGCAAGACCTCTATTTTGAATTCTATCATGTAGTACCCCTATACACTTCAAAACTAGGCATGTGCACGGAAACTACATGTGTGTGTGTGTGTGTGTGTGTGTGTGTGTGTGTGTGTGTGTGTGTGTGTGCGTTTGTGTGTGTGTGAGCGTTTGTGTGTGTGTGTGTGTGTATTTGTGTGTGTGTGTGTGTGTGTGTGTGTGAGAGAGAGAGAGAGAGAGAGAGAGAGAGAGAGAGAGAGAGAGAGAGAATAAGCCAGAGGGAAATCAAACATGGAGGAGAGGGAGGGTGGGAAAGAAAGTACTAGATGTTAAAAAAAAAAAGCTTTTGATACTTGAACAAGAAATTTGAAAAAAAAAAGTTACAACTTGAATCCAACTAAATTTAGGCCATTATGTTTTAGAAGCAGGCATTGTGATATTTCATCAATTAACAGTAAACATGTGAATATTTCACGAGATTTTCACTTTCGGACAAATTTTGAGCCGTACGTTTGTGTGTATCAGATAATCATTTCAGAACACAATGGTAATTTCCTCTGTGGAAAGTGGATATTGCCGGGTGTGTGTGTGTGTGTGTGTGGGGGGGGGGGGGGGATGAGGGGGGGGGGGGGGCTTCCCCATGACCGAGTTATTACTTTTTAGCAACTGCACTCAACTTGTAATGTTCCTCCTCCCCCTCCCCCGTGCGGAAAAGTTTGCCTAGCTATGCTAATGGTCAAAGTACAAAATCCAATTATGATACATTCAAACAAATTACATTGATATTCGCCTCCCAACAAGACGCGTGATTAAGATGTGCAATCACGCATGACGAAGCATTTATTCATGTTACAATGACAAAGGTCGGTAGCCACCAAACAAAATACATAAATTCTTCGTCCCAGCTCATGAGCAAGCATTATTATATCTTTAGTATGACCTGTTGCTCATGTCATTCGACCTACACACAAGATTTCGTGCTTAAAGAGGACTCGATAGTCGAATCCGGCAGAACTGTTGCCTGGCGAAGACATGCATCTGCCTATAATGCAAAATGTATTCCTCTTCCATGGCCGTAATTACGTACATCAGCGTTTCACAATCAATCGTCATTGTTCTCAAGCTTTGTGCACTCGAGAACAATAGACGCGACGGGTTTGGAGCAGTTTCAGTATTTAAAACCGAGGTTGGAGTCACGGTCATTGTTTCAAGAAACCAGCTCCGTGTCAATTTATATACAATAGCATCCACAAATATCAGGACCACTTGCATGGATCCAGATGTCGATATATTTTGTGACAGTTGGTGTACCAACCATCAGGACTGAGATCCATTAATCAAGACCACAATCCATAACCAGTGTATAATATACCTTGGCTACTTATCATTGCCGTCTTAAAATTATTAACATCTTTTTACTTTATTTCTGTTGAAACTACACGTGAAATAATGGTGTATTGGAAATGGAAAGGCCAAGGAAAATATGCCGTTGGATAGTAAAATAGGCCAATACATCTACGGTGGCATAAGTAAGCATGATAGAGTAACCAGTGAAGAAGTTTCCCATGCAGAGAACCAAAATCTAAGATAAGTTAATATTTTGAGCTTAGGATGAGACACAATATTGTTTGAACAAAGTCATGTACTTCGGAAAAGTGTTTAAAAAAGTTGATTTTGTCTACATGGAAAGATCAATTGGAAAAGAAACAGGATAAGGAGGAGGATTACTGTGACGAGCAGCCTGACTGACTGATAAGCATAAGTAAGGGGCTGGAGAGAGCTCAGCACAGAGAGTTGTGGCTCTCCATGATACGCCAGATGACATGCCACTTAGATAAGCCTTGATAGATAGATATTAAATCATCAATTACATTTTCTGATTTTTTTTTTTTTGAAGTTAGCGTGATTAGTTGCTTACATAATATTTCAATGCATCCGGACAGAATGGAGACGCTTTAAATGGCGGTGTAAGTCAATGCTCCATTTTGACACTTTTCTCAGTTTTACCAGGGATTTGGGTCATACGCCAGCTAGGGCCGCCACATCCATGCAGGACCATGGTATTATGGACGTAGCCCAGTCCCGAACTTCGCTCTTCAATGCTATGGAAATATGCTCAGTCATGTGTAAATATTCACATGCAAATCACTCCTTTTGATAAACGCTTGGTTTTCGTGCATTAATCTTTATTCAGCTTTATCAGTTTCCACTTTATTGTTGTTGTTGAGTGCAGACTAGCATTACGTCTGTATCATAGACTACTCATTTTAACACCAACTACGACATGCATGTCAGAGAACGAAGACTACTGTGTTCAAAATGGCGGGGGATAGCTCTGCGGAATGTTATTGTGGAGATATTTTAAAGCTGCTTGACTTAAGTAAGTGTTACATATTTGTTTATTTTGATATGGTTCTACGTAGAGAAATTGTATAAATATGCTATAGCTTTATATTTGTGAGGAAAGGGGCCAAAATACGTCCAACTGAGCTCATTTAATTCTGCATGTTGTCCATTACAATGCACGAGTCATCGCAGATGCATTGTCCCACATATAGGAATTTTAGTAGTGCTTTCGGTGTGAGACAATTGAAACGATTTTGTTGGGGGAAATAAAGTAGAATATTGGTTGTATTTATTCACCATCCTCGTGAAAAAGTAAACATTTTTATGAAAACTAATTAATCCATTATTAAAAATCTCTATGAAAGTGTTATTCTATGTAAAATATAAGAAACTAGAGGGTCTACAATCTACAGTCTTTCCATGACTGACTGCTCATTTTGAGGCTGTAGACTACCTCTGCCAGTGTGGCAGTGACCGGTTAGAAAGAGAGTCCAGTAATTTTCTAGCTTTTTTAGTACTTCCTCAAAAAATACAAATGCCCCATATTTAAATCAATCCCCATCAAAGTAAGCCCTCTTTTTTTTTTAGTATGCTTGACTAGGTTGAAAGGGCATGAATAGTTCAATTTAGTGACAGGTTTATGGAATTCTTACTATTCAAAATTTGTGATAGATCTAGCAATAATTTAATTCAGCCTTGACTTGAGTGTTTTGTTTCAATGTTTGTTGCCCCTTTCATTGCAGCTGGCACAGTCCAGCATGTATCTAAGTAGACATAAGTAATGCATGTTTTTGTTTATTGTTGAATGCTCAATTTGCTGTTTATTGCCGCATTACGAAGCTGCAAAACTTACTGGGAAAATGAGCTGGTATGTGGACCATTCGCTAGTATAAATATTTTGCACATCGTACGATTGTATCACTTGCTTTCCCCACTTCCTGTGAGTGCAGTTGTATCGATATGTAATAATTCTTTTATTTCTTTGTTGTCTTTAGATTGACATATCAAACATTTATTCCAATCGTAAACAACAGTCGAGACTCAAGCTGTCTGTGCTTCCATCAGATTGTCAGTGATATTGCAAAATAATTGCATATTTTTTTTTTACAGAAAGTTTGTTAAAAATGATAATATGATTCAAGATTTCTTACGATTTTCTCTCAATTCAATACAAAAATATTCCTTCAAAAACATAATTTACTTGACATCAATGCACAAGGTAATAAGTTAAATGTTGATTATATAGTTCTAAGGGGTCTCTTCTGCATGCATTACAATGACAGTGATATCTTATTTGGAACTGATGCTTGTAATAGTATCAATGATGACAAACAAAATGTGCTTCTCAGAAAGAGTGGCAACTCAGATATTAGTAACATCTTGTTGATTGTAATTTTCAGACCAATTGATTATAGTCTTTTTCACAAAAATCAAGATGTTGACAATTTCCTAAAGCCTGGTGATATGGAATATACATGTAGTTTGAAACAGGGCATGATGTGCACTACAGCCCAAAGGAATTGGCACGAGTAAAGGGAAAGGGAAGAAAGGGAAGGAGCCGCAGTTTTGAACCACGGTTTATTTTGTCCAGTTCAGTATGAAACATGATGCTTTGTAGGCTAAAGCTTCATTCCCCCCCCCCCCCCCCCCTTATCCACCTTGTGTCATATTTGTGTAAAATACTGTAAAAAGATCAACAAATGCAAGTTTGAAATAAAACTTGCTGTATCTTTGTGTACATTTATATGCTTTGTAAAGGAATTGAATACAAACTTTTTGGGTATTTAGACAAAAGTGTATTTAAGTTAATAACTGATTGATAAAGTATACCTTCAACTTCAATTTTTAAGAACATTATTGAGTCAAAACTGGTCTCCATACCATTTGCTTGTGTGATGACTATCTTTATGTTTCCAAAGAAATGATGGACTGTAAACTTCCAACTTTTATTATGTAATCATAGTCACCACCATAAAGAAATGCAAATGATCCATATATTTCAAAAATTAATTGCGCAGGATGTGATAATGCCATGCCTATCAGGCAGAAACAAAGGGCGAAGAGTTAAACTATTTCAGGCACTGCATCAAGTGATAAAAAAAGTATGCAGTAACATGTTAATGAACTTGCTGGTAGTGTGTAGATTTGTGTCATTAGTCCAGCATCAATTATATGGCTTGTCTGTATGTCTGCATGGCTAAGGATTCAGAGAGTATTTTAGGTGTTAAATGTTGTTTTGATTCAGGAAATAAATTATATCAATGCCAAGTACGAGTCACTGTAGCTAGCTGAAAACTTGTATGCCACCAACCAAAAGAAGATGTGCATCATATTGCATGATTTTTTCAGGGCAAAAATTTCAACCTCTTTTTCATTAAGCATTGGTATCTTTCCATACTTTGCAGGCATTATGCATTCATGTTTGACATACAAGCAACAGCACAGATCAACTGATTTTGGAGTTATATCTCACATTCCTCATTTTAACACACGTTTACTGGTTGCCAGATTGTGAGGCATTGCTCAGACCAGGAAGGTGTTAGAAATGCAGTCGGCACGAAGAGTAATTTATTCCTACACCAGTTGCGTTCATTGATAGCACAATAGAATATTTGATGCGTTTGGTTCTTTGATCGAGGGAGGTCCGCCGCCAAATATGCAAGACAAATTTTGGATGCATTTAGAGGAATATATATTCTGTATGCGCAGAATATTTCAGAACCACTTCATATACTGAAGTGTATGTGCAGTAATAGAACATTGTACAATGATATGATTCTGTGAATTTCAGATTATATTGCTGCTTCCTTTTTTTTTTTTATAAATCAAGAATACTGTTGGAAACATGTCAAAGAAATGCTTCCATGTCGCACATCGGGCAACCATATTTCCTTACAAATATCTTGTCAATCGTTTATTGAGTGTTTCACCTTCCATGGAAACAACCTTAATTTCAAGTCCGGAGATGTCCGAAAAAGTTACAGACCAAATTCTTTCTACAATTTGTAAAAATTTCCCTTCGCTCACCCCCAATCTAATTTCCAGTGTGTGTAATGAGATCAGCGAAGGCTGAATGGTTGACATATTTCTCAAATCAGATTTTCTTTTGTTATTCAGAGGAAGGCACTGCCTAATTAAAAATACAGCATATTGTTTGAAACACCCGAATGTCTTGAATTTTTATGAGGCGGCGGTCATCATAGTTAAAAGGAAGTCTATCTGAGTGCAGTCCATCCTTGATAGATGATCAGACAGTATACTAGTGGGGGTTCCCAATTATAGGTCCATATTCATAAAGGTGATTTAACTTAGACCACATAGTAGTTGTAAATGTAGATCAAATTGATGGGGTGCAAAATAAATCATCTGAAGCTCTCACAAAATCATTGATTTTCATCAAAGAATCACAACAGTGGGTGATTTCAATGATACGCTGTATTTTTTTGTGGACAAACTCAATATTCATGTGCCATCTGTTCCTGAGAACATAATCAATTATATTGAATCTATGATGATGTGTCATGTTGTTTTACACTGTAATTGGTGTCCCATAAAGTTAGTCAAGGTTTAGTACACATGTCAAGTTTAACCACTGGTGTGACTACTGACCATAGACATTGTACCTCATTTCATACACTACAGCTCAAAGGAATTGGCATAGGGAAAGGGAAAGGGAAGAAATTGAAGGGGCCTCAGTTTTAAACAGCTGTATATTTTGTCCAGTTCAGCGTGAAACATGCGTTTTAGGCTAAAGTATCATGCTTCATGCTGAACTGGTCAAAATATACCGTGGTTTAAAAAACTTTAAAACTGCGGCTCCATCCCTTTCTTCCCTTTCCCTTTCCCTATGCCAATTCCTTTGAGCTGGAGTGTACATCAGTCCCTACCTTGAAACTACAACTGCAGTCTTCAGACATTGTACCTCATCTTACACACCGGGACCTACTGTGAAACTGTGTAGTCTTCCTGATTCTCAGCATCCTTGTAGCAAAGCATGAAGGAACATTGAAGTGGAGTCACTTTATTGAGAAGACAAACTCACAGGTCTGTGTCTTGTGTGTGGCACTGTGTCTGGTGTTTTCTTAGTTTGATCAAAGAAGTTAAAAATGGCATGGAGTGCTGTACTATCAGCTGGTTAATTAATGCAGATCCATTGTACTTTTCTTTGAGTAACAAAAGAAAGTTTTACATACAGATTTTCTCTTTGATCCTAGGTTTGATGCTGCCGACTCACAAAATGATTTTTACTTGGATTTGAATTAGAGGATGTGCTAAAGATTTTGGAGAAATATTCTCACCGTAGATGATTGAGATGTATTTACATGTACTCACAATACAACCATTAAGATTCAATTAAGGAATATTGCTACAATAATGTTTAGGCTCTAAACATGATTTCATGTCGCACTACAAAAGTCTTGATTTCACTCTGTTCTGCATCATATTCCATTAAAAAATGTCTGGAACCATCATTACAAGATATTTTCCTTTCAGATAAGTGATAACATGACATAACATGAGAAGCATTCTCCCATTCGTTCAACTACATGTATCAGCATATAACAGTCTTGCTAGCACCATGTGGTACATGCAATATGCAAATTTATGCCTGTCTTTCTCAAAATATGTTCCAAGTGGTAACCCCAAAATTTTGTCTGAGGTTTGTCCGACCAGCAACAACTTATGGATTCCTGGTACCATCCACCAATTGAAATTTAATCACTAGATTCCAGTGAATGTGGAAATGTATGAATATGTTACAAAAATAAGAATATTTCACTCTGAAATTGTGGTACACTGTAATTGGTGACCATTTTGTCATAAATTATTAGCAGTCACCCACACAGATATTCCCCAGTTTATTTTCAATGTAGATGTACAGTTGATTATTTGTACATATTATACCTGGTACTTGTATCAGCTGTGACACATACAAATTAATGTTAATGTGTACAGTATACAGTACACTTATTTTTTTTTGTAACTGAGTTTCAGTTGCATTACAAGTACTGATTCCTTTTGAATATTTAAAAATTAACTCACAAGTATTCCAGGTTTCTATCACAGAATTGTGCACGTATAATCATCATTTTTTAAATCACTCTCATTATTGAAAGTATGACTTTCATTGATATCATGTCAAGGTCAGGCTAACACTCAAATTACCTGCGTACTGTACTCAAGTATCGGGGCTAAGTAATCTATAAGTGCAGCACATTGTGGCATGTATTAAGTAACTCAAGTGACAGGTGACTCTAACCAGCCAGCCACATGGCATTTAGTGCAACTCATTTGCTAAGTATGCAGCCAGCCTTGTAAGTGAGAGCTGAGTATAGGCTGTGACTGTGAGCTCATTGTCAATGAGTCCGTGGGGGCATTATTAATTCACACAGTAGCAACCTGTGCCACCTCACTGCACACTCAGACACAATGTCTTCTCATTCATAAAATCAGGCAGTGCTACCACCAGCCAGGGAGAAGGTGTATGTCTGTGTGTACATATTGTGTATGTGGATATGTATGAAATGTACAGGGTATGTTTGTGTGTGTATATTCACGTTGCATGTGCAGTATATGTTAACATTGTGTGTTTGTGTGTGTGTGTGTGTGTGTGTGTGTGTGTGTGTGTGCGTGTGTGTTTGCATGGTCATATTCAAGTTATATGAGTGTGTGTGTTAACAAGGATGTACATTCATAGAAGTACATGTGCATGTGTTCATGTACAATCTATGTGTGTATGTTTTTATGTCAGTATGTGTGTGTATGTGAGTTTGTGTAGGTGTGTTCATGTGTGTGTGTGTCAGTATGTGTGTGTATGTGAGTTTGTGTAGGTGTGTTCATGTGTGTGTGTGTGTGTGTGTGTGTGTGTGTGTGTTTGCTTGAGTGTATATCTGAGTGAGAGAACAATACCAAGTATTGCATCAGGCTGCCAGTCACTAAGGTGTGAAAGGCCTTGGCTGGCTACTCACTGTATAATCAGTGCTTGTAAGCTGGTCAGGCATGATCTTGTGGAGTGTATATGTACCTGTGTTCGGACACTTTTATGTCATTTGTGTGTAACATGATTATTTATGCTCTATGCCATGTACAACAAAGATGGAATAGCCAGTGGCTAAAATCCTTCTGTGTATGTACCATATACACTGTACACACTCTTGATCAATCTTTCTTAACCTGTGTTCAGACACTTATTCATGTGTAACATTATGTTCGGTGTCATGTACATGCAGATGGTATGGCCAGTGGCTGATCCTGTGGATGTATATCACATGTTAACACACTCTTGCTCAACCATAGTGCGTGATTAAGGATTAACATTGAAGGAAAGAATAATGTAACCTCATGGAGTAGATCAGAAATGAATGTTAGACATATATCTGGCAAGCCATGCAGTTTTTTTTCCCCTTGTGGGGTGGGTGGGGGGGGGGGGGGGGGGGGGGGGTTAGGGGGTGGCAGCAGTAGGTCTGATGTAAAAACAAAGACATACATTGCCACATTATTCAAGGATGCAGCCCTTTTCACTCTCAGTTTCTGTATGTCATTCGATATCACTTTTCTTACTGCCTTTTTTGTTATCTCCCGATGTAGTCTTTATTTGTGTCTACATTGTGTATATGTGTATTCATTTTTACAAATATTTGGATATTTACTACTGGTATTTACGTATTTCATGTTACCACACAGAGGGGCAAGCAATTACTGCTGAAGGCTACTTTACAAAAGCCTGATTTCATACAAACTCTTGAAGTCGTACTGTGCACTACCATTTGGGAAAACTGTGTTCCTTTTACAGAGCTGCTAAGTCTCCCTGATTTTGCAGGAGACTCCCTGAAAGTAGAGCAATAAAACTGCATTGGATTTCATCACATCACCCAGTCTCCCTGATTATTCATAGATCATTGTCATTAGGTTGTATGAATTTTATAGACATCTCCCTGATTTCTGATGAAATTTCCCAAAAGCTTTCTAATTGTTAAATTTCATTGTTGGTACGTCTGCTTTTATTGGCTGCATTTCTAATCAGGATCAATAATTACTTTGCATTTATAAATTGTATATTTTGTTGGTTTGAATGGTCATTGTTACTGCTCAATTAGTATTAGATGAAAAAGCTAAATAGTCCTTCAGTATAGGTGTTGATACAAAGTTGCTCAAGAAACATTTTGTCTTGCTTCCTCAGGCAACCAGGAAAAGATCGAACTGCAGAAAGACCATGTCTGGATACTGTACAACTACACGCAAGCTTTCCTACACAGGTACGTTTCGAAATTCGAATTATAACCGTCTAGCACATCTTGTTGGTTGGGAAATATCACAACCAAATAACGAACTACACCGTATTTTGATACTTTGGTTTAGTGGAGGCGCAAATAAAGCGCTCTTTAGTGATCGGCTAGCTATTCAGATCAATTACTAATCACAAAATACTGGATTTTTTTTTTGTTTGCTTTGTTGGCCTGATGCACCCTCATGCCTACAGGAACATCCTTCTTTCCAATAATCAGATGCAGACGTGCAGGCCCAATTTCCGGTGGAGACAATTCAAACTAAAGATTAGGTCTACTTAAACAAGCCATGGTTGATTAATTATGCAGAACTTCTCCAGTTGCTAATTTTGATTGGGGAAGGGTAGGCAGCTGTGAACATTTAAGAAGGATTAGAAGAGTGTATTGTATAGCAGATTCTTACATTAATGATTTCTGGCTGTAGCATGGAATTGACCTTGATGAATCATTGAAGGCTACCAGTTTTATCTGTGGTGGCTGGGGTGGGTGTCTTTTCAAAAAGTAAAATCATAAATTCTGTGTGGATGATGTGGTTTTCCTTCTAAAAGTTGTACGGTGTACCACTTCATTATGTTCATTATTCTTAATATCAGTTTATGACGCACATTACCTGTTTTCCTGTTTGCATTCATGAGTACATGTATGTAACACAAAAGCCCCGGAGCAGAAGAGAAAGCTCATAGCTACATTGTACTTCTACTCAGTATCTTGTGGAAGAAAGAGAAAACAGGTATTTTGTGCTAGCTTGATGCACTTTGTTTAATCACTGGTGATGGATTTAATGACTCTAAAGAATAATTCCCTTTCCTCAGCCATGAAACCTCTCTAAAGGTTGTCATCAGTTCTAAAACAGGGTACTGTATAAAACTAAAAAAGAAGAAATCCTCTTAGGTTTGTGCACATTTTATGCATAGATACATTATATGGTATAGACATGGTGCTGACATATTATGCAATACATAGTTCGCCAATTTGGTTATGAAAGACACTCGCACATCCTGTGTGTAATGTAGATTTCCTGTTAACATTTTTTCCCCTCGTCAGTCAAAGATCAAAACCATGCAGAGAAGCGTAGGTCTACAAGTCAAGTGCAAATCAGTGTCAAAATGACAGTGATTGCCTACCTCATACCAAGCTGCTTCACATCAATTTCAGAGTGCATTTAAGTGTCAAGAACAGAAATTTGGTACATGTACAATGTATGTAAAGGGTTGTGAGCACATTGTGTATGCTATGTAATTTGTCCTTGTGCAAATATTAAACAATATAGTACTTTAATTGTTCCATTCAGTGTCCATGGTTCCTCAGACCATATGCAAGACATATCCTTGTAAGAGCCCTGTCTGAATACATTGTGCTGCTAGCTTTAACCTTTATGCGTAATTGAAGCACTCTTGCACAAGGAATACACACAAGGACCCTCTAGTGTTGTTGACAATAATGCTACAAGAAGTACAAATTGAAAATGACAGTGAAATTATAACTATAAAAACTATGACAGAACCAAAACAATGCTTGTTTTCAATTATTCACTGTGATTGTTATGTGGATAAACTTACTTTGCCATAGTGATTCCGAGGACAAAATCATTTACATTAAATCAATGATAATGTTTCATATTGTTTTATTTGGCATCCAATAAAGTTAATACAGGTTTACAATAGTAACAATAGTTACTCTGTTTGCACCTCGGTTCTGATTATGGGCCAATATGAATTATTAAAAATAATGAAGATGATGATGTTGATAATGATGGGAAAAATATGAAAATTATGAGGTTAGTATCCTTTGCGGATGACACAATGACTTAATTGCACGTGTACCTCAATCTTTCCGACAGGCAATGCAACTGTGTATTCAAAGAGTACAAGAACTTTGAGCAATTGAACAGTCTCGTTCAGCTAGTCCTGCGACTAGCGATCAATATCATCTCATCATGGCACCAGTCAAGAGACAAAGAAGAAGAGGAGGAGGAGGAAGAGGAGGCGAAGGAGATAGCCATGGAAGAGAACGAGAAAGAGACTCAAGAACAGCAGAAGGAGGAACCCTCTGGGCCAGCTTCTAAAGATGATCCCAGCAGTGCGCCCTCAACATCAGACACCGGAGAACCATGCCCAGATGACGGTGAGGAAAGTGTGAAAAGCAATGTCAGACACGAAGAGCAAAAATGTGACGCAAAGACGGTCCATGCGAAGGACGGTGGCGACGCGAACGAGCAAAAAACAGACAAAACAGAGGAAGAAGAGCATGAGAAGGCCAGCACTCCTGATGGAGATGGGGATGACGCGAATGGAGAGAAATCGACGAAAGGAACGAGCAAGGAGTCATTGAGCCATCGGGCAGAAGATGAAGATTGGACTCAAGAAGAGAAGGAGAGGCTGCTGCATCTTGTTGCCAAAGTTTTTCACATGACCTTCCCATTGTATTCAGCGCATAAACAGTACTACCATGGAGTCACAGATGTAAGTATGCCGGCAACCCTTCAACATCCAACAATTAAGCAGAAATTATTTTTAAGGCACATATTTGAACCCTTTTGTGACCAACCGTCCAATTTACTGTAAAACTGGTAATTTATATCTTATTTTATTTATTTTCACCCTTTTTGCATAACACAGAGTCAGCACAAATTTGATATCACCACAAATTTAAAACCAGCCTGCTATATTTAACAGAGTAGACACGCAAGTCTATTGAGGGTTCCAGAGTTACTAGTATAGGCATTCAACTCTTGCACCAGTTACATACTGTGATGCGTTGCCAGCCATCAGCTTTTTTCTGGTGATGAATATTCATGATAATGCTGTGTTCGGGGCTTTGTTAATGTTTTTGTTCATATATTGTAGGTATGCTGTGCCGCCAAAATTTACTTGCTTGAAAATTACAGCACAACTCCTTCTCACCATGCAAGAAACTCCCTTCAAGGAAAATATCATTTTTGTCTGTCCTACTCTCAAGGAGCTGTCACCGCAGGAATCAGAAGCACTGGGGAACTACTGTGACACCAACGTAAGTTTGCCATTATAAGAACTGACATTCTCAGCAATCACAAAAACATGTTATTTCTTATCAGATGTAATTGTTTGTGATGCTGTGATCAGAAATCACATGTAAATTTATGGTCTTCAAAACTTATTCGTCAATTGCCAATTATCGGCTATAGGGATATGTCGTTACTCTTTAGAAGTGCTTTTTCTCATCAACATTTTTGATGAACATGTTGTGATATATATCAAATTACTATTAGGATTGTATGCATAGCACTCTCACCAAAGTTTATTTTGATAAATATTTGGGCATGTTCAAATCTTTTTCCAAAAGATGAGGTGGACCATTTATTACCGCAGCTGCCTCAATTAGTTATTTATGAGCTTTTTCAAAACAGACCAGATGTGTACATGGATAATACAAAAAGAAGTAGCGAGCCACACTAACATGAATCCTTCTCGTTATCTAGATCCATGAGGGATTTGACGCAAGAAGATTTATTTTTCTGTGACAGCTGTGGCCTGGTGTTGCTAAGCTGCTCATTTTAGTTGTCATACCATTCATTTTGCTCTGCTTATAGACCAAAATAAATCCTTATCCTCATTAAAACATGCCCTCACAAATATATTTTGTTTTCAAACTGGAATAAAAACATGACAGTTCATCTTAACTACTTATATGCTTTGAAGGATTCCCAGTGAAGTATCCGCTTTTAAAGGAATGTTTTTTTTTTAACAGTAACATTTCAAAGTAATGACACACCATGTATATAATGAGCATTTGTTTCCAAACCATTGATATCATTATTTAAGTGTTATGTCAGACTGAAACCAAAAGCTGTCCAATCCTCTTGACAAATGGTGTGAAGGATTTCAGAGGCAAGCTTGTACTTCCCGATAAATATTTTTTTTTTCTGTGACGACAATAATGTGGTAATGGTACTAATGAGGTACTTTGAGTCGCATCATTAACATTTGTTTCCCACATGCAGACCAAAACAAATGGTTATCTTCATTAACGGAAGCTCTATATTTCTTTCCAGACGAAAAAAATTATATTGATCTTTTAACTTGTTCATACATGATGTGGTGGATTTTGTTTCCAGGTCTTCTTAACGAGCACGATTAGCAATGCCCTGAATGTGAAAAGGCACTCTGTGCTGTAAAATTAACAAGTTGTTAATTAACTCAGTTGTAAGTCATCATGTGATAGTTGTCGTGCTGTATATGTATGGCAGTGCAATTAAGACTACGTTTTGCATGTTCAGACTGACTTGCTGCTTTCTCTATGAATCTGCACCTCTTGTTTGTTCTGCAAGGATGTCCTGTAAAGCTCTTGTACTGCAGGGATGCAAACTTTCATTTTCTAATGGATATTTTTGTGACCCATGGCAGGATTGCCCTTGTTTGGATGCAAATCCATCTGTTGTCGAAAGGTTAACTTGTTGTCTGTGTTCAGACCAGCTCTCATCATTAATGCAACTGCACTTTTTGTTTGGTTTTTCATGATGTAATGTACATGCATGACTTTCAGTGTAGGGCGTGTTTATCAACTCTTTTTTTGGTGGAATTAAGGTTTCCATAGGCGTTTAAATCTTTTTAAACGCGTTTCAGGGAGTTGATAAACTCAAAGGTGTTGTGATTATGGGGTTTGGAAAGCTGTTTTGAAACGCAAATTTGTGCTGCGATCGAGATAAACGCAATGCTGTTTTGAAATGACTTTAAACCATGTGTTTCCGATTTCTGAAAACGTGCGCCACGCCAAGAAAACACATCAGTTGCACTACAGTGCACGTCTAACGGCGCAGTAGAGCTGCGCAGTGACAAGGCCAGTTTTCGACTTGGGTGATTGAGTTGATAAACGCACCGCTTTTTTAAGCGCGTTTTGATATGTGTTTGGGAACGCGTTCGTAAAGGCCTTTGGAGACGCGTTTTAAATTCTGAAAAGATGATAAACACGCTCTCAGATGTAAGTCTTCATCTTGTGATGAGTGTGTGTTTCATAAGGCTGCTGATGTCAGAATTATCATGCTGTTTTACATGTTCAGACCATTACTCCTCTGGATCAGTATTAGCAAATTTTTCTCTCAGCTCATGTACACCTTGGATCTCAGCCTCCATTTCTTGAGGAAGGATTCTTTCTTCTGTGACTGCAATGGATTACCGGTGATGAGACAATGTGTGTCTCAGGATTCACTCATTATTTTCCAAGAACAAATGAACAAGGTTTCATTTTTCTATCAAACCACACCTTACTTTATGATTTGGTGTGAGTCTGTTTCTCCATGCTTCATCGAAGTATAAAAGTAGAATTAACACCTTGTTTTTCCTGAACAACTCAAAAACAGTATCATTATCTATATTTAATCATGCGTTTTGTCACTTGGGTCTCCATCAGCTGAGGAATGCCTGTCTTGTCTGTGATAGTGATGGTCTGATCTGGTATGAAATTCTTTCTTTGAGGCACCATCATGGTAAAATGCCCATCTTAGTATCACTACCTCATGCTTTATCATGTAATGTACCAGGAACAAAATAATGATTCATTTTAGATGGGCTAACCTTTAAACCTGCTGAAATTAGACAAATATTCTCAACCATGATTCCTATTATACCCTCTGAGTGAAATCAGTTTTTCATAGGGGGTCTTGCTAATCATGGGGGGCGCAAGTTACCCTGTGGGGACAAAATCACCTTGCGCCCTGTGTAATCTTTTTTCATTGTGATGTTCTTAATCTGCAGGACCTGGATGTAAGTCTGCACCAGCTGCGGAATGTGTGTTTCTTCTGTGACAGCAATGGGCTGGTGGTGCTGAGGCAGTGCTTTCAGCAATCCACCCCACAGACACTGCCATTCTCCTCTGCACATGCCATGTTCACTGTCGTCTCAAATGTAAGTGGCGTAGAGTTTAGACTAACTGATAACTGGAGGCTGACGTCTTTTGTTTGATTGTCTTTGGTATCTGTTGATCAAAGGGAAAGTCCACACTGAAGTTCAGTAGAAACATAACAGAAACAAATTAGTGTGTAATAACTTTCTTATCATGTAAATATGTTGCTCATTGCGGATAACTCGCTAGTGATAATCATTTGTCTCGCAATGTATGGTTTCGTGCGCCGCTGCAACAAACATTATCACTAGCGAACTTTCTTATCCTTTGAAGGTTTTTTGTCCAAACTTCACTCATACATTGCATTAATTTTTCTGCTACAATTTAAACCAATTCAACTTCAGTGTGGACTTTCGCTAGTGATAATCATTTGTCTCGCAATGTATGGTTTCTTGCACCGCTGCAACAAACATTATCACTAGCGAACTTTCTTATCCTTTGAAGGTTTTTTGTCCAACCTTCACTCATACATTGCATTAATTTTTCTGCTACGATTTAAACCAATTCAACTTCAGTGTGGACTTTCGCTAGTGATAATCATTTGTCTCGCAATGTATGGTTTCGTGCGCCGCTGCAACAAACATCACTAGTGAACTTTCTTATCCTTTGAAGGTTTTTTGTCAAACCTTCACTCATACATTGCATTAATTTTTCTGCTACGATTTAAACCAATTCAACTTCGGTGTGGACTTTTGCTAATGATAATTATTTGTCTCGCAATGTATGGTTTCATGCGCCACTGCAACAAACATCACTAGCGAACTTTCTTATCCTTTGAAGGTTTTTTGTCCAACCTTCACTCATACATTGCATTAATTTTTATGCTACAATTCAAACCAATTCAACTTCAGTGTGGACTTTCGCTAGTGATAATCATTTGTCTCGCAATGTATGGTTTCGTGCGCCGCTGCAACAAACATCACTAGCGAACTTTCTTATCCTTTTAAGGTTTTTTGTCAAACCTTCACTCATACATTTCATTAATTTTTCTGCTACGATTTAAACCAATTCAACTTCAGTGTGGACTTTCCTTTTAAATTTATGTGAGTACGGTGTTAACACAGTTTTTGATAGAGCCAAACTGCCATGATCCACCATCTAAACTGGCAATATGTGATCGCAGCTTTAGCACAGCATGGATACATGTACATATCTGTTCACTGCAATTCTCAGAATCTCTCAATTCTGAAAATTGTGGGATAGTTTTTCAGATGACATACATGTACTGTATTTCTCACCGCTGCTTTGGGTAAGTATAACACAGCATCACTTTTGCGTGGCAAAGTTTGTAGTCACGCCACCCTCTATTTCACAAATTGACTGTCTTTTCTGCAAAAGAAACAAGCTCAGCTTGACGCTTTCATTTACATAGTATTTCTCTGTCAGACAAGAGTTATGTACTTACTCGAAGAAGGTATGATGATCCACAAATTGGAAAATCATCTTACGAATTTCAAGACTTCCAGATGTAATTGTGAGCATTGAGAATTTTTATGCCTCCGCCACGAAGTGACTGGAGGCATTATGTTTTCGAAACTTTTGAAACTTGCCCCCAAATTAATATTTTTCACAATAAATCCCAATCCAATTATGCATTTCAAGAAAACGTGGTACATGAATTACAAGGATACAAGGATGGATTTATACAGACTGGTTAGATTGGAAGTCAAAGAAGTAAGAGGTCAAAGGTCAAATGAACATTGCCAAACTTTGCTAAGCATTAAAAAAACAGAATATCATATTTTCATTTCACTTAGGAATTCACTGGAACATTCCCAACCAAACCAACAGATTTTCGGAGAATAATCTAAATAGAGCTAGCAAAGAGGCAGAGGCATATTTATCGACTGCATGGCAGTCGAATTGCTCTAGTTCTCTTTACATTATGTTCGCCAGACAGCTTTAGATATGGCTTCACGTACTTGTGTAAGCTTCTTGTAGTGCATCTTTCTTGCAAGGAGATGCAAAGTTTGCATCGTTGTTCTTCCTAAGGACAGTGTGGACACATGTGAAAGCTGTTCACTGCCATTAACACGTTTCTCTCAATGTTTTATTTTGCCTGACAGCTCCGGATGTGGCTTCACCTACATGCCATCATGCAGTTCATTGTGCCGCTGAGAACCCACATCATCAGGTGAGGTCAAAGGTTACGAGGTCATGACCCAGAGGGAAGTGAGTTGCAATTAACACTCTCTTGTTGACCTCTCTTGGGCTTTTTACTGAAGGGGTTCATTGATTAGATTTGTCTCAATCATATATGTCATGAGGCAAAAGGATCTGGCTCGATTTTTTTATTAATTAATCAACGCTTCTCTATCACAGCTCTATCCTGACCTTCGAAATCACTTTTTTTTATGTGTACGTGATATTAGGTGAAATGAGATCTAACTTTAAAGGGAAGCTTCTGTACTGGGAAGACAAAAAATGCCTTCAAAAGGTAATCGTGAGCAATCTTCTTGCCAATGGTCATAAGTTCATGTATTGTCTGTTTAAAAAGCTTGCTGCAAGTTATTTGCCCTCAGGTGATCTACATTTGGAGTAATTAATGATTAATGATTAAATCCTCAACATGTTCGGGCCGAACATGTTGAAGATTTGTGATTTAATCCCTCATTACACCAGATATAGATCATTTGAGGGCAAATAACTTTCAGCAAGCTTATAAAAGGGACAATACATGAACTTATGACTATTGGCAAGAAGGTTGCTCATGATCACCTTTTGAAGGCTTTTTTGTCTTCCCAGTACAGTATTTAAGTACTGGGTAGAGACAGTATGCTACAAGGCCATGTTGTTACATATCTGAACATTCAGATGTTGGGTAATGGCAGTGTGAGGAGCAAGTGACGTGATCTTGCTTGTGTCCTTTCTCTTTCTGCAGGATGTAAGAGGATCCGTTCTGTGACAATAACAGCAGGACAACTTTCATTTTTTTATGTGTTATAAACAACAATGGACAGGAACTGCATTGAGAAATGGAAAAATGGGTCTGTTATACGGTAGCTCTAATGTCCTGAACATTAAAATCATATTTGTTGGTGTCCTTTTGTGTGTTTTTTTTTTAGGGGGGTAAGGTATTTTTGGTGAGTCGTGTAAAGTGAAAGGAACATAAACCAGACCTTACTTCCTATATATTGGAGTGACAATGGGGGTATAAAGATTGGGGCTAGTGTTGTGTCATTTTGCTTGTCGAGTTGAAATAAACACGTTTATTTGAATATTTATGGGAGGTTTGAATGCAGTGATGATAAACTTCTACTTGTGTGTGCCCACCCACAGGTATTTGTGTAAGCTCCCTGACAAGGAGTTGAGAGGGAATGGGGCGCGGCATATGGCTGACATGATGTGGAGTGCCATCAAAGAGCCAGTGGAGAGCCCTCTTTGTTTCGATCAGGACAGTCTTGAGCTGGCATTCAAGTTCTTCACATCGACCACCCTCACAATGAGGCTAACTGGACTTGGTCAAATCACAGTAAGTTGTCTTCCAGCCATATTGCATTTATGTCATCTTTCTTTGTGAATTTGACAATCAAAAAATTCAGGAGTAGACATGTATGTGTTGTGATAAAAATCATAGACTTTTATCAACTTAGCAGTTAGACTACCAGGTGGAATGATTTCATGTGTTGCTTGAGAATTGTTTAAACAAAACATTCATATTTGAATACTTATGATCATCCAAAAGTTTTGCCAATTAAAAATCTTCATACATACAATGAAAACTTCATTTTACTGCAGTTAAATTGCTGTTGCTGAGGTTATCAATTACTATTCAATTTAGTCACTAACCTTTGATGATTTTAAAGGTAAGTTAAAACAGAGTACCATCCAAGGTGACTTTTATTCACCAATGGGTTTAAAGTCATTATCAAAGCTATTATGAATGATAAATAATAATGAATTCTACTTTTATGTTATAATTAATACTTATGTTTTTATTGATTTGTGTAGTTTGTTGTTAAATTGATCATATTTGTTTTCCTAAATAACTCTGGTTTATAACTCTGATGGATTTTTTGTTTTATTTTTTTCATCTGTACAGAACCAGATCCACATGTTCAATGAGGTTTATCACAATGAATCGGTGACAGATGTTGAAAAGTAAGTAAACATTGGCTCATGGATTTTTATGCCTCTGCCACAAAGTGGCCGGAGGCATTATGTTTCCGGGTTGTCCATCCTTCCATCAGTCCGTCCGTCCGTCCATCCCGAATCCGTGTAGGCAATATCTTGAGAACCGTTAACCAGATTTGCTTCAAACCTGGTACATATGTGTATTGCATAAAACTAATGAAGTGTTTGGTGAAATTCCTGAAAGGTCTGATGTCAAAAGTCAATGAACTTTGCCAAAATTGGCTAAAAACTGCCCCAAACTTTTTATTTTTCACAATAAATCCAAACCCAATTGCGCAACTTCAACCAAGCATAGTGAAAAGATGGATCATTACCTGGGGGAAGACTGTTGAAATTTTTGGTGATATTTGCTGGAAGGTCAAAGGTCAATGAACTTTGCAAACATTTATATTTTTCACCATAAACCCAAATCCAAATCCAATGGTACAATTCTAACCAAATGTGGTACAGAGATGTATAACTTCAAGGAGGTACACTGGTGAAAGTTTGGGTAAAATATTTGAAAGTTCAAAGATCAATGAACTTTGCCAAAAATTAGCTAAAAATTGCCCCCAAAGTGATATTTTTCAAAATAAATCCAAATCCAATGGTGCAATACCAACCAAACATGGTGCAAAGATGGATCACTCCTTGGGGGTAGACTGGTGAAAGTTTGGGTAAAATTAGTGAAAGGTCAGAGGTCAAAGGTTTAGGAAATTTGCAAAAAATTGCTAAAAATTGCCCCCAAATTGATATTTTTCACAATAAATCCAAATCGAGTTATGCAATTCCAACCATACATGGTACAGAAATGAATCACTTCATGGAGACTGATGGCATATTTGATAAAATCCCTGAAAGTTCAGAGCTCAAAGTCAATGAACTTTGCTAAAATTTGCTAATTTTAAACAAACTTGATACAAGGATGGATTTAGACACACTGGTTAGATTGGAAGTCAAAGAAGTAAGAGGTCAAAGGTCAATGAACATTCCCAAACTTGGCTAAACATGGGAAAACAGAATATGATATTTTCATTTCACATAGGAATTCAATGGTACATTGCCCACCAAACATACAGATTTTCTGAGAGTAAATGTAAATAGAGCTAGCAAAGGTGGAGGCATATTTATCGACTGTGTGGCAGTCGAATTGCTCTAGTTCCTCATGCTTTAATCAATGTACTGTCTATAATATATCAAATCAGACAAAAAGTTTATCTTCCTGTGATTTGCGCTGTGAAATACAGCAGTAACATATGTTGATTCTATTTAAATCTAAGTTATTTATTCATCATAATACTGATGCAAGTAACATAAGTAAGTAACATAAGTACTGAATGCATGGGACTGTTAATGGATATCAATATTTATCAACATTTGTCTTAATATCAACACAATTCAAGGCAATTGTGGCTCTTTGGTGTCAAAGAAGGTTCATGCATTAACCTTAAGATTTGGTGCAAAATCTAATTGTCTAACTTCTTGTGTCCTTGTGTTTCTTTCAGTATGGGGTCTGAACTGACAAAGTGGTTGATAGAGAAGGAAATCGTAGAACACATATTTGGCCCCAACATGCACATGGAGGTAAGTAAGATGATACACAAGCAAGCATGCCTTTGAATCATTCATCCCACCCACCCATTTCAAGCAAACATTCAGAAAATAGGCAGCTCTTCTCCTAACTGTAGATCATTAATCTGACAAGCCATTCATGAGCAGAGCAGTCCTGGGAAACATGTAAGTGACGACAAAGCTGGCCTCTAATTGCTCAATTAACTCTTCATATTCCATCGGTGCATTTTTGCACAAATGATAGACACAAATCCAATAGAGCAGTGGTTTGCCAGGCACACAAAGGGTTAAATGAAGCAAAGTTTGTTCACCCAGGAATTAAAACCAGACAGAAAGCTCAGTGAGCAAACGATATGAGAAACCTTATCTTAAAGTATGGTATTCAGCCTTGGGAAGCCTTTAACCCTAATACTCTCGGGATTTTAAAGCTTGTTATTACCAGGGGGAGGGGTGGGGGCATTATGCCCCCCCCCCCCTCCAAGATCTCGGCCACGGGTCGCCCGATTGCCTCAAAATTTTACATAAGGGTCAAGAATTATATAATCTACGAAGTTGTTCAACTATAAATTTACTAAAAAACCTGTTATTTTTTTTTCATAAATTGATTTATGCTAATTTATGCGAGAAATCATAGATTTTGGTATTTCTCACTAAATAAAGCCTCAGGAATAGCAATTTTTGGTACAAATGTCTTTCATAACTCATCAATTCCTGGAAGAAAAAGATAGGTTGTGGTAATTAGTTCTTATGTATTTTATTGTTTTTCAATTTTCTTAGGTATTTCTATTTTTTTTGTCAAGCGTTTTTTGCTATTTGTGTGTGTGTGTGTGTGTGGTAATTAATTGCACTATTTGAAACAATAATACTTACTAGAAAAGTATTTACATATAATGGAATTTGCATAGGGTTATACACAGTCTTATAGAGAAATAGCAAAATTTTATGTGTTCGGTAAATGTAATCTGACGCCCACACAGTAGGTCTGATTGCCATAAATTTGGTATCAAAATGTGCGGGATGGATCAGAGAAAAAAAGTAATGAAATTTCATTCCAAAATATTAAGGCGTCAGAAGTACCGACAAAAATTGGACCCCCAGGAGTATTAGGGTTTAAGTTCAAGGTTTATTAAATAACATCTAACCGTGGTCTTCTCCACGTAGCCTGCTGATTGCACTAGGGACTTATTATATTTAGTAATAGTAGAACAACAATGATAATCATAAAGAGAAGAGAATTACTGAAAACGTATTCCTTCATATCACACACCATGAACACAATCTTTGCTTTGGTATGATGGTCCTTCACTTCAGAATAGCCTTACAATATCAATTAAAGAAAGATTTACATCTCTTCAATACATTAAGCACTAAATCAAATTTTACTTCACACATTTTCTTATCTTTTCCTTTATGGATACAATTTTGTTTTCATTATACTGTATTGTAATATAGTGTTTATCTTTTATAATGACCCCAAGCCTCTTTGAGTTCTTTGAATAACTCCACGACTATGTCAGGTCATGTATTGTGCATGTTAGTTTGTTCACATTGTGTTTGTTTATTTATTAGTGAAAATAAGGGTTAAAAAGGGACTAACATCAGACACATTAGTATTGCAATGAAACCTGCTTTATTGACCATCTGTAAAGGAAGATGACTATTGGTTTCCTGTGAGAAATGTTTCTCATTAAAACCTGAAAAGCAACCTGTTCATAAAGACCACCTGCTCATTGAGACCACGCTTCTTGTCTCCATTAAGCGGTCTTAATATACAGCTGACTATACCACCGCGTATTATGATGCATGTTATAATGCCCATCTCAGATCATCAAGCAGTGCCAGGTGATTCTGAACTTCCTGGCCAGTGATGGCGCCCTCACGCTGAAGCACCTGGACACGGTGTGGGCGGCTGCCCAGCTGAAGCACTCTGGGCGCTATGTGCACGACCTGTTCCCCCACCTCATCAAGCACTTAGAGTCACGCCCTCTGCTGCACCTCATGCAGCTGGTATCCAAGCTCCACCCCTCGGAACACACCGAGCAGGTATGGTTCTCCCCCCCCCCCCCCCCCCCTCTTTCCTGAGCAACTACGGTATTCCATCTCTTCCCCCTCTTTTCCTAAGCAGGAACTTTTCTTCCTCCTTTTTTGGAGAACAATTACATTTTGTCCCCCTCCCCCTTCTTTCCCAAACCATGTACGGTTCCCATTCCCCCTATTTTTGTCCCGGGCATTCATGACTCTTTGCTTTTCTACTCTTGCACAACTCTTGACCCCAGTTTTTACAAAAAAATTGTGTATTAAATTAGGTTATGCATTATAATGAAGAACAACTCTTGTCATGTTGTTATCTTACATAGTTGCTCATGGGAGCATTCTTACTCAGAAATTGTACAAATCTTATGTTAACCTGTTTTCTGTATTTGTTGGCAGACGCTGTACCTGTCCCAGGTGATCACAAAGTGTGTGTGGGACAACGCGCTATCCACGAGGGCTATGGCAGCCAGCACCCCTCACACCAGACGCCTGCTGACATCGGTCCAGGTCTCACCCAGCGCACAGGACTTCCCTCTCCTCAAGAGCAGTCTGGAGAAGGGCAGAGGTAAGTTGGACGACAGTCAAACCTGCTCTAGCAAACACCTTTTTAGTTCGTATTCCCCTTGAACAATGTTTCTCATTGATACTTCTTTTCGAGAGCAGTTTGGAGAAGGGCAGATGTACGCAGAGTACAGTCAAACCTGCTTTCGCAAACAACTTTTCAGTTTATATTTCCCATAAACAATGTTACTCATTGATACATCTTTTCAAGGGCAGTTTAGAGAAGGTCAGAAGTATGCAGAGTAGAGTCAAACCTGCTTTAGCGAACAACTTTTTAGTTGATATTTCCCATAAACAATGTTACTCATTGAAACCTCTCCTCAAGAACAGTCTAGAGAAGGGCAGAGGTAAGTGGGACGACAGTCAAACCTGCTCTAGCAAACACCTTATTAGGTCGTACTTCCCTTGAGCAATGTTACTTATTGATACTTCTTTTCAAGAGCAGTTTAGAGAAGGGCGGAGGTATGCAGAGTACAGTCAAACCTGCTTTAGCAAACAATTTTTAGTTTATATTTCCCCTAAACAATGTTACTCATTGAAACCTCTCCTCAAGAACAGTCTAGAGAAGGGCAGAGATATGTGGGAGGACAGTCAATTCAGCTTAAAAATGAAATTGGACAAATATGCGTTTTATTGATAAGAAAACTTCTGAGCAATTAATTCTTGAATTTATCTCTTCTAGGATCAGCTCCTGTTATTTTCTCCTTCTGGGTGTACCAGAGAAATACACACTGCAAACTGTGCAGAACAGACAAGGAAGCGAGATCATGTTACACTCATGTTGAAATGCCTACATTGGTAACCTGTAGAAAAGAGAATCTTCTACAAAATGGTAATGTTGTGCCACACAGTCAGGACTTAGGGGGACTTTTCAAGATCATGTTACACTCATGTTGATATGCCTACATTGGTAAACTGTGGAAAAAATTAATTTTCTTCAAAATGGTAATGTTGTGCCACACAGTCAGGACTTAGGGGGACTTTTCAAGATCATGTTACAATCATGTTGATATGCCTACATTGGTAAACTGTGGAAAAAATTAATTTTCTACAAAATGGTAATGTTGTGCCACACAGTCAGGAATTAGGGGGGCTTTTTGCTTTTGTCGCAGGGGTTAAATTGCTGCCATTTATTTGTTTGCATTGTTACCCTTTGTTCTCTGCAGTGCCCCTATCAATGAGCAGCAACAGGAATAACAGCAGATCTCTGGAGTTCCAGGGCATCAGGCCCGACGAGGACGAGACTCCATGCCATCGCTGTCTGCATTGTGATCAACATGCTGATGAGGTAGGGAGAATTGCTGTATAAACCAATATGTGGGTAGAACAGCATTGTTTATAGTGGAGACTTGCGTTTGGAGTGCTTTACACTAGTCCACTAGACAATATCAGACTAGTGAAATTCCTACTTGAGAGATGTTGTTTAGGACCAGAACCCTGTCTAACAATAGATATGAAGAAGCTTCTTTTGTTCTCTTTATATGTACCAATAATTCTCGTGCATTAGAAACAGTAAAATTATATTATATTCATGTTATTCTAGGAGGAGCATCTAGATGTGGTAGGCTTGGACCCGTCCCATCTAGACGACCACCCATCCTCAGACGTCATGTGCCACCACGATCTGGATGACCGCCGGTCAGTCCACTCTGTCCACTCACACAGCTCCAAGGCCAGCCACGCAGACTCCTGGCGGTCCGAGGCCGAGCTGGGCCTGTGCCACGGCCACCACAAGGTGGCGCCCTCCTCACTGTGTGCCTCGGATCCCGATGACTCGGACAGTATCGATTCGGAGAACGAGGCGATGGCGACCAGCCCGGACCAAACGGACAGCGGGAGTGATGGGTCGGAGGGGAGCTATGAGGACAAAGCGGGCGCGATGGGCAGCGATTACGAGGACGTGAGCAATGGAAGCGACGGGGATATAGATGGGGAGAGGGGAGCGTTGAGAAGAGAGGAGGTGAGGAGGAATAGACATGTCTTGAAGCAGCTGGCTGAGTCGTTGAGACATGGCAAGGACCCACACCAGCACGTGATGGAAGCGGGCAGTGAGCATGGAGGGGACAGCTCCGACTCAAGTCCAGGTAAAGAATGCAATGCACACCCTGAGAGGAAGGTTTAATAACATTAACTCTTTCTGTGTCCACTGGTAAAGTAGTGTGTGCTACAATAATATAATATAATAGTATTATATAATATAATATGATTCAGGGTGCATGCATTCTCTATGCAGTCTTTGTACAAAAGTGCAAAAGTAACCAGCCCATAATTGTGCGTTCAATGGAATGAAACGCATCGATCTTGTTAGGTGAACTCTTTCCGTTCCTTTTCTTTTGGAATAATATTAAATCTTCTCAAAGTAATATTTCTTCACAACAATTGATTATGAATTTCCCAGAAATTCATATATTTGCTTGTGTTTGCTGTATACTATGCTGTGTAATTCGCAAATTTGACATTTATTGATACATGCATGCACTCATTACAGAGAATGTGTCAGCAGGGTACATGATTGGGAAATGTGATGTTCCATGGTAGCCAAACTGCTGACAGCAGATGGCACTCGAAGAAGAAGTATGCACTATGTAATGAAATGCTCTCCACCTGTTCACATCGTTTGCTGTCTCTGTGATTGTACATGCAGGTACCGAGTATAAGAAGGTGCAGGGAGATCTGGTGCTCTCGCCCAGCGACCTCAATCGCAGCCCGGTCAAGCTGGCCCACGACACACCGGTCAGGGTCAAGCTGCCGACCATCGATGAGTCTCCCGAGTCGGAGGGTCATGGTATCTCCCGGGAGGCTCATCCCTCGGAGGAGTACTTCCACGGCCCCAGCAGCATCGACGTGGAGATGTACGACTGCCCACGGTTCCTGCCCAGGCCAAGACCAATCAGGCGGTAAGGCATGCTGAGTTCTGCACACCCACTGGTGTCATTGATTTGCAAAGAGTGATTGCAAAAATGTTATGCTTGCAAAATAAAGAAAATGCATCTTAGTTTATGACAGCATACTCTGAATAAAAAGTTGTGTCTGCTTGTATAAATCATGAAAAGTAGGTGCTTGTGTTCTTGAAATGTTACAGAAGGTGTGTTTTTTGTAAAAGTGTACTTGTACTGCCCAAAATAGGAGTAGTTTGGGGACTTATCATTTTCATGTAAAGTATCAGTATCATTGCCAGAACATCCTACAAGTTTGTTTTTCTTTTTGATTTTCCAGGAGGCCTATGATGATGAACCTGATTTATCCGCATCAGCACCATCACCATGACGACGATGAGGAGGATGAGGAGGAGGAGGGCGGGGGCAGCTGCAGCAGCTCCCAGGCTAGTGCCAAGTCCGACAAGAATATGGCCGACTTCGACGGGGAGGACGAGGAGGAGGACGAGTCGAGCTCCGTGTGTGAAGACGCCCTTGCTCAGCTGTCTGCCCAGCTCAGTCAGTTCGACCAGCACGCCGACCGCGCCCACCATCCCCACCACGCCCGTCACCACCACCACCACCATCACCATCACCCCCATCGCATGCAGCCCCATGTCAAGGGCAGGCCCAGGCCCATCGCCAATGTGTCTCCCATACAGAGGGGCAGGCTATCCAGTAAGTTTCCTTCTGTAATCTGTGGTACCTTGCAGACGTTTTCAATCAGATTAGTGGTCACAGCAATGCATCAAATTATGAAGAATTTCCACTCTGGTGTGTGATCACACTATAGGCTTTTGTGCATGTTAGCAGACTCATTGTGAATGATTTTAAGAGCCATAGCCCTGTCTAATAAGGATTTCCGATTAATTATGACTTGACTTGTGATTGATATCAATTGTAACTCTGCAGATTAGAGATAGGGGATTCAACTTGCCATGGAGCCAGATCAATGGCAACTCTTTATGCGATAGGGCCCAGGACATCAATGTCAGCTCTTGCATCTCTGGATAATGCTCTCCCCCATGATCTTCCCCCTGACTTGTCCTTGACCTTCTCTTTGTCCTTCTCCCTGTCCTTGTCCTTGACCTTTCTCTTGATCCTCTCCTTGACCTTCTCTTGACCTTCTCCAGGTGCGTGTTCGGCTCATCGGGATGAGGATGATGATGAGGGCCAGCTGGTTCCGTTTGGAGACTTTAGCTTCGAGGACGTGTGCAAGCAGTCGCACACGCTGCTGTGGGATCTGGTACAGGATGAGAGTGCGGTAAGTTTGCTGTACTCACCTATAACATCACACATTTGATGCAAATATGGAGTGGTGGAACTTTTCTCTGCCCAGTCTTTATTGAGAGTAATCTGACTTCACTTGGCTCAATAGAATTAAGATCTAAAACATATATTTTTTTAGTGATACAAAAAAGAGAGCTGCATACTTGAAATTCCGTTCTTATCAAATTTTGCAAGTTAATACTGATCTGATTTTTCTTCATCTTTTGAAGGCAACTTACTTTCTGTGTGAACTCCCCATTGACCTCTCTCAGTCCGATAGTACTATAGATGTGTTATCATTGACACTGGATCTTCAATTGTCAGTATTTGATTAATAGCCCTGTTATTCTTCCTTGTAGGTGCATTTAGGGGAGGGGCTGTCCTCTGAGGCTGAGAAGCTGCTGTGCTCCTTAGTCTGCGTCTTCCCTGAGAGAGAGATCAGGATGAGATTCGTGGAGGGCTGTTTGGAGAATCTCAAGCAGCATCGGTGAGTAAGGGTGACATAACATCTGAGTTGGAGACAAAATCGTTCTAAGGAGGGAAACTTACATGTACAACCAGTGGTAACAATAATGTGCTTTATCCATGTTCATCTGAACTGAAAACAAAACTTCTCCCCAAAAAAACGAAAATTAGATTCAGTAATAACGATAAAGTGTGAAGTGTAAAGTGATCCTTGAATGAATGAAAAAGAAGTAAGAATCCCTCTGGTTCTGACGATGGAGCACCTATCCTTACTTCTACAAGGTGTATGCTTTAAGTTTCTTGGCATAATGAAATCGCCCTAGGAAGCTGCTACACTTATATATACATTGTTGTAATGGTCACGTTGTATCCTTCATTTCAGGTCTGTGGTGGTGTCGTTGCGTCTTATACCAAAGCTCTTTGCATCCTTCCAGCAGTACCGCAACAACTACAACACACATTGGATTACAATGTAAGTGTGACTGTGGGATTTATTTTTTTAATGTGTCCAACACACCCTCAGTGTTGGAAATGCAGAAAATGACAATGATGCTGTTATTGTTCTTCTCATTCTCCTTTTATCCTCCCTCTATTTTATGCCTCTGCCACAAAGTGGAATTACTTTCTTCTTCTTCTTGTTTTGCTTCTTCCTCTTCTTGTTTTGCTTCTTCCTCTTCTTTTTTTTTCTTTTCCTCTTCATATCCTTTTTTCCTCTTTTTGTTACAATATGATCTCAAGCTGGCTTATGAAAATCAAAAATGCTCCAAAGAGGTACATGTAGTACAGAGAGAGATGTTTCAGACCGTACAGAATAGAAAGTTTGCATATGCCGGACATATAAGAAAAAAAGGTATCCAGAAACTGCTACTTGAAGGAATGATAAAAGAAAAGCGAGTGAGAGGAAAGCAGTAAATAACATGAATTGATGATATTATACAGTGGACAGATTTTTGTTATGCAGTCATCAGAACAAGAACTAAAGATAATGAAAAGTGCAAGTGCAAAGCCGCCATCCCCAGACTTGGGACGGCACCAGATGATTGATTGCTTCTAAGAATTCATTCAACTTTTTAAAACTTTCTTCTTTTTCATTTCAAGAAAACTTGTCAGGAGCCTTACCCTCCCATGCTTGTTTCCCTTGTAGGTGGGCTGAGCGAGAGCTAGGTATGATGACCTTGTTCTTCTCTGACCTCCTTCACTACACCGGCCAGGTCAGACTGGAGAAGAAACCAGACAAGCAACTGTAAGTTTCTCTTCCATGCCGGTTTAGCTCTCTTATCTCTGACTCCTAAAGTGTTTGAAATTGTCCATTTGCAATAAACCATTTTCGTCATGTTTTCACAACTTTCTCCCTAACTACAGTCAAACCTGTCTTAGTGGCCACCTGTCTATGGCAGCCAACCTGTCTATAGTGGCCACCAAAATAATTCCTTCAGAGAGAGATCATGTAATTCAGTTTCAATTGGTGGAATGCACTCTGAAGTGATTAAATGTTGCTGCTCGGACAAACCTTGGACAAACTTTAGGGTTACCATTAATAACAAATTGTTTGAAAGAGGTGCATAACATTTACATACATAAGCGGTGTAGTATATCACTTGACTGTGTTCCATTTGTGGGGTAAATGCCTATGTCACAAAGTGGCCCAAAATCAACTGATGACATGGAGTCCCTGAAAGGTCAAAGGACAATAAACTTTTCCATTAACATATCTAATCTTATACCTAGGAATCTGCAGAATGTCTGTGCTTCATTTAAAAGACTTTTGGCATGAAATAGGTGTTCCAATCATTTTTTTTATGGATGCAGCTGCAAGAATGTAGAAGAAACATTATAAGAAAACCAGAGGATTTACTAGGCAAAAACTTGCAGCACTACAAACAGAAATATTTGGACAGCTTTATGTTAACTAGTGAGACTTGACTTCTTTCATTGTCTTTTTGATGGTTGGATCACTGAGGTACACAGGTGTAATTATTTACTGTGTTTTTGACGGTTTGATCTGAATCAGGTACAGTCACAAGACTGAGATCCAGACGAGACTCCAGTTCCTAACCTGTGTCTTCTCAACAGGAGGCTCTCCAGACCATTTCAGTGAGTCTTTCTTCCATTTGCTCTTACTCCTTACATGGAATAATGAAACATTGAAGAATAGTGTGGAGAGACTATTTACAGAGCTGCAAATTAGGATGGATTTTCAGTATTTTTAACAAAAAAATAACCTGAAGACTTGAACGTGTTTAGTTCTATTTGATTCAAAGTCATGCTGATCTTGTCAGAGCTCTTCTTGTTAGTCAACAAAAAACTGAAATGTGTTGAGGAAGTTGGCAGCTTTGTTTTTAACCAGCAACAAAAATCAATTGAAACTATTTTTTCCCACTGCACATGCTCCTCTATGTACATACATGTATGCTTATATTTATTTATGCTTCTCTTCTCTTGTTTTGTCACAATATTTTGAAACAAATTTAGGTTAATTGCTTGAAGAAGGAATAGTTTACTGAAGATGTTGAATGTTAATTTGATGAAAAATGCTTGAAGATGAGGAGAAGTACTGGTAATGATTATGGACCATAGTCACGGCAGTACTGTTCTGCACTATCACAAGGTCTGCATGTTGTTCAATTTGAAAAAAATATCTTCTTGTCATCCTGATATCTACTAAGAACGTGACCAATGTTCATGACAAAAATATACTTCATTGATTGCAAGTTCTTTAGTCTTTATACTTCTACCCCCCCCCCCCCCCACCTTAGATTGAAGTGGTCCGTTGCCTAAAACTTGATCTTTTCCGGCTTCAAATTGAAAACTGCCACATCCACATTTCTTTCCCAGGACTCACTCTAGACCAGGTAGACACGCTATGGTCCTGCCTAGCTTTAGATTCTGACTGTTCAGATGAGGCCCTGAATTGGTTCCTGCAGCAAGCTAACAACAAGGACCAGCATGCACTGGGTCTCGAGAACTTCAAGCACATCTTCTTCCACAAGGTATCAACAAACCCTTGAAATATTGAATGGTTCTTTGATCATCATATTCATACCATAGTAAGCAATTCATTCGTCAGTGTTTATGTAAATATTCCAAATTTGTTATATTAGATATTTACTTTAACAAGGCTTAAAACAATTTGTTTATTTCAATTCCAAGTTTTAAGAAGAATTGTTATGTTACTATAAGCAGAAAGAACTAACTTTGTGTCAACATTTTGAATGGATAAATGTATTCTTCAAAAGAACTGTCACTTGAGATACTAATACCAATTGCAGTAAAGAATGAATGATGAACTAGAACTGGTATTAGATTCAAACTGAAGGATGTAAGTGTATCCCAATGCTTTCCTTATTTGTTTTCTCTCACTATAGATGCCCCAGCTAGAGCCAGAGAGCATCAGTATGACTGGTCTGAACCTGTTCCAACAACTCTGTAGCCTAGCGAGGCTGGCCAGCTCATCCTCATATAACAGCCCTCCAGTAGAGGTATGAAGGTTTTCCATAACATGAATTCTAGTAATAGCACTAGTCCTAACCCTAAACCTAGCCCTAGCGAGGCTGGCCAGCTCATCCTCATATAACAGCCCTCTAGTAGAGGTATGAAGGTTTTCGACAACATGAATTCTAGTACTAGTCCTAGTCCTGACCCTGAGACTCGAATAAAGTCTACATTATGTAGGGGAATAATTTCAGAACAAGATATGTAGGTATTTGAAATCTTGATAGCAAAAATATATGTTGAGAAACTGTATATTGTGTGTGATTTTATACTTATACTTAATGTAATATTGTGAAGCGATATTTCGAGCTAGTGAAATATGTTATTTTTTTTCTAAATCCTCCAGATGCCAGGAATCGACCATTTGTGGAAGATAGCTCTCCGAGCCAAGAACACTGATGTGAGTCTGTCCGCCATCCAGTACATCAACTCATACTATATCAACGGTAAGCTACACCTCCCTGTATGCATCTATGTGAGAACAATAAACATCATTTAGAATGACAAAGTTATTAGATATTGAAAATCTAACTCATTGCTAATTAATATTTCTTCTGTGGTAATCATAATTGATAGGGATATTTTGCATTCACTTATTATTGCTCACAATGTACTCTTGGTTTGTGCACTGTGCATCACTACATCCCCAAAATGTTCTAAATGTTTGGACAATATTAGTCACTAATTTGATCTTGATTTACAAGTTAACCAAAAAAATGTGTCCATCACACTTAATCGACAGGTGGTCTTTCAATGCAGATGTCCTGTAGTGCAGGTTTCACTGTTTATAATTTGACCCAAACCAGTGTCATTCACCCTTTATAGACAAATCATAATCTGTCCCAAACCAGTGTCATTCACTCTTTTTAGACAGATCTCCTCTGAGGCAGGTTCCACTGTTTATAATCTATCCCAAACCTGTGTCCCTTGTAGCTGGTAACGGGACCCTGGAGAAGGAAGAGGAGTTCATTGAGCGGTGCATGGGCAGCCTGTCTCAAGCCTCGGCAGATCTCACCTCCTCCCGAGACGCCAGTCTCTTGGTCTTGCAGAGGGGACTCATTCTCCTTAAGACGCATCTTGAGGCCTTCAGGAAAAGGTCAGTTAAATGGTCTTAATCCATTTAGTCTATTCCTATTTGGTCTCATCCCCATTTAGTACAATGCCACAAACCTTTTAACTATCTTTTAAGGAGAAGTAGACTTCACCCAAATCCTATACTGTAACCTATAACAAAAGAGCAATCCTTACCCTGATACCAGACCATGGCCCCAAAGTCTATCCGTATACCCTTACCAAATCTTTTTTATACATTGGCCTTTGCTTAAATATGTAGTTGGAATTAGACTGAATGGGAATAAACCTTGTGGTATTGTACCAGTTAACATCCTCTGTCAAAAGACATGTTTCCTAACATGTATGCACATTTCTTTCTCCGGGATGTTTTTCATTGAAGAAGGCAAAGTGAGATTGAATCGACTATCATTTGCTATGTAAGGAAAGGCTGGTGTTTGCATGGCAGCTATTACATCACAAGATTTTGAGAAATAATGATTGGGTAAAAAGAGATGTAGTTATGTTGCTCATATACCTTAACCCCATCATAGGAAAAAATTGTTCTGTACAGTTTTGAAAAGGGAGTTTTGATCATTAACATTGCAAATATAAACCTGAATCATTACTTCATGTAAACACATAGGTAAATGCGTTAATACACTTTGTTCATTGAGAATCTGATATAGCAGAAGAAGGGATCACCAGTCGTTCGTAAAGACGCTCATAACCTACCAACAGCTTGGTGAAAACACCCCCTGATTATTAAACTGTCAGGCAATATTGAAACTATTCCTTGAACCCTTTACCCCTGTATAGGTATGCATACCACCTGCGTCATTAAACAATCAGGCAATATTGAAACTATTCCCTGAACCCTTGACCCCTTTATAGGTATGCATACCACCTGCGTCAGTGGCAGCTAGAGGGGTGTGGGATCACCAGTCATCAGAAACACCTGCTGGACAGCCAGGCGGCAACCATTAGGATCATCTGCCAGATCGCCTCCATGCCAGACAAGGTAGGTACCAAACGGCTCTCTGGGATACGAGTGTGCCTGCCAAAGCCCTGGGGTGCTTTGCTGAAAATGAAGTCTTGAGTTACATTTTGACTGTAGTCGCGTATGATTCATAAGTGTGGTTGGCGCATTGGCAAAGTTTCTGACTCTGTTTTCAAAATATGAACTGAATTCGCAAAGACATTTATTGACTTGAGATTCTTTTAGAATTCCCCCCTTGGTGTATTGTATAATTGCCCATACTTCATGCTTCATTTGTGTGTACAAAAGGTAATTTAAATGATCTTCAAACTACGGATTAACCCACTATATGGAGCATACCACTCACTGTTGACCTGATACTGATCTATGTACATAGACCTGCATCTGAAATCACATAATTTTCTGCATTTTGGGGGTTGTAATATCTGACAAAGTGACACCATTGATAAGGCAAAAATTGTTTTATCATAGCTGTGCCAACATTCCTTCTCCCCTTCCTATACCAGTTTACGCTGGAGCTGAATGTGTCTGACCTGGTCGCTGACCTCCGTGCTGAGGTGACCCACTTCTGCAGCCACATTCTGCAGCAGCAATCGTCAGAGAGTAGCGCCCAGCTCGCAGCCCTCTACGCCGCCACGGCGCCTGACGACAAGGTCGGGGGTTCAGACCCGTCCCAACAGCAGGGGGAGAATGGCGGGGGAACGACGTCCCCGCCCGTCATCCCAGGGCCGGTCAGGATGATCTCGGCCGGACACGAGCTCATCCCGGATCTGGACGAGAAGACGCTCAAGGAAATGAACTTCAGTGATGCAAGGGTAATTCACCATACATGCATTCCTAAAAAGATTTGTGCCAATTGGGCCTATGGTTAGATGTGGTTATCAATTGATAAGGGATTAAAATATCTTAAGCCTCAGTCCTATAGGCAATGATTTATGTTGTAATTGACAAGGTGCTATCAGTATTTGCTACTGAAAAGGTTCATAATCGCTCTCTAAAACAAACAAATTGAAACAAATTGAAAACAAATTGAAAACAAATTGAAAAAAAAATGCATAAAAGTCATGAGTTATTGTTACATGAATGGAAGTTATTGTTAACATTTGCTCATAACCAACTAAGCTCTTTGCGACATCGAGTGGGATCAATGTAGGTCATTTAATTATCTTTCCTCCCTTCTACCTCACATCCAGCTAGTGTTTATTTTCTGTCAATATTCAATCAGTGACAACTGAAATCAACATAGTTGGTTAAAACTTCTTTTCGTCCAGCTGGTGTTTGTGTCCTTTGGCGCGGTGCGGAGGGAACGAAAGCGAGAGGGGGCGGACCAGCCGGCATCCTGCCTGCCCCCGCCCCCCAGGGAGAAATTACCCATGATGCTCCTGCTGGAGGAGCCGCACTTTGGCTGCCTGTTCAATCTCCTGCAGCAGCTGAACGAACTCAAGTGTGACAATCAAGAGGTGGGTGATTGGAAGTGGTGTCACTTTGGGTTCTCAAATCATGTTTTTACTTCTTCAAGAGATGTTTATTCAAGTTTGCTCTAGTAATGCAAAGCTGTGTGATACACCAGCATTTCATCATACACATGAAGATTTAAATGCGTTATACATTTTTTCAATGTCATATATGACATGCCTCCGCCACAAAGTGGTTTTCGGGTTGTCCGTCCAATCCTGAAAGATTTCTGAAAAGATCAGAGGTCAAAGGTTTATGAACTTTGGCAAAATTTGCTGAAAATTGCCCCCCAAATTGATATTTTTCACAATAAATCCCTATCCAATTATGCATTTCATGAAAACATGGTACATAGATGAATCACAAGGATACAAGGATGAATTTAGACAGACTGGTTAGATTGGAAGTCAAAGAAATAAGAGGCCAAAGGTCAAATGAACATTACCAAACCTCACTAAACATGGAAAAACAGAATATGATATTTTCATTCCACATAGGAATTCACTGGAACATCCTCAACCAAACAAACAGACTTTCTGAGAATAATTTAAATAGAGCTAGCAAAGAGGCGGAGGCATATTTGTCGACTGCGTGGCAGTCGAATTGCTCTTGATTAATTGTACATAGCAAATCGATTCATTATATGAATGAAATTGAATGTAAGGACTTGATTAGCAGATTAACAGCAGACTTGTATCCTGCACATGAATATCTGAACATGTTATACATGTTTCAATGTTTAGTATATATATGTTTAAATCTTCACAGCTATTTTATTCAATAAATGAATGAAATGAAATGTAAGGACTTGATTAGCAGCAGATTTTGCACCTTCAATCGCTAATGGGTTTTTATTATACATTAATTTGTTTGTTGGTTTGTTTATTTAATTTTTGTTTGTCTTGTTTATTTATTTGTTTGTATGTTTTTTGGTTTGTGTTGTTGTGGTTGCAGGACAAGGAGGCTCAGCGGGAGCTGGAGAACCGAGCCCAGATGTTGTCTCGCAACGTGTGGGATCTACTCATGCTGTTACCGACCAGTCCTGATGTACTTAATGGATTCAAGACCATACCAGCTATCAAGGTACCGCCTTCTTAGACCATACCAGCTATTAATGTACCACCTCCTTAGAACCATACCAGCTATCAAGGTACCACCTTCTTAGACCATACCAGCTATCAAGGTACAGCCTTCTTAGAACCATACCAGCTATCAAGGTACCACCTTCTTAGAACCATACCAGCTATCAAGGTACCACCTTCTTAGACCATACCAGCTATCAAGGTACCACCTTCTTAGACCATACAAACTATCAAGGTACCACCTTCTTAGACCATACCAGCTATCAAGGTCTACCTCCTTAGAACCATACCAGCTATCAAGGTACCACCTTCTTAGACCATACAAGCTCTCAAGGTACCACCTTCTTAGACCATACAAGCTCTCAAGGTACCACCTTCTTAGACCATACAAGCTATCAAGGTACCACCTTCTTAGACCATACCAGCTATCAAGGTACCACCTCCTTAGAACCATACCAGCTATCAAGGTACCACCTTCTTAGACCATACCAGCTATCAAGGTACCACCTTCTTAGACCATACCAGCTATCAAGGTACCACCTTCTTAGACCATACAAGCTCTCAAGGTACCACCTTCTTAGACCATACCAGCTATCAAGGTACCACCTTCTTAGACCATACAAGCTCTCAAGGTACCACCTTCTTAGACCATACCAGCTATCAAGGTACCACCTTCTTAGACCATATCAGCTATCAAGGTACCACCTTCTTAGACCATACAAGCTATCAAGGTACCACCTTCTTAGACCATACCAGCTATCAAGGTACCACCTTCTTAGACCATACCAGCTATCAAGGTACCACCTTCTTAGAACCATACCAGCTATCAAGGTACCACCTTCTTAGAACCATACCAGCTATCAAGGTACCACCTTCTTAGAACCATACCAGCTATCAAGGTACCACCTTCTTAGAACCATACCAGCTATCAAGGTACCACCTTCTTAGACCATACCAGCTATCAAGGTACCACCTTCTTAGACCATACAAACTATCAAGGTACCACCTTCTTAGACCATACCAGCTATCAAGGTCTACCTCCTTAGAACCATACCAGCTATCAAGGTACCACCTTCTTAGACCATACAAGCTCTCAAGGTACCGCCTTCTTAGACCATACAAGCTCTCAAGGTACCACCTTCTTAGACCATACAAGCTATCAAGGTACCACCTTCTTAGACCATACCAGCTATCAAGGTACCACCTCCTTAGAACCATACCAGCTATCAAGGTACCACCTTCTTAGACCATACCAGCTATCAAGGTACCACCTTCTTAGACCATACCAGCTATCAAGGTACCACCTTCTTAGACCATACAAGCTCTCAAGGTACCACCTTCTTAGACCATACCAGCTATCAAGGTACCACCTTCTTAGACCATACAAGCTATCAAGGTACCACCTTCTTAGACCATACCAGCTATCAAGGTACCACCTTCTTAGACCATACCAGCTATCAAGGTACCACCTTCATAGACCATACCAGCTATCAAGGTACAGCCTTCTTAGAACCATACCAGCTATCAAGGTACCACCTTCTTAGAACCATACCAGCTATCAAGCTATCACCTTCTTAGACCATACCAGCTATCAAGGTACCACCTTCTTAGACCATACAAACTATCAAGGTACCACTTTCTTAGAACCATGCCAGGTATCAAGGTACCGCTTTCTTAGTACTTGCCTTTTCAATCACCTTGATGCCTTGATACCATTTATTTCGTTCTGTCTGCTGTATATTAGTACAGTGAAACTTGTACATAAAGATCGCTTGAATGAGACAAGAAATGCATCCTTTATCAGCAGGTGGTCTTTATGAACAGGTTGATTTCATACAGGTTTGTGCTTGAACACAACCCTTCTGAGACAATGTGAAATGAACAGAGCAGGAAGTGAGAACACTGTACATGGAATGATGGATTTATTCAAGGAAATGTTTCAGGGGGCATTTCTGAAAATGTCATGGAAGCATGAAAATTCAAACAAAAAAAGTGCTGCTTTGCAGTTATGACTATGTTCTTCTATTCCTTTTCTCCTATTTACCAGCTCTATAATGAGCCCTAACAGTAGATTTAAGTACCGCCTTGCATGTGTCTTTGTAATGTTTGCATTGTTTTCTGTGTAAATTCCAGCTCAACTCCAACAAGCTACCCAAGCCAAGCAAAGCTACCACCTCTACAGCGCATAGCGAGGGGGAGACTTTGGCAGAGGGGAAGCCAGGGGAAGAAGGGGGAGGAGGAGGAGGAGGAGGAGAGGGAGGGGTAATGAGGGTGGAATGGGGAAAGCTCCTAACAGAGAACAAGCCACACAAGCTGCTCTACTCCCTCCAGATCATTGAAGCACTGGGACAACACACCAAGAAGCACAGGAGCAAATCTGTGGTGAGGATGGATGGATGGATTGATTGCTTGATTAGTTGTTTTATTAATTGGCAGAGCTGCCAACCGTTACGAAAATCGGAAGAGCATACGAAAGTACGAAAGCGCATCAAAATAGTACGAATTCACGGCAAAATTGAATAATAATAAAAAGGACAAAAGTTGCGTCTAAGCTAGCGAAAATGTGGCATGAAAGGAGTACTAGGTACTCCTGTTGTGGCACACATTATCATTAAAATCATGTAGTTGACCACTATTATAACCATATATTTGTAAAGTAAAATGATCAGCTGTCAGTGGCAGTTGGCCATTTAGTAGAACTAAATGGATAATATTTGTTTAGTCCCATGCTTAGACTTGCTACCTTTATCATTAAAAATACAAATTTTGAAGGCAAAATACAAATTTTGGAGGTGCAGAATATGAATTTTGACTTTTAAAGGTTGGCAGCCCTGGGTTGGTTGGTTGGTTGGTTGATTGACTGATCGCTTGATAGATAGATAGATCAATTCATTGATTGATATGTATTCTCAATGTGAGTGAATGAGTTAGCCAGTGAGTGGTTCACCGTCATGTCTATTGGTAAGGAATATATCCCCCCAAAAAAAGAAATAATAATAAAATAAAAAATAAAAAAATGTGTTTGCATTTATAACAGAAAGGTATGTTAATTGAAATGATAATCTTGATTATTGGTGTACCAAAGAGAATAGTAATATATTGCAATCTGTTCTTTTTTGTATAACAAGAATTTTTTGCTGATTCTCTATTTCTGTGTGTATTGTAGGCCTCTATAGGATCTAGTGATCAGTCTTCAAATGTGGGAGACATTGGTGCTTCAAAGTCCAAGAAGGTAAGGAGCAGTATCCAATTTGCTTCACCCTTCTCTCTCCTAATTTGAATGTGAATGACGTCCCTCAAAGAAAAAGAAAATATGTGATGTTTACATTTGATAGACCGTTTTCATAATATATTCCCCCTAATTTCATGCACCTCTATCTAGTCATGTTGCTACTCGGACAAACCTCGGACAAGCTTTAGGGTTTCCATTAGAAATGTGGGTTTTTTTTAAAGACCTGCATAAACTTGCATACATAACTAAAATGGTTTCTTGTGATGTGAATATTTCTTGAAGTGTAGTAGACATAAAACTGGCCAGTCCATATTTGCTGCAGGGATCCAGTCTTCAGTCAGTGTCATATTGCCTATACCAGCCTATAGATATCTTCCCCAAATTACATAAAATTGAAGGCTTCATGCCTGATGAACTGAGATTTGAAAGCATGAATACTACAGATGAATTGCAGCTCCTACAATGAGAACATCAAATATCAAAACGTGATATTTACTATTTGTTATTTATTTATTTATATAAATTTATTTCTATTTATATAACAAAATAAAATAAATACATAAAATAATGAATAAATAGAATAAATGAAAAAATGAATAAATAAATAAATAAATAAATTAATTAATAAAAAAATAAGATATAAATGAATAAAAACAAAAAAGTACTTGAAATACAACTACAACTACAGGGATCCCAGTTAGAACAGTGTTGAACCACTGAAGGGACTACCCTTGTTAAATGATACTAATGAATTAATACAACTACAGTACACATCATGGTGGCAGCGGTGGGATATGGACTAAAATTGTATCCTTGCTTGGTTTGTTCACAGAGTAAGAGCGACCCCAATGTGTATGATACCGATGCAGATGGTGACATGGCTGTACAGAGACCATGGAGCACAATGGTGAGAGCAGCACAGAAATTACCATTGAGAGTAGAGACTGTTGATTAATTTGTGGGTGTGTGTTTGTATGTGTGTATGTGTGTGATTGTATGTCTGTATATGTGTGCATGTGTGCGTGCCTGTGTACATGCGCATGTCTTTCTTGTGTTTGTGTATATGTAAGTACATGAATCTATGCGTGTCTGTTGTGTGTGTGTTTCTTGTCTGTGTGTATGTGTATATCTTTGTGATTCTGTTTATGGGTGTGTCTGTGTATGTGTGTACATTTGTATGTGTGTGTGTATGTATGTGTGTGCGCCTGTGTATGTGTATGTATGTGTGTGCGCCTGTGTATGTGTATCTGTGTGTGCCTGTGTATGTGTTTCTGTCTGTTAATGTGTGTGTGGGCATATATATATATTTCTGTTTGTATGTATGTGTGAGCATTTGCTCTTTCTAAAGAATTTTTGAGGGGAGATTCCTGTTACTCACGGAGCATGTCTTACTTCTAACCCTCAGTTCATCAGCTGCGGAGGCCTGAAGCACCTGTTTGGGATCTTCATGTCTGCATGTCTGGAGACCCAGGATGATCAGCAGTGGAACTTTGTACGTAGCCCTCCTGTCACATGTCATATTTAATTCTGTAATTCCATTCCCATGCTAATTTATTATTTTAACGATATTTACTTGAGATGTATTTTGGAATTTATGTAAAATGTATATTTGGAATTCATGTGGGATGTTTATTTGAAATTTGTATATGTATTTATGTTGTATCAGGAAAATGAATGAAATGAAATGAAACTCATTTGGGGTCAAGGCCTTTTGAGAGCAAACTGCATCTTAATTGTGTGGCATCTTTATTGTTTGTCCTTATTTAAGACGTATATAGGTAATTTCAAGTTGTTGCTGCAAAGGGTTTTGTGAAATCCTCTCAGCAACGCATCTCCTGCAACTTATGGCAAGTGGTAGTGAAATAAACTGCAGGTACCCTCCAACCAAACATGAATATTCTCAAATATCTTGTCATGGTAACATGCAAAATATTGTAGTGGGGAAATAATTCTGATGATGTATTTCGTCTTTCCACCTGTAGTGGCAGCAAGAGTGTCTGGCCTCCGTCCTAAAACTCATTAACGAGTTTTCCACAGAGGAAGCCCTGAGTGAGTCATCAGCGGCCGACCTGGATGAGGTGTTCGATGAGGCTCCATCATCGTCGTCCTCGTCGTCGGGGGAAGAAGCTCCGAGGAAGAGAGCCAGGATGTCGACCAGGGCTCGGAAGGAGAGCACGGATTCGGGAAGGATCACGCTGCGCTTCTCAGCGGTAAGCCCCCACTCTCAGAATGCCACTGGCATATTTGTGCAAGAGTAAACATAGAACCTCCAAAATGTGCAGAAGTGTGATCAGTTGTCACAATATTTTATAAAGAAATGTTTTGATAGAACTATTTTTTAAGTATTGACAGTGTCCTATGCATTGAATGTTTGTATTAATCTGCAGTATTGCAACAAAGCTCATCCAATTCCTCAATGGATTTATTAATACGACTTATTGTCATGGTTTCATTCTCCTCTAAATCCAATAGGCAATTAACTGTGTAGTAATGGACATGAGACTCGGATTGGTTGGTACTCTGTGATAAACTGTGTTGTATTTGACACAAGAGTACCGTTTTATGGTACTGATACGGTTGACCCTCTCAGTCCCATAAGAGGTAAACTGTGTAGCAATAAACAGGGGACTATGGTTGGTTGATGCTGAGAGGGTTAAACCCCATCTTTTGTCTCTATCCCATATGGTCTGCCAGAGGATGCAGGAGCTACTGCTGGAGAGTGGTGTATTAGAGAGACTGATGAGTGTGCTGTACAAGGCTGCCTCACCGGGGGATGCTACACGCATGCAGGCTGGCTACTGGGGTAGGTCTCACTAGTTAGGCCATTCATGAGCAAGGTCTTTGTACAGCAAAACTATTTGCCTTTCAAATTGGCAACACCAATTAAGTCAGATTTTTATTGTAAAATGGAATGTACATTTTATTTTACATTAACATGAGGTACAAAATCATGAACACTTTGTTTATTATTATTCTTATAATATCCATCCATCCGGATCTCGTTTATGCGATAACTCAAGAAATAATGTCTTGAATTTTATCAACTGTGGTACGATGATAGAATATAACAGGATAATTAATTTACTATATTTTTGGTCAAATAGGTTATTGTTCACAGGTCAAGGTCAAATTGTGAGATTTTGCTTTTCATGTTATGTAAAATATTTGACCAAATATCAATTTTGGTACAAAACTCATCTATCCTGTCCTTTCCTTCCAGTTGTCCACTATGCCATGAAGCTGCTGGTGTCCTGGGCCTCCACTGACCCAGAGGTCAAGATGGCCATCGGTCAGTACAGCAAGCTTGACCAGTGGCTGCAGAGGTTACTTCTACAGACTAATGAGGTAGGGACCACAATGATTCGTCTTCAGCTATCGTTTGGCACGCTAATAGACCATTTTGGTTATGTATGCAAATGTTATGCATGTCTTTCAAACAATACGTTACAAGTGGTAACCCCAGTGCTTGTCTGAAGTTTGTCCAAGTAGCAACAACTAATAGATACAGGTGAATGTCATAACTGGGTACTACTCAATAAGGGAGATAGTTGTGAATACATTACGTAAACGACTAAATGTCAGACAAAGGCTTGAATTCAGGCCATTTCACATAGTCTTCGGTCATGTTAAAGTTCTTTCTGTCAATTTTAAAGTACAGCTCTGCTCCAAAATGAGCTTCTGTCAATAAAAGCAAACAAAAACAAGTTTGAGGATGATATAAGTTCTTAGGGAAAAGTAGGAATTCGGGAAAATATGAGTAAAGTGAAACTGTGCCTCAAAATACCTATTATGTATAATTATAGTTAGACTTATCTAGATGAAAGTGTTTTTAGTTGCTCTTTGTTTCAATGTAGTCTTTCCACATTATGCCACTCCAATTCAATTAATTTTTGTCTCGCCCACCGGAGGTGAAGGCGAGACTAAGGGATCCAAATGGCGTCCGTCCGTCGTCCGTCCGTCGTCCGTCGTCCGTCCGTCGTCCGTCGTCCGTCGTCCGTCACAAATGTTAAACTTTACCTGCAAGACTCTCTTTTGACAAATAACTTCACATGGGTTGCTTGGATTACAACCTAACTTGGGTCAAAGATGCACTGGGGGTACCTTCATGTTATGGTACCGTTGGAGGTCACAGGATAAGGTCAAAGGTCATTTGAGGTCATACGTTAAAGTTTACCTGCAAGACTCTCTTTTGACAAATAACTTCACATAGGTTGCTTGGATTACAACCTAACTTGGGTCATAGATGCACTGGGGGTACCTTCATGTTATGGTGCCGTTGGAGGTCACAGGATAAGGTCAAAGGTCATTTGAGGTCATACGTTAAAGTTTACCTGCAAGACTCTCTTTTGACAAATAACTTCACATAGGTTGCTTGGATTACAACCTAACTTGGGTCATAGATGCACTGGGGGTACCTTCATGTTATGGTGCCGTTGGAGGTCACAGGATAAGGTCAAAGGTCATTTGAGGTCATACGTTAAAGTTTACCTGCAAGACTCTCTTTTGACAAATAACTTCACATAGGTTGCTTGGATTACAACCTAACTTGGGTCATAGATGCACTGGGGGTACCTTCATGTTATGGTACCGTTGGTGGTCACAGGATAGGGTCAAAGGTCATTTGAGGTCATACGTTAAAGTTTACCTGCAAGACTCTCTTTTGACAAATAACTTCACATGGGTTGCTTGGATTACAACCTAACTTGGGTCACAGATGCACTGGGGGTACCTTCATGTTATGGTACCGTTGGAGGTCACAGGATAAGATCAAAGGTCATTTGAGGTCATACGTTAAAGTTTACCTGCAAGACTCTCTTTTGACAAATAACTTCACATGGGTTGCTTGGATTACAACCTAACTTGGGTCATAGATGCACTTGGGGTACCTTCATGTTATGGTGCCGTTGGAGGTCACAGGATAAGGTCAAAGGTCATTTGAGGTCATACGTTAAAGTTTACCTGCGAGACTCTCTTTTGACAAATAACTTCACATAGGTTGCTTGGATTACAACCTAACTTGGGTCATAGATGCACTGGGGGTACCTTCATGTTATGGTACCGTTGGAGGTCACAGGATAAGGTCAAAGGTCATTTGAGGTCAGGGATACAATTCTTTTGCGTAGCAACGGATATCGCGATATTTCTGGTTATTTTCGCAAGTGGGCGAGACACAATATTGCTAATGCCTTGTTAATTTTTTCTCACAAAAGACATAGAAAAGTTAATATTGCAGAATAAACATGCATGACAGAGCAAAACATCATACTAGATAAGAAATTATGTAAGTACAAAAGATAACAATATGATACATATAATTAAATAAAAAGCAAACAAATATTCTCTTGTTATTTTTGTCCTGCTGTTTCCCCCATCCAGATCTACATCAGACGAGAGGTGCGGGATGGGCTCTACCGGCTGTGTGAGGGTCTTGACCCCTCCAGCCAACACTTCCTGTGGTCACTGCTGTGCAGTCTCTTCACGTCCCTCGACACGGCACTCAACATCCAACCAAAGAAGGTAAAGACTGCCTTGTAAATTAGATCTGATCAACTTAGCGCTCATGATTGGTTGTATGCAGACAGAATATTCACCTTTTTTTTCTTCCAAACAAAATGCTGTTTGTGTATATACTGGTGCCAGATCATGTTAGAGAATAAAATGCACTGGGGCTTGGGGCGATTTGGCGATTTTGCCCCTGAAATGCTTAAAAGAGCCCTGAAAAATGTTAAAACAGCCCCCCAAATTTCCAAAACACAATGTAAAACTGTAGCCAAATTGGCCTATGTGCACAAAGAGGAGCCCTCCAAAATTTTGAATTCATTTTTTCCCTGGTTCATGTAAGTATGTGAAAATGAATGCAGTTAAACCTATCTTAGCGGCCACCTGTCTATAGCAGCCAACCTGTCTATAGTGGCCACTAAAATAATTCCCCAGGAGAGAGATCATGTGTTAAAGAACCTGTTTATAGCAGCCACCTGTCTATAAAGGCCACAATGTGTGTTTCCCTTTGGTGGTCACTATAGACAGGTTTCACTGTATTAAGCAGCTAATTCCTTTGCCAGACTTCATTGTATTCTATAGAATATTTGTGTATTTTTGGTGCAGAAAAGACTGCTGCCCTACAGGATCAATATGCATTACAGGGCTGAACATGGGACACTGACACATATTTGCCTATCTTCCTTCTTCATTCGCAGGGTAATGCCAAGAGCTGCGATGACAGCATCCCCAGTTGCCATGACTACTTCTGGCTGTTGTGCCTGCTGATGGAGAACCTCCACTGGCAGAGTGACAGTCCCCCCGCTGGTGGGGGAGGGGGAGGGGGCGGGGTCGGAGTGGGTGTCGGCAGGATCGATCCCGAGAAGGTCTCCACGGAGCTCAACTCTTTCACCCGGCATCTAGCCAAGCAGATTGAGAAGTAAGCTATTCATATGATGTACTTTCCATTTGTTAGTGATGACAGAGCAAGAATGCAGGGCTAGTGATTAGGGTTTCCATCAACTCAACAGATTATTTTGTATTTATGGTCATGATACAAATTATATTGTTGCTGTTATAAACAAATATTTACTAATTATTTTGTTTCTCAAACAAGAAAAATATTTTCAGAATTATCTCATAATTGATCACAGGTTCTCATAATCCAATTGTGATAGTTTGATAAGAAAATAGTAAATATGATTGTAAACAGACATACATAAAAGGGCAGTCTGCACTGATGATGATTATCATATGATATATTGTTAAATATTGCTTTATGGACTATTTATTATATTTGATGGATATATGTATGTCTTGTCAATCTACTTTTGTAATGTTCTTCAATACTATGCACTATTGGTGGAAGGCAAATTTCCATGTGATTTTGGTGGATAATTAACTCATTCAATTCTTCCTTCCTTTCTTCCTCCCTCCCTTCCTTCCTTCCTTCCTTCCTTCCTTCCTTCCCTCCTTCCTTCCCTCCTTCCTTCCCTCCTTCCTTCCCTCATTTATTCCTTTCTTGTTTGCGGCAGACGTCCTATCCTAGAAGGAAGACACAGCACAGTGGAGGATCTGGCCCTGGCTGGCCTGCTCAAGCTGTGCACAGCAGCCGTCAAGCACAACCCTCCCTTCAAGTTCAGCGACGGAGGACAGGTAAGCCTCCTGGTCCTGGTTTCACTGTGTGGAAAGTGGGTGTAAGGGCCAACGTAGATGCCATAATTTTGCCACGATTCTGCAGTTGTAAGGGCTATGACTTGAAATGTGACGTCACCTCCTTGCATAAATGCCATGAATGGGGTGCTACAATTCAGTTGGTCACAGAGTCGTAAGACTGATTGTTTCGGTCATATGTGGTGGCCTTAACACCATCAGTGAGCTACATTTTTTTTAAAGACTTTGCAATTTTGTTGTTGTCCCTTAGTGTGCAATATAACGCATGAACCACATTATTTATTTATTTATTTATTTATACATTGTTTGAGTCTTCTCTTTCCAGTGTAATCCCATTAGTATGCAGGCACCGTTCTTCCCTGTTCTTACTGGTGATCTCTAGCCATCAGAACCTTAATAATTATCATTATTTTGAGTGAGGACGTTGCCACTAATCTTTATGTGTTATTGGTGCTGCAACTGTTTGCAAAGATGGTACTTGACAGCCTGTTCTCACTGCCAACCCCCTGGCTATTAGAATCTTTATTTATTTATTTATCTTTATTTATATGCAAATATATGTTTCATTGGTGCTGCAGATGTTTGTGAAGACGGTGTTTGACAGCCTGTTCTCACTGCCAACCCCTGGCCATCAAAACCTGCCCAAGTGCAAGTCAAGAACCAGCAGACTGGCTGGGTTTGATCTGCTGCTTGAGCTGGCCAGAGAGTGCCAGGCTAACTACACACTGCTGCATCAACTCATGTTCCAGCAGCACGCCCCAAGTAAGTCACTCTCTACTCTGCTACATTAACCCTCCAGGCCCAAATAGTTTCAAAGTGGGCTGAACACAATTTAAAATGTAAAAAAGTAAATTGTGTAAATACCACACGAAATAGAATAACTTCCCTCACAATTTTAGAACTGAAAAACAGATTTTAAGCAGAATTGTATTTGACAGGTCGACCAAACTTAGAGACCCGAGATCGCAGTAGCGCAGTATCACAGTTCTCCACACCACAGTGTTGCATTGAGTTGATCAATACATGGCTGACTGAGGCAATATGTTATATGAATGTAGACTGTAGTCGTTACAAATTGAGGTGCTTCAAACATAAACAAGGATAGCTTTTCTTTTTTCTCTTGAAACGGTTTGTGGAGCGACACGTATGACTGTGAGATTTCATACATGTGATCATTAGGATAAATTGCTGATCCACGCTGAGTTCCACAGAGTTTGTAAAAAGCCTACACTACCTTTATATTAAATCTTGGTTGAAATCCTGAAATTGACCCCACTGTTTTATGGAAGGCCAATTGTCAACCTTTTCACTTTATGATTATTGTTATTCAGAAACAAAATTGAAAGAAGATTCCTGCTGTTATACTACATGGATAACATATATTTCACATAACCCTGCCCCCCCCCCTGCCCCGCCCACCCCTGCCTGGCCCACCTCTTCCCTACTGCAGACACCCACCCTCCCTACCCCTGGGAGTACTGGCCCCAGGATGATAGCCGCTCTGCCTGTGGCTACGTGGGGCTGACCAACCTGGGAGCCACCTGCTACATGGCGTCCTGTATGCAGCAGCTCTTCATGATGCCTGAGGCCCGGGCGCCTATCCTGCAGGCAAAGGTCAGGCTTCTTCTTTATTTCTTTACAATATGACACCCAGACATGTTTACCTCTGGATTAGCACCTGACTGACCAATAGCAATAATATCAATAATACACATTTTGTATATAGCACTTGATATGAAACAGCATCACCGTTAACCTTTTGAAAAAATTTCAAGTTGACCATTCATTCACCATGCACAAACACACATTTTATCACATTGCTAATCAATTTTGCAAATCTAGCTGTCATTATTGTGTTTCTTATAATCTCACAAAAGCTACATACATGTATACATGCAGGCACTTGTGTGTAGTGGTAATGAATGATTCTATGCATTGTGTATATTTTGGCTGCCTGTTTTCATCACACTTAAGTTATAATTAAGGAAGCAACATGACAATTTCAAGATAAGATAATAACAATAAAATCAGAAGCAAAACAAAGCAGACCACAAAAAGTTATGGAAATTATAAGGAAGCAAGCACAGTAATAGAAGAATCAAAAACTAAAATATCATCTAGATATCAAACCTCCACTTCTTGAAATGAATAGACAATCTACCCTTCTACTTAGCAACATGGTATTTGATGTCCTTTCCACAAAATGATGGATACTGTGGTGTGACTGTGGTGCAACTTTGCACAACATGGGGGATGCTTGAAGAAAGAAACCTTGAATTCAAATTTCTCCCAGAAAGTTTCTTTAATATAAGATTGAGTGGAATGGTGTCCCATTTTTATCTACCTTCCTATATGTTGAGTGGACCGTTGAATTATTTCTTTGATAGGTGAGTGAGGCCAACAAGCATGCCAGCATACTGAGTGAGACGCAGCGCATGTTTGCCTACCTGCAAGAGAGCGAGCGCAAGGCCTACAACCCTCGCAGCTTCTGCCGAGTCTACACCATGGACAAGCAGCCGCTGAACACTGCCGAGCAGAAGGACATGACCGAGTTCTTCACCGACCTCATCAGCAAGATGGAAGAGATGACCCCGACACTGGTAAGAGACAGTACAGAAATATCAACTGCTTCTAGAGGAGCCAGTGAAATCTATGTGCATGAGGTGACTTTGATTGTACTAAATACTGTCAATCGAAGGCACTGAATACACGTAGGTTTCACGGTTGCCTCGAGCTGAAGGCTGTATATTCTTTGTGTTTTGTCGCCTATCAGTAATTTTGGTATGCATACTTAAATAGTTGCAAATGCAGGTTACCATTCTGTCAAACTTTCTATGTCTCACTGTCAGCTATTGTTTGAAAATGTGCACAAAATATAAATCTAGTTTTAAATTTGCAAGATAAATACTATTTGTATCTTGTCTTAAGTACTTACCTCCTCTTTAGGCATTTTAGAAAATGATAAACTTTGATTTTATAATTTTTTGTGACATTTTCAGAATTTATTGATTATTTATGTATGCTGAATTATTTTTCAGAAAAATACTGTGAGCAGTCTCTTCAAGGGCGAGTTAACCAACAATGTTGTGTCACTGGTAAGTGCTAAAACTAAAAAAAAGTAGTAGCTTTGTGTTATGAGAAGACATACCTTTTATTTCAACTTGTCTGTAAATGTGTAGTTATACATTTTGAATCTGAAACTGTGCTGATGTTTCACTGATCATTATTATATTCATTGATTCGAAATGAGCAGATAACTCCAGACGAAAATGAAGCTAGATCGTAGTGTGTACACAAATATAAAAATTCTCAAGCATTCCTCTACAGCGCTATGATGCGATTCATTTATTACTTACTGATATGAATCCAGTCAAAGTGTAGTATGGTGATGTTTATTTCAGCATGTTTACTTATACCTCATGTTGACTCTGTTCCTGCAGGATTGTCCCCATGTTAGCCAAACCACGGAGGAGTTCTTCACTGTCAGGTGTCAAGTGGCGGACATGAAGAATCTCTATGTGAGTTATGCTCATCATTGATTATTGTCGTTGTTGATAACATAATTTATAATTCTTATCATATCAATGTAATCATCACTTTTGATGTTTCAATATATTTTTATCATATTATTTATCAGTATTTGTATTATTATTAGAATTAATTATTCTGCATTGTTGAATTGACAACATGAATATTATTGCAAGGAGAAAAACGGATGTTTATAACTACCTGGTAATGTCATATTACTGAGTTGATTAGTTGGAGTTAATTTGATCATAACTCTTATTGTGAATAATCCCCTGGACACAGAGAGAGTGAGAGAAAAAATATAATATTCAGACTAGAAATCAGTATTAATCGATGTTTTTTACCGCTCTCTTCCAGGAATCCCTGGATGAAGTAACCGTGAAGGACACACTAGAGGGAGACAACATGTACACCTGCTCACAGTGCGGCAAGAAGGTCCGAGCAGAGAAGAGGTAAGAAAGATAACCATAGTTCCCTTCAGAATTAATTGTACTTGATCAATATTGATCGCCATTCCAATCCCTTATCTTTAATATACAGAGTTGAGAAAGTTTCAACACATGCTTGCTTGATTTAAAATTCTGCATAGCTTTATCCTTGTTCTGAATGATAATACCAGTTTGTATTTATATACGCCTTATATGAAGTAGTATCATCTCTAAGTGCTTTAGATATTATTACCTGGTCATTGGATGCTTGTAAGTCTTTGTAATACCTGTCCAATCTCAAAGGATCACTTCAGCATCATGGCAGCCAGTAATGCTCATTCATTCCATTCCTACCGGGTACCCAATTATACTTCCTGCTGGAGAGCAGCTATGTTGTTACAATTACGTGGTGAGCACTGAAAGCACAACACACATTGTTGTTATTACTTCCCCACAGAGCATGATTCAAGTCCCTGCTCAAGGTCATTGTCTTCCAACACTATGCACCAATATGTACCAAATTATTGACCTTGAGTATAACCTTGCAAAATACCTATGCAATGACCTTGAGAATGACCTTGTGTTGTTTCTTGCCCGCAGAGCATGCTTCAAGACCCTGCCCAAGATCCTGTCTTTCAACACCATGCGCTACACCTTCAACATGGTCACCATGATGAAGGAGAAGGTCAACACCCACTTCTCGTTCCCACGGCAACTGGACATGTCTGGCTACACGGAGGAGGCCCTCATCAGTAAAGGCAGGGGTGCAGGTAAGTCAGATTTTCTTTCTTTATTTATTTACAGGATGGAGCGTGCTATTCTTACTACTAGTTGTATGCCTAAAAATTTCTTTTTGAAATTAAAATTTTCCCAGCAAGCCCTTTTATTGGAAATCTGGCAGAGAAGGCTTATGTTTCGGCCCAGGGCTTATGCTCTTGCTTAGGTTCCATAAAGCTGTAGAAGAAGTGGCCTTGAGTGAATGGTAGTGCCCTTATGATTGATCGTAAAACACATTGACCTTGTGAATGACCTTGAGAACAACCATGTGGATGACCTTGTGAATGACCTTCTCCCCAGGAGTAGCATCCACAAGTAGCAGCCAGACCCAGAGCTACCTGTACAAGCTGATCGGCGTGACGGTGCACACAGGCACGGCGGACGGCGGCCACTACTACAGCTTCATCCAGGATCGCGTCCATCGGGATCAGGAAGAGGACCGCTGGTTCATGTTCAACGACGCAGAGGTCAAGCCCTTTGACCCCAAGCAGCTGCCTGCAGAGTGCTACGGGGGAGAGATGACTGTGAGTCACTATTCATTGATTTATCTATTCATTCATTTCTATTCAAGTATGTATTTATTTATTCCTGTATTTGTTTGTTTTCATTCATATATTAATTTATTCTTTTATTTATGTCTTTATTCATATCTTTATTTATTTATTAAGTTATTCATTCATTCATGCACTTTTTTCTGACTTCCACCAGACAAAGACGTATGATTCAGTGACCGACAAGTACATGGATTTCTCCTTTGAGAAGGTAAGTGTTTTACCATATCTCTTCGTTGAGCCCTCATTTATAATACTGAAAATGATTATAATGATAATGATAATATGATAACAATAGTAATGAGTATAATGATGATAATAATGATAGTAATTATGATAGTGATGATAATGATGATAGTAATAGCAATAACAATGGTGATAATGATAACAGTCTGATACTGTGTTCTATGTCCTCTGTCATGCCAGACGCACAGTGCGTACATGCTGTTCTACAAGCAATGCGACCTGGGGGAGGCAGACTTCAAGGAGAAGACCAGACCAGAGCAGACCACGGTAGAGCTCTCCAAGGAGATAGCAGAGGTGAGCGTTAACCCCCCTCTGTTACCAGATAGAATACAGCTTTATCAGATTTGTGTGTCTCTTGGTAAAACAAATCCAAACATGGCACATAATGTGTTAAAGTAGCAGTAAACATGTTTTTCTTTAACTTACATGTATTAACTTTATAAGTCACTTGCCAACGTGTATTGATCAAGGTTGCAAACATGTATGATTTATATGAACATTTCTGACTGATTTATAGTGATAAAGAGGGTGCATTCTTCCTTTTAAGTCTTAATGCTCAACTGACGTATTTTTCCACTAGTGATTTACGCAACTGCTCTATCGAGAAACGTTTAGCGAGGTACACAGTGAGTTGAACTTTCCTCCTCATGCTTCTCTTGCAGTGGATCTGGGAGGACAATACGCGGTACCTGCAGGACAGCTACATCTTTGACCTCAACTACATGAACTTCATGTGGCAGGTCTGTAATTTCCTGCCCGCCACACTCCCAGACCCTCAGGATGTCCAACTCATAGCGTCCAAGGTACTGTCGTGTTTGGGATCGGTGTGTGTTTGTAATATTATTGCAGCGTCGAGAGGTACACGAAAAACGAGCATCAGACTTGTAAATTTAGAGTTAAGTATGAGAGTATGCGTTTATTATGTACAAAGAACCGATCACATCGTCAAGATTCACAAGATACAAGTAGTGGAAAAATGTCTTCGCTTGGTGATGGTCTCAACTCTTCCCTCAGCTAGAGCCACGTGAGATACAACATTTGGGGGTGTGGCCTAACTTTTGGGGGTAGCATTTACATGTAGAATATGGGAGACGCTTGGGGTGTGGCCTCTGCCTGGTGGCTTCACTAAGAGACGAAGAGAAAGTACTTTGTATGGAGTGTTTGTATAGATGGAATGTGGGTCAAGTGTGGTTTGGCCGGGTGAGAGGATGTTTAGAAGACTTTAATGATGTGGTTGGAGCAGGAGAGACAAAACAGAGATTGGTATAAATCAAATAGAGGATGGGGGAAAGGTGAAGATTTAAAGGTAGATGAACTGCTACATAACAGTACGTCTCCCCAACAGACTAGCCTGACTTCCAGGCTGTTGGAACATTTTTAATCCAAACTGAAAAATAGAGTCTAGTATTCATAAGACTAGTCGCTTGATCATTTTCCCATTTTCTCAGTACATTTCGACTGGCTGGAGAATAAATTGAGAATGATTAGTCTATTGCAGCCAGACCCCTTTATTGAATATTTTTGTTTAAGAATGCCAAACAGCCTGGACACCAGGCTACAACAGGCAGGAGAGTCTTTTAATACAAGTGAAAGTAAGGTTGATGGATCATTCTTTTAGGAAAATGCACCGAGAAGACAGAGAATTAAACCAGGCCAAGTTTTTTACTGTTTCTGTTAACTTTTCTGTAACTGGCAAGACCAGGCTTCTGTTTTTTAGGGCAAACTCACACTGCTTAAACAACCATTACCTTTGACTTTTCTTCTCTGACTTTGTAAATTTATACAAGTGTGTTTGGGTGATAATTGTGTTATGATTTGTGTATATGAATAAGCCAAGAGGTGGCACCAGATATTAGTTTCTGTCAGAGCCCTTTATAGAGAGAGTATTGCCAACTTGGTTGAGGTAGCAACATAGTGCATATTCTTTTATTATCTCCTTGCCCAACAAAGCAACATGTGCCATATTGCTACCTATTTAAAACTGAGTTGGCCAAACTCTGTCTATAAAGGGCTCTGGTCTCTGTTAAGCTTTGTTGCCATGGTTACCAATTTACGTGTGAAGAGAATATCAAGGGTTATCTAAATATCCCATTTGCTGCAATGAGTTAATAATGCTTTGGGTGTGTTGTTTGTTCATTGACAGCTGACGACATCTTTCATGCTGGAGACTCTGATCCATTCCAAGGAGAAGCCTAACACCAAGCAGTGGATGGAGCTCATGACCAACCAGTTCCATACCTGTCCTCTTGCCTGCGAGGTTAGTCTTTCTTCAAGATGTTTGCCATTTGTCTTTTCACTTCTGCATCTTTTTTAAACTTCTTCACCTTCCCAGTCTTCTTCTTTTCTTCATCATCTTCTTCTATATAATTTTCTTAAGATACATATCTTCTTGATATTCCACACAGACTCTGATTGTGTCTTCATCATTTTCTCTATCATCTTTTTCTGTATCCTTTTCTGTATCCTTTTCTTTATTCTTTTCTTTGTTGTCTGCCTCTTAATCATTATCATCATCATTATCATTATCATCATCACCATCATCATCATCATCATCATCATCATCATCATCATCACCATCATCATTATCATCATTATCATCATCATCATTATTATCATCATCATCATCATCATCATCATCATCATCATCATCATCATCATCATGATCATCATCATTGTCTTCTCCGTTATCTTCCTTTTCTTCTTCATCATTGTCAACTTCATCTCCTTTGCTCCTTCTTTATCTCCTCCTCTGTTTCTACCAGTATTACATACATGTAGTTATCTGGCTGCACAGCACTCTGTCATTTTGATCTTGCAATCATATCTTGTGCCTGTCTCTTTTTCCCAGTGGTTCTTGGACTACATGGCAGCTGATGATTGGTGGCCCCAGCAGATCCTCATCAAGTGCCCCATCCAGACCTGCAGACAGGTAACCAGCCACATCCTGTCTTACCCATCTCCTACAAGGTGTTAAAAAAATACATGTACACTATTGAAAAAGAATAACAAAAAGTGACATATCGAACTAAGCTGAAATAAGCACATCAGCGAGTCGAAAGACGTCATATTTTTTTTGAGCAGGTTTTGTGACATACAATCAAATATTCTTTAAATAATCCTATGAATATTTTATTAGGACCAAAAACAAAGACGCATGATACCCATTGTTTATTTCACCTATGAATCCACTAGCAATTGGCATCACAGTGTCTTTGATAATACATGATGCTTCTGGCAGAAAAGACCTTGTGAATTGACATGCATGATGCACAATGGCTTTGTTGTGTTCTGAAGTAGTCATATGATACACAAAATTAAACCTGTTTTTGCTACCTTAGAATTGTTTTGGATTTGAATTGATGTGAAGTGTGATTTGATTGCTATTTATCAATGAAAGAGAAGCATCATTGTTGACATTTCCCAAATAATAGGGGTTAATCAAGGGATCCAGTATGTACAACATTCCAGTTCAGAGTGTTTAATGTGAGAGAATGTTGTCTATTTTCAGTTGTTCCAGAGACTGTGCATCCATGTGATCAGACAGCTGAGAGAGAAACATGCACCACTCTACCTGCATGCAGTCATAGAGAGGTGAGTGAACCTATTGTCCTATAAAGAATTAAGATTGATCGCAACTTGACTGATGATTGATTTTAGTCGTAGCTCTGCACGTTAAAGATAGGGGATTAGACTTGGGATCAGTTCAGAGCAATTGCAACTCTTTATAAAAAGGGGCTTGACTTGACTTGTGATTGATTTCAATTGTAGCTCTGCACATTAAAGATAGGGGATTAGACTTGCAATCGATCCAAAGCAATTGCAACTCTTTAAGAGAAGGGGCTCATGGAGTGGTTTGCTCTCACCAGGAAGGTGTTAGAACTGGAGTCGGAACGAAGAGTAATTTATTCATACACCAGTCGCGATCATTGATACCACAATAGAATATTTTACGCGTTTGGTTCTTTGATCCAGTGATGACCGCCGCCAAATATGCAAGACAAATATTGGATGCATTTAGAGGAATATACAATCTGCATGCGCAGAAGATTTCAGAACCACTTCATGTACTGAAGTACATGTGCAGTAGTAGTACATCTTATAATGATACGAATCTGTGAATTTCAGATTATATTGTTGCGTCGTTTTTGTGATAAATCAAGAATACTGTAGAAAACATGTCAGAAAAATGCCTCAATATCGCACATTGGGCAATCATATTTCCTTACAAATATCTTGTAAATCGTTTATTGAGTGTTTCACCTTCCATTGAAACAACGTCGATTTCGTGTCCGGAGATGTCCGAAAACGTTACGGACCAAATTCTTTCTACAATTTTATCAAAATTTCCCTTCGCTCACCTCCAAACTAATTCCCAGTGTGTGTAATAAGATCAGCTATGAACTCCCAGCGAAGGCTGAACGGTTGACATATTTCTCAAAACAGATTTTCTTTTGTTATTCAGAGGAAGGCACTGCCTCATTAGAAATACAGCGTATTGTTTAAAACACCTGAATGTCTTGAATTTTTATGAGGCGGTGGTCATCATAGATCAAAGGAAGTCTATCCGAGCGCAGTCCATCCATGATAGGTCCATGCTCTCACGTTAACATAACTTTTAATGATATCAAATAGAAAGCAAATTAACTTTGTGTCACAGCAATGCAAGACCGTAGAGTATGGAGAGCCATTGTGGGTCGAGAACACCACTTGAACTAAGCAAGCAAGCAATCATAGCTATTTACCAAGGTGAAAATGATATGAAGTATATGTTAATCAAATGCTGTGATGAGATTCTTCTGCTCTGCCTTGTTCTCAGACACAGTGAGTGTGAGATCCAGCCAGAGGAGATTGGCAACGTGTCCTGCGTGACGAGATTCATCAAGAAACTCCTGTCTGTGGTGAGTAGTGAGTAAGACCCAGTCTAAATGGATATCGTAGAAAGTGGATATCTTGTGGGGATGTCAACCCCTTGTGGCTCACCTTAAAGAGATGTTTAGGCTACAAACGGTGTCACGTTAGTATTAAGAGTGGCTTTTTTGAGATTAATATTCATTTGATGGTTATTCATAGCATTGATAAATCCATGATGATGTTAACACTGATATTGATGACATTTTTCTTTTTGGTTTTCAGATTTCTGTTGGGGTCCGGCCGCAGTGCAAGCATCTGACAGAGTATTTCTCAGTTCTCTACGACTTTGCCAAGATCGGAGAAGATGAGGTAAGGGATGAAAACAGACAAGTAATCCTAACCCCAGTTTATGATATCTACAAGTTTACTAACTAGTTTTTTTTTCTAGTTATAGCTGCGATATTACATACGGATTTCTGATGAGATTTTGGTTATGATGAATATATTAAAACCTGTTTTCAATGCAGTTTAAATACGATATTGTGGCCCATCACTTTGAAGCATGTTTTTGTTGTGTATTTCTCTGGCTTGCTATCAAGATAATAACGCATAACAATATGGTTGCAATCAGGGATGTAATTTTCATTATTTTCTCTCACCCCAAGGCCCAATTCCTGATATCCGTGGAAGCAATCTCGATCATGGCCAACTTCTATCTGGGCACCAAGGCAGCGGACTATGTGAGTATAGTGAACAATGAGGGCAGCAAACAGTGCAAGAAATCATTCTCTCCATCCTATTGATATCTACCATGTTTCACTGCCAAAATTGTGTCATGTCTGTAATCAAGACACTGATGTACATGTATTGTATATAAAGACTACTCGTACTGGAAGGAGAGAGGCAATATGGTATTTATAAACAGGTGGTATTTATGTACATGTTACATTACATATTAATCTATATTACTCCACATATATTCCATTTATTGCAACCATTTTACATCTATTTATACAAATGTTACTGTATCAGGTTTCAGGTTACTGTTACAGGTTTCAATGAGAAGCGTTGTTCCACAAGGAATAAAAAATATGGTCTGAATAGACAGGTAGTCTTTCTATGCAGGTAAGCACTACAGCAGGTTTCACTGAATGTTTTAGTAGAGCAGCGTGGCTCAATTGATAGAGAGCTTGTCTCTCAAAATCTGGTAGGACAGACAGAATGCATGTACTGAAATACAATGCTGACCCTTCACCGTTCACCCCAGAAGGATGTTCAGTCTATAAACTGCATCGCATAGGTATTATTAAGAGTGTCATACAAAATGATAAAAAAATGATCATACTGAATTTTGCTTACATGTACTTTCTCCTTTCATCATCCCTGCAGGTCGAGGTGATATCTGATGATGAGAATGATGACGAGGATGATGACGATGACGTGATCTCTCTGACGGAAGACAAGTACAAGCCGACGTCGCTGGAGAAGATGATCTCCCTGATTGCCTACCTGGTGGAGTCGTCTCGCACAGACAGGAGGTTGCTCCTCTCTCATAATGACTACGCTGTACTGGTTGGGGGCAAGGTGAGGGCAAGACTGGATTTCAACTTTATGCATTACATGGAAAGGGACAGCAATAGATAGAGAAAACTGGGAAATGGGTGGAGTGAAATAGGGTGGTTAATAGAAATATAGGCTTGATGGATAGATGGATGGATGGAAAAAATGTTTTTTTTTCCCCCTACAAATTGATCAAAGAATCTTATTTACACTGAAAGCATCATCAAATATGACCATTTCCACAAATCTGTGTGTTTTTATTGGCTCCACTACACTTTCTATAACATGTATTTTATGCAGTATGGTATCGTATGTTTGGATAAGAACTGTTCTTGCATCTGTTCGTTGCAGGGCTTCCCGTTCCTATTCCAACAAATCCGAGACAACATCAACCTGCAGCAGACCAGGAACCTCATCTTCAGGCTGACCCGCTTCCAGCCCAAGCTGGCAGAACCAGTGAGTCCCATTAACCCCCTCTCTGCCATGCAGACCATTGTTCATTGGGACTTGTGTGCAGTATGGGTTACCTGGCACCCTAAGACTTAAACCTCTCTCTGACAGACAATGACAGTGATTTTATTTTCTCAAGTCACCCAACTTATCAATGCAGCATACATATATATACAAATAAAGCAAAATTAACCCAAGATAGGATGAATAAAACAAAGAAACAGGACTAAAAAATGAATGATTTAGAACAATGGAATGTAAAGAGTTAGCTCCTTCTGTACCAGTCAAGATACGGCTCTGTAGGTTTGTGTGGCTTACAGGGGAGAATGTGAATTGCATGTGAAGAGTTGACTCCTTCTCTCTGCCGAACAAATTAGTACTCTGTAGGATTGAGGGGTATTACTGGTGCCAAAATGCATGAATTAACTCATTCTGAGCAAGACAAACATTGCTGTATAGGTTTGTGTGTAGTGCTGGACCAAGACTGTGATAGTTACACTTCAAAAGTTAACTCCTCTTAGCTGAATAAAGTGCTTCTCTATTGGATGGATGGGAATAAGAAATGAAAACCTGGTACAGTATGAATGCTTTGAGCAAGGTTTGATATAGTTTTATTAATATTAACTATAAATGGTGTTCTTCTTTTCCTTGTTGCATACATGAAATGTAAATCTGAAACTTTGTTTTTTTCTAGATCATCGCCATGATCTTCAACTCAGTCAGCAAGTTGAGTCCAGAGGTGAGTCGCTCTTTCTCTCTATATATGTCTCTCTTCCCTCTCTCATTTTAACTTTCATTTCTTGGTTTTCTTTCACTCTCACTCTGTCACCTTTCCATTCAGTGTGACTTACCATATGTCTCTGCAAGTGATTCTTGGTTTCATTTGGATTTTTTTAAAGATAGTGATAGGTTCCTCTCTGAAGAGAACTTTAGGCATACATGTACACCCAGTAGTATTGATAGCATGTTCCATCCTGTAAATGGATGAAAAGTAAGTCAGAAAAGCCAGTCATTCGTGCAATCAAGGTTGCATAGTGTAAAATTGCATTTGAATATAGCTTTTACTTATTACAGGTAAAGTAGCATTCATTTTCAGAACAAAAGCTTTCAACATTTAAATGCAAAAAACACAACTATTAGGAATGTGAACGGTATTAAAACTTGCAGCAAGTGTGTTAATCCTCACCTCTCAACAGCTGCAAGGTAGTTATAATTTGAAAGGCAACAATAAACTTTTCCCTTGTTAAAAGTGGTATACTCCTTTTACAATTTGATTTGATAGAATATCAATATTAAAGTGCTATCATACCACTTTGGCTTGTAATGTGAGACCTGTTTATAAAGACCTTTAAAGGGAGCCTAGAAAGCGGGTCTTTATAAGAAGGTGTTTTTTTTTCTGAACAGGATACTTCAATACAGGTTTCCAATGAGGAACATTATTTGAGCCAAACAAGAAATGTGGTTTGTATAGAGATGTGGTCTTTCTGTACAGGTGATCGCTACAGCAGGGGTGTGTTTCACCAAGCTTTTTGTAAGTTATGAACAACTTTACGAACGACTGGTGATCCCTTGTTGTGCTAAATCAGATTCTCAATGAACAAAGTGTGGTATCACATTTAGCACAAGAAGGGATCACCAGTCGTTCGTAACTTACGAACAGCTTGGTGAAACACCCTCCAGGTTTGACTGCATTATGACTTGTTTCTTGCTGTGCTTTCTTGACAGGCTGGGATCCCATTCTTCAAGATGCTGTCTCTGCTGGTGGAGCCGGTCCCTGCTGGCTGTACCCCTTTCACCCCGATCATCTTACAGAGGATCTGGGACGTAAGCACCCTCTCTTTACCTTAGCAGATCCATTATTCAAAACAGACCTCCGCCATGTTTTATAACGAGCTGTGATTTAACTGAATAAAAAAAATTTGGGATGTATTCACAAGATTCCCCTCATTGCATAGTAGTGAGTTATTATAATCATCTGTATCTAGTGATTCAGTTTCAATGGGAGGAATGTGCTCTGAATCGATAAGCTGTTGCTAGTCAGACAAACCTCAGACAAGTTTTGGGGTTTCCAATAAGAAACGTATTGTATGAACGACATGAAAAAGACTTGAATACATAGCAAAAGTGGTGTATTTGAATATAAGATTATGATTGGTATCATCCCAAAGTGTTGCCAATTTAAGGATTTTCACATTCTTTGTTCTAAAAACAAATATTAATCAAGGCACCCAATAGATCTTAATACATGGAGTTTGTTACTAGTCATGCATGTGATATTGGTCTGTTGACTAAAACATAAATGTACAATTTATCTTATAGAATACTTTCAAAGGTATCCTCGCTGACTATAGATTCGTCTATGACACATCACTCATCCTGTTTGTGCTTGTCTTCCTGTCAGATCTCGGAGTACAACCCTCAGCAGGTGCTAGACTGGCTAGCGGCCCAGGTGCCCCGGAACAAGATCACACACACCTGGGTGCTGCGCCACATTGACCGCTGGGTAGAGATGTTCCTCATTCACCAGAACAACAGGGTCAGGAATGGTAGGTACTCATTTAAAAAAAATATAAATAAAATGGCTTTGATGTAGAGGATCTGTCTTATTTCACAGTCTGGAGACTGAATGAAAAATGTACCGAGTTCACAGATATGAACTGTTTGTAACTACCCTCTCACTGGAAACCTACACAGAGTGACTGACTAGATTTTTGTTTGAATATTTTTCTTGTCACCATGGAAATCTACAAAGAATGTCTGACTCTTTCTTTGTTTGAATGTATTTCCTGTCACCCTGGAAACCTACCCATAACCTCTGTCATGATCTTTGTTTGAATATTTTTTCCTGTCACCATGGAAATCTACACAGAGCGACTGACAAGATACTTGTTTGAATATGTTTCCTCTCCCTACAGCTGCTGCTTTCCTGCTCATCTCTCTGGTGCCAGATCCTCACTTCAGGCAGTCGTTCCGCTCAGCTCGCTCCCTGCACAGCCCTCATAGAGAGATCAGGGTAAGAAACAAAATAACATGACATCTTTGGAGTGGTACAAATGCTTTTCAGTGTTCTATTATCTTCATCTCTTTTTTGCTATTTTTTTTTCTCTCTCTCTCTCTCTCTCTCTCTCTCTCTGTCTGTCTCCTCTCTCTTTCCTTCTCTCTCTTCTCTCTCTCCTCTCTGTCCTTCTCTCTCTCTATCTCTTTCCTTCTCCCTCTTTCCACTCTCTCCTCTCTCTCCTCTCTCTCTCTCCTTCTCTCTGTCCTTCTCTCTCTCTCTCTTCTTTTTCCTTGTCACTCTCTCCTCTCCTCTCTCCTCTCTCTCCTCTCTCTCCTCTCTCTCCTCTCCTCTCTCCTCTCTCTCCTCTCTTTCCTCTCCTCTCTCTCTCTCTCCTCTCTCTCCTCTCCTCTCTCTCCTCTCTCTCCTCTCTCTCCTCTTCATCTCATTTCGCTATTCTCTATAATTATAATGTAATTAAAATAATGATTTTCATACCATCAAGCTTTTGCTTATCATGAAAACCCTTCCGTTTGATTTTCCTCCATTTCATATGATATAGTATAGGGTATGCTTAACATAATGGGCTTTCATACCATTATGCTTCGACATATTATGAATAGTCTTCTATGTGATGACCATTTTCTTGCAGCTTGCTCCTGACTCTCTCATTGTGCTGAATCAGATCTACGCACTGCTCCTGTCACTGCTGCCCAGAGCAAAGCACTATGTTGGTAAGCCAATGTCAAATATTCTTTTTTTAGCAAAGCTTTTCTCAGGAAAACCTTCTCTATTTTGACTTCTTTGGATTTTCAATCATGGAAGTGTTGTAATAGTGTGGTATTGAGATAGCATGTACAATTTTGAAGGGAATCCTTTGCTCAGATTTTTGTTTTTGGAAGAAGTTGAAGTTTTTGAATGAGTTAGCTATCACAATTAGTAATCAGCAATATCAATCATTCTAAACCAGGGCCAACTTGCATGAAGCTGTCCAATCATTGTAACCTGCGATTGATCCTCACGAACCCTGCGACATCCACAATGGTCAGCTCGCTAGCTGTTTCAGGAACTGGGTTTTCAAGTTTAAATCAGTTTTTTTTTTCTTTGAACGTAAATTGTCCCATGCTGCTGATGTCATTTCAATGAATGGAGCAAAATGGGCCTCTGGAAAGCATGAGGAACACTAAAGAACGGCAGTTGAATAAATCTGTAAATCCTTAGCAATGCGTTTACAGTTTGAATATAGCTAAACCCTTTGATTTCTGTGTTTAAGGCAGTATGTGATGTTCTGTTGATGTGATATATGTGATATGTTACTGTGGCCTTTCTCTTCATAGACGTGACGGCTCACGGCACCTCCAAGTTGGTGGCGTACTTTGCTGTGCTCAACCATTGCCTCATCTCCCGAGCTGAGAAGAGAATGTTCTCTGCCCACTTCATGGATCTGTGGAACCTCTACCAACCTAAGCTGTCTGAGCCTCCCATCTCATGCAACCACAACAAACAGGTCAGCCTCACGAACATCCCGGTGGCTCTTATCACCTCACTCGGGACATGATGATTGCAAAGAGAGTAGAGTGGATGCGTTTCTTCATGTGGTGGAAGTTACAAACATACTCGTTTGAAGGCATGATATGTCAGCACCCATACAAAGATTTGATTATGTACAGTTTGATTAATGGCTTGGAAAATTTTGGATGTGAGCCTTGAGAAGTAAAAAACCTAGACTGTGATTTTACCCTAATGCCAAATGTTGATTAACCGTAACATGCTGTATGTATAAGTGAGGATTAATGTGTTCAAATATTGAAGCAAGGTTATTATGTAAGAGAGGCACATGTAGCCTGGTTTCCAGGCTGTTGAACATTTCTATTGCAAACTGTATTTTACATTAGGGTCTAGTTTTGGCAAGACTACCGATTATCGCATTCTCCCAATGAGCCACTTCGTTTGATTGCACATGAGCAGATTATTGCTGGTAGAAAATGACCTCAGGTCAATTTCACTACTCACAGTGGTGAAAGAACATTCCACCATGTGCATCTGCTTCTATTGTTGTTCTGGCCACACTGTAAAATGTCTTTACATCCATCATCCAACACAACTTCATGAAAAAATCCCAGTCAGCAGTCTAGTAGTATGTATTCAGTGGAATGTCAGATCATGGTGTAATTACAAACTGGTCTATTCTGCTTGTCTGTCCCAAAGAAGAACTAGGAATTAGTTAGTTTACTTCATCAAGATTCTGTTGTAATTCCTGGTACATGTAATTATAATTTTTGGATAAAAAATGTCCAACAGACTTGAAGCCAGGCTACACCTGTCTTAAGTACAAGTATTGCTTCATGTTGGACATTGTACTTTCTTCCTTGTATCGGCAGGCCCTGCTGCAGTTCTGGTACAATGCTTGCGTGGACTACCCAGAGAATGTGGAGCTCATCATCACCAACCCGATCGTGATGAAGCACATTCCTTACAACTACATCCTGTGAGTACAAGGAAATCGAGTTCATCGACCTGTAAGGGTGTGCTTGTCAGGAAGATGATGTATGAAAGTTTTCCCACTGGAAGAGGAATGGTGATTAGTGTACAAATATAGACTGCTCGTGAGGGCATGGTTGAAACTATTGACGCAAGGTGATCTCATATTTGTGATGATGTATATAATGTAGTATAGAGGAGGAGGATGTGTATGTGTTTCTGCATTGTATGTCCATGTGTTTGCAAGAACCTTTGAAAATTGAAATGGAGTTATTTAAATGGAATTGAAATGATATAGAACGAATTGATGTAATTGGACTTGAAATGGAATTTTTCCTTTGGAATCATAAAGGAATACAATCAATTTGATTTGACATGAGATGAAGTGGAATTCATTGGTTCAATCTGACTTGAAATGAAATGAAATTATTTGAATAAAATTTGAAAGGAAATAATTCATTTAATGACTCGATGAATGCCCTTTGTCCTTGCAGTGCTGATCACGATGACCAGGAGGTGGTGGTGTTCAACCGCATCATGCTGCCAGCCTACTATGGCCTGCTGAGGCTGTGCTGTCAGCAGAGCCCACAGTTTGCTCGTATGCTGTCCACTCACCAGAACATGCAGTGGGCCTTCAAGTATCTCACCCCCCACGCCAACCAGTACCCCATGGTGAGGAAGGGGGCACACTCTAGGGAAACCTGTATGTAAAGACCACTCAAGGGAGACAAGGAATGTGGTCTTAATGGGCAGGCGGTCTTTACGTACAGGTTTTTTTTAATATAAGTTTCAATGACAAACAGTATTAAAGGGAAACACAAAGTGTTGTTTTTATAGGCAGGTGGTTCTGAAGGCAGGTTTTGATGTATCTCAACATTTAAAAGCCAGAATCAAAAACAATATTTTATAGGGATATTTATACTGGCAGCAAAAAAATAAGATTTTTCTAATATTGCCAGTGAAAAGTGAAAGTTTGTAGGCAACCACCCCCAAACACAGCAGTTCTATTGATTGATTTCTGAAATCTACCCAGGCTATTCCCAGAATGCATCAGTGACTACATAATCCTACTTTCCATACAATGATATCTTTGTGATTTACTATCAGACCAGACCAAGAACAGTCTGTATCTGTATTGCTTTATTGAAAGTTCTGAAGCGAATCAGTTCACTACAACTGTTACCTGTTGGACTCACAGTTATTATCCACTGACACTAACTGTAACGCTTCACTGAAAGTTCCAAAGCGAATCGGTTGACTCCAACTTTAAGCTTTAATCTCCCTGCCAGGTGGTGGAGGAGCTGTTCCGGATGATGAAGCTGTTTGTGACGAGGAGAGGCGACATCGAGGACGAGGAGGAGCACATCGCTGAGTTCAAGAAGATGACGCTGCTCTGCTACCTGGAGTGTCTGGAGAGAAGCTCCTGTTGGACCACGCTCATCAGGTATGCTCAACCTGTCGCATGGTTATGTTTTTTCATCAGGCTCTGTTAAAGGGCATATACTGTACTGGGAAGGCAAAAAAGCCTTCAAAATATAATTGTGAGCAATCTTCTTGCCATTGGTCTTAAATTCATGTATTGTCTATTTTAGATGCTTGCTGAAAGTTATTTGCCCTCAAATGATCCAAAAAAGGAGGAATTAATGATTACTGATTAAATCCTCTAAATGTTTGGCCCGAACATTTTGAGGATTTGTGATTTAATCACTCATTACTCCAAATGTAGATCATTTGAGGGCAAGTAACTTTCAGCAAGCTTCTAAAATAAACAATTACCTTTTGAAGGCTTTTTTGCCTTCCCAGTACAGTATATGCCCTTTAAATCTTGGTCCAGTTAGGATGTCAAAATTTGCCATGGAACTGGATGAACCAAAGGATTGTGGTTTAATTGCATCCTATAAGGAATTTTAAGTCTATCATAGCATGGAGTCTAAAGTCTGTACAGCGGATTATGCGGGAGTGACACTGTTTGGTATCTAAATGGAGAAAAGCCAGTCCGCTTGTACAGAGGGTCAGTAAAGAACAGTTTAAGCAGGACATAGACACCCTGGTGGTGTTGCTTCATCTATTCTAAGGCGTAAATGCACGATCGTTTCGCAAGTGAAAATAGTCAGTCCCTCTTTGCGGTGTATCAAGAACAGTTTTTGCACAAATACTGGTTCATATTAGTCTAACAAACTACCGTATTATTCATATTTCAAGTACACTTTGCCATGTAGAAACTGGTAATGCTTTAAAGATAAGTACTTTACCCTTTTGTTGAAAGATTTTTGAAAACCTGTACGCATAAAGCACTTAATTCAGAGATCTATTGTGACTTTTTCACTCAATGTTTGTTCTTTAATTTACCTTGATTTTCCCTGAGCAGTGCCTTCAGGCTACTGATTGAGACTGATGATGACCGGTCTGTGGTTCTAAGCAAGCAGGGCCTCAGCAGACTTGCAGATGTAAGTAACTCAGTCAAGGTTTGCATGATTTTAAGTGCCTCAATTTAACTTGACTGCTATATTTAAACATACATCTTCATTCATATGTAATTACTTTTTTTCTCTCCATTAACATTTATGCAATCTTAGATTCCTCATATTTTTCAGCTAAAAGAAATATTGGTTTGGAAGGCTTAACAGTCAAGAAGATGTCTCTCCCCCCAAGAATATTAAACTGACAAAAAGAAACGTGATCTCAATCAGTATTCTTTTAAATTGTGATTTTCTTCCAAACTCTGAACTGATTACTAGTAAATCTTGAAATTTAAACGTAATCCATCATATGTGTTTGTTTCCAGGCGTTCTTCACGCTGCACATGATGTACCATGAAGCGACAGCGTGCCACGTGGCCTGTGAGCTGGTCGAGCTCCTGTCAACCACCAACGCTGTCCTACAGGTCGCCATCCAGCAGCACGACACTAAAGGTACGCAATTGCTTTCCAGGGAATGTAGATACAATACAGAGAAACCTGTCTTAGTGACCACCTGTCCATAAAGACAACATTTGTTGTTTCCCTGAAAATGAAAATATGATCATTGAATCCCCCTGAAATGCCCTGTAAGAATGAAAGACTAGGTTTGAGGTATTTACATTCTTGCCTGAAAGTAAATAAGTGGGGAAAAAATTATCACAAACAACTGAGATGATTCATTGATGTATTTTTTTTTTAATCACTGTCAACAGGACTCCCCCTGTATCTTTACACCACATACATGTATGCTATGGCTTGGGAGTTCAATACCAGAAACAGATTTGCACAGTGTTGCATTGGGTGGTGATAGGGCTTTCGGGGCTGACTCAAATTTTTATGTGAAGATGAAAAATTGATGAAATTTGATTTAATCCTATCATTACCACCAGCACAAAAGTGTGTATGAACTGAATCACCTTAAAGGGATGTTTGGTGCTGAGAAGGGTTCAACATTTCTCTCTCTCTCTCTCTCTCTTTCTCTCTCTCTTTCTCTCTCTCTTTCTCTCTCTCTTTCTCTCTCTCTCTTTCTCTCTCTTTCTCTCTCTCTCTCTTTCTTTCTCTCGCTCTCTCTCTGTCTCTTTTTCTTTCTCTCTCTCTCTTTCTCTCGCTCTCTCTCTGTCTCTTTTTCTTTTTCTCTCTCTCTCTCTCTCTTTCTCTCTCTTTCTCTCTCTCTCTCTCTCTCTGTCTCTGTCTCTCTCTCTCTCTCTCTCTCTCTCTCTCTCTCTCTCTGCAGAGGTGAAGCAGTTTCTGCTGCAGTTCCAGGAGCGGATGGACTTTGCTCACAAGCTGCTGACGCTGCTTAACTCCTACACTCCCGACAATGTCCGGGCAGAGTGTCTAGGTAAGCCGGCATGCTGGGATACGTCTCATGTTATTCAATATTTATTGTAAGTGGGAAATATTGACGGTGTGGAAGATTATTGGTTTTACAAAATGGAAGGGTGAGAAGAAATATGAGGATCAAGCTTTTGTGAGGGAGTCTGTCAGGCTAAGAAAATGTATCATGGATGGAGAGCTCAATAAAATGGCAAATCTAGCCTCAGTTCTCTAAGTCTGTGCACATTATCTGGACTTCAACAAGAGCTTTAGGAAGTGAAGTCAGTTTTATATGATTATTTATATAAGTGCCATGTTCTTTGATGTAGGTTATCATGGCGACAATTCTCTGTCCTTAGCTCTCTGTGTCACTAGGTCATGGTTGCTCTCCTAACTAGTCAGTCAGTCAGGCTGCTGTTCCAAGTAATCCTTCTTCTCCTGCTTCTCTACCCATCTGTATTTCCTGTCAAGGCCAATTTTTCAAAGCCACCTTGACAAAAAATACATTCCCCCAAATCTCAACTGTCTAATTCTAAGCTCAGATATCAACTTTTGTTTTAGTTTGGCTCTCTGGAAAACTCCTTCATTGGTTACTCTGTCAGTCCAGAGAGTCCTTATCATCTTTTATGATAAACCTCGCAACTCTCTAATTCCTTCCTCAAAACCATTGTTAACGACTGTGTTTCACTTCAGGAAAATGTAAAAGCTGCTTTAGTTTTTTTCTTTAACGCTTATAACATACCTTTCTTCTGTAGGTGTTCTTCACAGCATGGCGACCCTCTACCCGCACGACTTCATCCAGAGGGTTGTTCCCATGATGCATCACGCACATCGCCAGTTCCAACAGCAGTCCAACATTTCGAGTGAGTGGCAGACATTGACTGAGGAATCTCCATCTCATCTCTCTTCCCTTACATCTCTCACCTCCTTAGATTATTCCTTGGTCTTCCTTACATATGAAGCCATATCACTGAGCAATTTCTGTCAATACACTAGAAGGAAAATCCTTCATTATTGTTTATGTGTTATTGTCACAACAAATTAGAGAGTTTATTCTGCAGGATTTTCCTCATAAACGCATTGATTTCATAAGGACTCTTTGCTGCGTTATTCCATCATTATTACTGTGGAGCGATAATACTTTTGTATTGTTCCAATACTCTAACCTATTGTACTCAATACTAACCACATCAACTTTTGCGCTCGTACCTTTACTCTAGTATGGATCCTTTCCCCTTGAATTGCCCCTTAACCAACACTAAAGCAGGGCATCGCTTACTCACTGTAACAGTGACTAAAGAATGGAACAGATTTCTCATTTTTATAAAATCAACGAGCTCTGTTGACCACTTTAAGAGGTCATTGAAGCTACATCTCTACCCAAAGTAAATTTTCTTGTTTTATCCGACTTGTTAGGGAGTATTATCAAGATTTAAGTTGTAAACATCTGTATAATCATTACAAATTTGTGTGTTTATATGAGATTATAAGCGCTATGATGCTGGTGTACTATGAATAACATCTCTAAATGCTAGTTATCATTGCTATTGACCCATGTCTTGGTCTGCCCCTGTGTAGTTGTGTCGTCTGGACCCTACTTCCCTCGTCGGATGCCCAAGCCACTGCTCAACAAGGCCACGTTGAGGGCGCCCCGCCCTGAGCTGCAGATGTTCCTGCACCCAAGCCAGCTGGAAACCTCTCACGTAAGACGAGAATTAACCCTTTCATTACCAGGGCCATGTTGCCTAACATTTACCATTGATGGTAAGTTTGCTACCTTGTTGGAAGCCTTGAATTTTATTGGCTGTCAAGCGCTTTCACCATGATAGTTACCATTGATAGCAGAGTTACCATTAGTGGTTAGTTATTTGCAATGGCTCCCATGCCTTGAAAATACCATGGTTTAACACACGTCTTCTTTCCAATGGTAATATGAGAGTACTGGAGACGAAGTGTTGTCGATAATATGTGCATCGTTGATGCACGGGGGAAAGACTAACTCAAAATGTCATCGCTGCTTTTATAGGTTGATGTTATGAAACGATCACACTGACTTATTGTGACATTCAATTCAATTCAATTCTTTATTCATTTAACAAACAAGAATAAACAACTTTCATGAACAATGAATGTAAGGCATCACCAGAAAGCCGATGGCTTGTGATTTAAATAAAAGCAAATCTCAAGGGTTCTTTTCTTTATCACAACAAATGCGGACTTTAATAACAGGTTGTCTCTCTATACAGGGTCCACTGTATTGTTATTAGTATGATTATCCTCATTGATATTATAATTATTATTATTGTTGTTATTCTGGGGGGTATTCCGAAAATGAACTTAGGAAAAATTTTATTGTATCTCAGGGACTTAGGAAAAATTTTATCTTTTGGTATTCTGAAAAGCCAACTTACAATAAAAGATAAAATTTTTATTCAAATGAGCTAGAGAATTTTTTTTTTATGTAAATGAGCCTCCGAGATAAAATTTTTATGCAAATGAGCTACATTGGTATTCTGAAACGCACTTAGGAAAAAAAGTTAGGATAAAAGGTAAAACCGCTCCCAAGCAATTTTATCTCCAGACGTACGCGCCGAGGCCCATAGCATTACGTGCAAAAATAATTCGCGCATTCAACTTTTTGCACATGTGCGCGTCAAATGCAATAAGGCGTGCTGATAGACATTTATGCGCAATGTCCCTTTCAGTTTCATGACATCACACCATCAGCTTGATGGTGTTAATGTATTCAAAAGACATGAAAGGACGCTTATTACTGGCTGCCTCTGGGATAGGAGCGCAGGGCATGTGCTCATTAATATTGGTTAAAATCTTCCTAAAATATTTTTCAGAATACCAAAGATAAAATATTTTAAGGACATTGTATCTTAGGGGAGATAAAAATTTTATCTCTGTGGATTTTCGGAATACCCCCCCAGAAGAGGATTATCATGATTATAATTTCTATTGTTGTTCCTACATTGCAGGGAGCTGACCTTGAGTATGATCAGGCCTTACTGGACTTCTTTGGTCCCTATCACAGTCTGGTAGAGAGACTATGCCACGCAGCGCTTCAGCACAAGATGCTGACAGAAGATGTCATAGGGCTCAGTAAGTGAAGCAATCTTATCCTTCAAACCTGTGTGTATCACTCTTACTCTTTAGCAGTTGAACACAAACAGCTCTCCTTTCTTCTAAGCTTAACTGAATACAACATTGATCAGGGCTGTCATAATATAAGTTCATCATGCTTTCTCCCTAAACCAATAATTTCATGCACTTTTGTGTAATTGAAACATGCCTTGTGATCATTGAGTCATATGTTTAAAAGAGTTTACAAACATATATATTAGGCCTGAGTCGAATCGATTATTAAGCCGGTGTTCGATCGAAGAAGTCGAACTCCGATTTCGTTTTGATGAATTCGATGCATCGACGAAATTACCAAATTGACTAGTAGAAAACACAAAATCTTTTGTTTGATAGTCCTGTTATACACAATTTATCTTCATATTTTCACAATTTTAATTTGCTTACTTGGTTCCTACTCTCTTTTGTGAGTTTTGCAGGTAACGCATCAAGAGAATGAACAGGTCGCTCGATGATCAAGCAGCTACTACATACTACTTGGATTTGATTCGTTCACTACTATATACAGCGCAACGCCACAACAAACAATTGTCCATAGACTTTGTACAACGGATAGCATCGTGTGTTGTGAAAACCCGGAAATACAGTGGCAATCGTGCGTAAGGCTCATTTGCATACACGCTGCCGACGTACAGACTAATAGAGCGTCTCCGTACAGCGATTCGGAGACCACTGATTGGTGCATCGCGTAGATCACGTCATAACCATGTGGTCGCCAAAACAGTGATACAATATCCAGTCACGTTGTCCGAAACCCGGAAGCGATTTTTCGACGCATTAGGGTTACGAAAAAAAAAAATCGCAACCCGGAAGCTGATTGACTTTCTGCCCGTTGCAATAGACTCTCCAGATTCCAACCTACATACATGTATACGATGCCATATTGACGCTAATTTGTAAGATTTTGACGGAAAAACAAGAAGTAATTGAAATTCGCTTACATGTGCAGTATCGGTGAGAAAATAGATTCTCCGAGGTTACCTATCATAATTCATATAAAATATAGGAAAGTGAAATTCTAGGTCAATTTTGGTACGAGGTGATAGAGAATTGCATGCTTGTTTATGTGGGGAAATGGAAGGATTGCACTGCGTATGCTTACTATATTTTCATTCATAAATTGGCTCTTGGCAGTGGCTGGGTGACGTCATGTATCGATGCATCGATGTTCGATCGGCGCAAAGCCATCGAACACCGGTTTCTGAAAAAATCGATATGACTCAGGCTTAATATATATGTATTTCATAATTCACTTTTTCAATACTTTACCCTATATTTATAATGTAGTTATCATCTGCTAGATGATATGTATGTTTCAAATGCATACATAAATCATATCAATGTTTATTTATTCATCTAACCATTAGATATTAATTACATATTTTGATTCTTCACATGGAATATTGATTTGTTGTTCAGTATAAAAGTTTTATCTGAATGTTTACATCCATTTTTAATGATTTCAATATTTTGTTTTTTCAGGTGTGCTTGTGGCATGTGAGGGGATTCCCTTACAGCTGGATTGGTTTGCTAAATACTGGAAGACCATCTACAATACACAGGTTAGTGATTATTTCTCCTCTTTCTTTCTCCTCTTCTCTCCCTCTCTCCTTTTCTTCCGACATGGGTAATATCTTCAAAGAAGAAGATATTTCTTCTACTTTTTGCACAGCATATTGCATAGCTCTATTTCCTAGAGAGATAATGCATTTAAAAAGAAGACAACTTCATTAATTTCATGATACCTGCCAATCTTAACTCTGTATGTACCAACTGTTTGAAAGTATACACAAGGTCCAGTGAACAAAATTGTTCTGAAATAACAAAACACTACAAAAAAAAAATCCCTTATTCTTATATAACTTGTTTATTTGTTATCCTTGGTATAATCCAATACTTTGTAGTAGTTCAAGTTAATGTGATTTTTATGAAGTATTGAATTGACTATACCTCACTGAAACATGAGTTCTGATGGCTGTGAGATTATCTGCAACTCTAGGCAACACCATACCTTCCTGGAGGGTGATTGTAAGGGGATTATCCCTCTCAATTCAATTAAATTTCTTCAGCCATTCAACAGTATGTACTGAGTAACATACCATGAAAATAATACAAACAATTGTCATGTTTTGGACCCCAAAGAAGCAGTACATGTAAGCTAAGTGCTATGTAACATAACTAGACAGATAAAACAACTTGATGTCGCAGTTCTTACACACATATACACATACAAGAGCAATCACAGTCTGCATGTGAAGAGCTCATTTGCAAAAGGGGTCAGATCCATTTTTCATCAAATTTGAATTTTCTTTTGTCTCTATGTATAGATTTGAAGTAGCTCTATAAGATGATTCCAAAGAAAAGTTGAAATTCCCACTAAAAAGTGAACAAAAATGCTAAAAAAAAAATCACTTCTTTTTCAAACGGTTTAGATCCATTTCAGTTTGTATGCAAAAGAGGGTAGATCCGCAAAGGTAATTTTTTGGGAAAAAATATTTAAAAAATATGAAGACAGGTAGATTTGTTTTATACCCAATTTTATGTTCACATGTTAGGGTCGTATATATCATGACAATTTAGTTTTGCATAAGAATATTACAATACGGGAGAATAAAAAAAAATAGATTTTCTCAGAATTGTCTAAAGTGGATCTAACCCATTTTGCAAAAAAAATGTGGATCTAACCCCTTTTGCAAACAAGCTCTTCATTTATAGAATTGAAGAATGACTCCAAAACATCTTCTGGTACAGCCATTTAAAAGATGTAATAGTGGTCACTGTTTGTATATTAGTAATGCATTCCATTTCCATCCATTCACTGTCTTTATCTGCTTCTCTTTCTCCCCTGTGTGTGTGTGTGACTGCAGGGTAGTGAAGGCGACTCCATCCAGCTGCTGTGTAGCATGCAGGCATTCCATGACTACATCGAGAGCGTCCTGCTGGATGAACGCACATTCCTCAACAACGTACACGTCACCTCCTTCTTCTGTATATTCTTCCCCAGGGTAAGCCATCCAGAGAAAGAATGAGATCATGCTTTGGAAATTGTGGCTGGGTGAATAAGGTGGTCAAGATAATTATGGGTGTTGATATGATATTATAAGTATTCTGATGATAATGGTGATGATGATGATGATGATGATGATGATGATGATGATGATGATGATGATGATGGTGGTTATGATTTTTTTATTATATTTAATTTTTTCAATATTTTATTATTAGCATCATTTAAAATTGTTACGACTAATGTCAATATTATATTATAAGTATTAATGATAATTATTATTCTTATTATGACAACTACTACTACGATGACGACGACAATGATGACTACCACTTCTATCATCACTTCTACAATTACTTCTACTTTTACTCCTATTACTACTACTACTACTTCTACTACTACTGCTATTACTACCATTATCTAATATGGTGGGTGTGGTCATCTTTACCGCATAGCCTTGTATCAATCCTTGTTCTGTTTGTCTTAGGTGTATCAACATATTCTGTGCAATAACTGGGATCAGCTAGTGAGGAGGATCTGTAAGAACGTGCTCTCTGAGAGAGAAGATATAGCTGGGTACGACAAGAACCAACTGGCAATAGCAGCATACAAACTCAACGGGGTGAGTTCCACGTACCTCGTCCAACAAGTTCATTTGTCACATATGTATGCATGTATGTATGTATGTATGTATGTATGTATGTGTGTATGTATGTATGTATGTGTGTATGCGTGTATGTATGTATGTATGTGGTGGATTTATCTAATTGATTTTTTTTGTGCACTCTTTCTGCCCCCTTGCTCTTACTTCTGCACTTCTTTCCTAATTCCCTCCTCGGCTTCGCACTCATCTGAGAGTTCAATTAAAATTCATTGATATAAATGGCAAGAGATTGTGTCAGAACTGGGTGAGTTGTGTTGATTTAATTTCTTAGTAACAAGTATTTCTCCTGGCCTATTAGTGTAGTGACAACCACTATGTGTGTACAAGTTCCCATGGCCTGTGTTATTGACAGTGCTTTCTTATCCTAGAGAGTTGTGCTAATTTGTCAGCATGTTCGTTTGTTGTATTCTTAAGTAAGTTTATCTATTTCTTCTGGCCTATCAGTATATGGAACGATCACAAGATGAGTATGGCCTGTGTGATTGATAGAACTTTCTGATCTTAGATTGGAAAGTATGAAAAAAAGGGCAACCAATACAAGCACCATACAAGCAGGATTTATGAAGGTTTCTGCGTGGTTGATGAGATGACTAAAAAGTTGATTTCATGCCCATGTCCCCGATCCCTTCTCCAGGACCTGCGTGCCCTGCTGCAGATGTTCTCTGTGGTGCTACCCCAGCAACTCAACCCAGCTCTCCTCCCGTCCCTCGAGCACATCCTGGAGGTCTGCAAACGCCACCAACCGGGCGTAACCAGGCAACGGCCCCCTGCGAAGAAGCACCGGAAATCATCGTCATCGTCGTCGTCCTCCTCGTCTTCATCCTCTGAGGAGGAGTTTGAGGTGGAGGAGAAGGAAGAGGCAAAGGGCAAGGGGGAGGGGGCGGGGCTAGCGAAGAGGGCATCGTGTGGTGAAGACGAGAAGACATCGAAGAGGAAGGAGAGGAAAGGGTCCAGAGAAAGCGGCAGCGGTGGTGGTGGTGGTGGTGGCAAGGATGGAGAGAAGAGTGAAGATGGCGGGACGGTGAAGAAGGAAGAGGTGGAAGGGAAGCAGCAGAAAGATTCCTCAGCAGGTAAAGAAGTATTTCGGTATTTTGCCTAATATTGTTTTGTGGAACTTGGGACAATTAAAGAGGAATGTGTGGTAGACTGCTAGACAGCTTTAACTACTACAGATTGTCAAAATTTGATTTATTAGTCTAGATTCATAGCCGCTACACGAGTTCTACTTTTCCCATCATACTATTTTACGAAAACAATTACTTCAAAGAAAATGCATTGAATTTGATTTTGTTATGGCCTTTTTTTTTCTTTGGCTTTTCACCGACCATGTAGAAGAGAGTATCCCAAGCAAGCGAAGACGGCTGAGTCGGGATCTTGGTGAGGAGTCCAGCAAGCATTCCACCCAGGACCAGGAGGAGTCGCCTAGCAACCGACCAGTCCCCCCTCACAACCCCTCCCCCAGCAAGGACGGGGACATCAAAGCCCCCGACGGTACCAGTGAACTCAGAAAGCCCCCGGCACCCTCCGCTAAGGACGGTAAAACCGGTAAAAAGCGGACTGCTAGTGAGATCAGTGCCGAGGATGGAGAGAAAGAGAGTGGTGTGGGCGGCGAGCATTGCGATGGTGGTGGTGGTGATGATGATGCAAAAGTGCCGGGGTCACCGGATCATTCCGTGAGCAGAGCCAAGCCTGAGACCCCGCCCCCTCCTCTGCTGTCACCCAGCTCCCCAACAGAATCCCCAGGCCAGGGCCAGGGGCAGGGGCAGTCATCAGCTGCGGGGGCTGAGAGTGGGGCGGTAGGGAAGACTGGTAGCCAACCACATCTACCGGCAGCAGAGGAGGCCAGCGGGATGGGGCCCAAGGGACGCAAGCAGGACCAGATTGGTGCTTTCATCAAGAGCCTGGAGCTCCTCATCAGCTTCTTAAAGAACCAAAGTCCAGACTCGGCATCTTGAGACGAAAGGAACATGGATGAAAATCCCACACTCTACGCATTTTGTGATATTTTAAGAGTGCTTTCGTGAAATATGGCTTGGCAAGATATCTGGCAGTATGGACTCATATATATCTACTCTTTGAGTGCTACATGTGAGTTTTTTTCAAGTTTTACAAGTAATGAACTTAAATCCCATAGAGCAAGAGTTTATCTGACACAAAGAGGGTTAAGACCTTGATGGAGTGCATTGATTACTGCCTGAAGATTGGGGGAGGGATATCCCCCAATATCTGCCTTGAATGGTTATGTCAGGAACACACATGTAGCGCCACCATAGCAGAGACCATGTTGGAATGTGATGTTTGTCATGGAATTGAACTGATATGCTTGTTGATGTGCATACTAGCTTGCTGGCGTGGCTGAATACTATACAAGTTTCATTTTAGACATGAGGGACGTACTGGGAGCTTCAAGATTCTGTGTGCTGGACCTGATCAATAGAAGAAAAATCCAAGTTGGAGAAATAATGAGATAAAACAAGTTGTCTGGAAGAAAAGAAATCCAAAATGTAACTTACTGAATGTGTAATCGCAAAGTAAAATGTATCGCATATGGTAGGTGTCTTTATAGTATGAAGGAGATATGTTATACATTTACAAATCCTGTTCCACATTATAGATGGCCTTGTGGGTAATCTATTCTTAAGGTTTTGGGAGTTTGTATGAAAGAGTGTACCCTATGATTGGTATGTGTGATTTACATTTTAAACATTCACACACTGTGCAGCTCCTTTTAATTTCCGCAAATTGGAAAACATATTCTCCTGTTCTCCATAAAACTAAAAAAAAGAAAAAAAGATTGCTATAAGTCTGTTGAATTACCATTCTCAACACATATCAAATTGTGGTTGTCATAGAAACTTATTTGTGTGGTCTTCCCCCGGAAAGTCACTCAAATGCTTGCAACGAACTTTGACATTACCCTGCTTGGGCCCAATACACTTTCTGACCAGGTTTGTTTGAATCTTTTTCGGTTTTGATGACACATCTAGGTAGTGGAATATACCATTTGAATGCTATTAATCCTCTATCCTGCCACTTGATGAAACTATAGTCGTCTTTTCCTGTGTGCCAAGACAGTATTGATTTATAGTCAGAAACAATAGGAATGAACATTGCTAAAACATGCAGATCAAGTGTAGGCAACGGCCTGTAAAGTGAAATGTGTATCAAGTTTGTGTCTAACGAATTTGAATGAAACGATTTCTGTATGAGGCTGTAAGCGTAATCATTGTTCAATCCCTCCTCTCCTTAAAGCGCAGACATGAGACTGTTTGGATTTTCATTAAACAAGTTGATTTTGCATCACAAAATAATTGGTCTACAGCTTCATCATACTTTAGTGTATGAATGAAGTTATTCTCGCAGAGTTCCCGTAGTCACATAGACGATGTAGATAATGGTATTGTAGTTATGTGCATTATCACTTGAATACTTATGATACCTTGATAGTAATGTAGTGAATTAATCTATGTTTCGACAAGTGCTTGTGTGCCAATGTGTGTGTATTCCTGTTGGGCATCTGAAGTCTGAAAAGTCGTTGTTTCTTTGACATTGTTGTCCCTAACGTTCCCTGCTGTTTCCATGCAATTTAGAAGTATACTGATATTATCATTATACAGAGCTTTGGAATACTTGACAAAGATTTGATTTATCTTTTTTAAATTCCAACCTTTCACTTGCAATTTGATATCGTCATGCTTTCATTTGTCCGTCCATGTTACAAGGGACCTAGAAGAAGACCATTCTTAGATTATTCTTATAATCGTATAACTAACCATCTTGTGTGGAACCACATGACACAGGGTTCGTGATTTGGCTAGTTTCAGAGTTCGTACAATTTTAATACAATTATATGTTTCCACTACATGCTCTATACTATTTTTTGTGATCCAATCCCAATACTCCGCAGACGATTACTGCTTGGTTTTTAGAAGTATTGCAGGTGGACAGAGCTGTAGGATTTTATTTTTTGGTAAGACTTAGAATCTATGCCGATAGATTTGGGAGTAGCTGTATATCCTTCTGCAGAGGTTTTGGTGGCCAATAGGGTTAGCCATTGCCCCATGTTTGCTGGAAAATCTTCTCAGAAGTAAAGTGAGAGTAGATGCCACCAAATTTAAATATATTATTTTTTTCATTACCATCAACAAAAAAGATGTGTCGAAACTCAAAATTTCCACGTACTGGTACTGCGGAGGTTAATACGGATTGAACTCCTGTTTGTTTGGATCAATTTTGATGTGTTTATACCTTGTTCTTGCTGGGCCCGTGAACTACCAAGTTCTCATCATTTGCTTTATTAGCAGAGGAAATATCTGCATTGAAATGATGTAAATGTGACACTTTTTAATCACCTTTATATTTGTGAGGTTGTGCATATTGCTCTGAATGGATCGCATGAGAGAAATCTGTCAACTTATACCTTGTACTAATAACTCCTGTATTAAAAAGAAAGTAGACATTTCCATGTGAGCATATAGCATATCTGTCTAACCTTATCTATTGTGATGATGTATGAAATTATCAAAATTGATGTAAAGTTGCAATTGTATGTGCCTTAAAACGGTGAAGTGATGACGTGTGTTATGGTATAAATATTCATTAGTTCTCTTTCAATGGCAGTCAGCGTATAAAATGTATGCATTGTGTGAATTCTAAAAACAAAGTGTAGCAAATGTGCGTGCAAGTAGGTACACGAGGATGGAAGACTTCTTTGCTGCTCTCTCTACTACTTGCAAAGTAGGTTGATTTGCTCTTTAGCGCTTCCAGTGAAACCAAAAAAAAAGCCGTGCTTGGTAACGAATACGATTTCCAGCTGACAAACTCATGCTCCAGTCAGAGTCATATAAAGATGTACAGTAATACAAAAAGAGTATGGAGGGAGTACTGTGCTTCAAAACCGTAGTCTCTTTTTCTATGAACATCTCAGAGAAATACATGGTTTTTGTGTCCTTTCTCGTCATATGTGAGCATAGACACGATACGTGAATGAATGAATGAATGCATTAATTCTTGTTATCATTTATGGAATAAATGTTGGGGTGTTGAGAGCATGAAAATTTGAAGATATGACCAACATCTTTTTATTTTCATGGTGGTCAGAACTGATTCATATGAAATTCCCACTCTTCTCAATTATGTGGGATTTTGTCTTCTTTCATTGCCTCATTGTCGCCAATTACATGTTAAGTTTAAAAGTAGAATTTGTGTAGCTGTAAGTAGGAAAGTGCCACTTTTAATGACCAAGAGAGTATCCAATTATTTCAAAATATCTTGCTTGTTTGTACTTACCTGTATTGTTATCATTGAAATTATCATATTTTTTCATGTAAATGTGTCAAGTTTAAAAGGTGCTGTCATGGTAACCATTACCATGTGACCGAGTCACAGGGTTGAAGTGGTTCGAAAGAAAACCCTTGCCATTGTTGTTGTTGAGTTTTGAATTGGTTGCCAATGCATAGATTGCAACACAGACTAAACCTTGTATTTATCTCTTAATGCAAATCAAAGTATGATTATTATGTTCTAAATCTATAAGGAATTTGTCAACTCTCTCCGCGCAATTGCTGAAGCCGTCTTAATCTTTTATTTCTTGGTTTTACAAGACATGGATATTCTCATACAGTGCCAGATTCTGGCAGAGGTTTTCAAGACCCCATTTTCTACTGTGACATGTGGTGCCATCATATCTCTTTTGTGTGATAAAGTAGAAAACTAATGAAATGAAAGTAGCAATTTTATATAAACAAAATGACTGCTCATTCCTGTTCACCAATCGTCTGCTTGCTGCTCACTCATGTTCACCCATTGTCAACTAGAAGTAGTGCACCCATAAACTCTTATCTGTGTATTGATGGGTATCTAGCATACATTGGATTCATACATGTATCTGTAGGATTGTAAGACAAAATATGTCACATGATTTCTCCATATAGTCACTTTGCCATGAATAAGTGTCTCCCGATTTTACACTGCCCTAGCTTGATGACTTGTCGATTGTTAATGCCATTTGATGTGATGAACTGATGTGGCGGCGCTCATTGTAAAGATGACAGAACTTTAATTCTATGCACAAATAATGTGTTGATGCACATCATATTCATACATAGACATTCATGCATACATGTGGATTTGTGCAAGTTTCATGTGCTTGTAATTTATTTTTGCTGTGTGACAAATGTATGCATCTCATGCATATCAGTAAGTGGAATAGAATGTTTTGCATGCAAGTTGTTCATTTTTTTTTTAAGTAATGGCAAGAATTACTCTGCTTTTATATGAAACACAATTTGATGAGGTCCTGTACAGTTTACCGATGTGGATGATGTGAAGGCCGTGGATGGATGAATGGAGAAAAGAGAAATGAAAACAAAACAGTGCACTGCATATTTGTCACTCTTAAAAGATGTGTGGAGATAAAAATGTGTCTATTGAATAAACTCGCTTTATTGCAACTGATGGTACTCTGCACCTTTCATCTGTCATCTGTTTATGACACAAGGTTGAGTATTGCTTGCATCTCATTGTAAAGTAATTGTTGGAATGTAAGGTAAGAGGGAGGAATGAGGAATAACGAATGATTATGTAGTTGGCAAGAATTTCAGTTTTATTAGTACAATTTAAACATGAATTCACTTATAAAACTAGTCAAATATGTCACTGTCCAATCATCACCAATGCACATTTAACAATTCTATTATGTTCTTCAAATGAATTAAAAGGATTTAGTAAGGCATTATCAGGCTTCGGCCTAAGTCCATTTTTGTGTAATTGATTTGTGCAATGGTGTGGAAACTAACTTTATCATAGAGCAAAATCAATGTTACTGAAAATGTGATAAAGCACCTTTTCAATTATCAATGGACTTTGTTAATGGATTGAATATTCTTGTTTGAATATTTCACCAAAATATAAACAGCTTCACGCCATTTTTTGGCGAAATATATATGGTATTTCTGCTGGTAAATGACAATATTCATAGGAATCCTGTTTTTTTCCATACTGCCAGAGCCAGAGTAATAACTCATTTTAAAGAATTTAAAGATTTTAATACAGTAACTTATTCTGTCATGAATCATAAAATAAGTCAAATACAAGAAAACTATTTGGACAGTTCTAATTCTGAAGCACTGATTTCAATTAATAAGAAAGACATAGCAAATCTATTTTACAATCAAACAACAAATATTTACAGGATATGGAATGAAGGGCACACGCAAATGTATTTTAAATATTTGCCATAGACAGTTGAGTGTCAAAAGACCTACAAGCCTTGCAATTGTATCACACACTTACTTGACACTTTAACATAATTCATGCACAACTATTGGACAGGACCCAGCATTCAGGTTCATTCAATCTATGCTTCCACATAAAAATTAAAGATATATTTGAGGCTATTTTATCTCAAACAGGTGGATTGCTAATTGCTAATTGCTTAATGAAGATATCCCCATTTGCAGACAGTTTCAAAATTCACAGAATTCCGCAACTGAATGCAGAATGAGGCAAGAGTAATCTATGGGTGCATTTATCAACTTTCTTTAGTTGATTAGTGTTTTTATACATGTTGCAGTATGTGAGTTTGTAATGCTCCGTTTATCAACTCAGATCTTGCATGTTTCAAAATGGCGAGACAAGACACATAACGAAATGTGGTTGCATATACAGTGGAGCCTTAGATCAACCTCACAGCTGATTGCAATCAAATGCAATCACCTCCATACATTTACTGCAGTCTGACTGTAATAGATTGCAATCAGCTGTAACGTTGATCTCAGGCCCAACTGTATCAACTGCAAATATTAGCCTGAGTGACATTTGATAACACTTATATGAGGCATAGAAAAGAGTTGATAAATGCACTCTATGAAAAACATTTCTTTTCCTGCCTTCTTCAGTATAACTTTCCCTTTCAACCTCCTCATACAGGAAAGTTATCTACGTTTCCTGATTAGCCCCTTCATAATATTTGCGTACACATATATATCACCACAGTGGGCTTCCATCATTCATGTATTGACTGCCTATATCAAGATCGTCTTTGGTACGTTGTATATTGCCAATGTAACTGAAAAAATACCACGCGATACATTCTCACAAATCTACTAACATTATCTACTCCTGAGTAAGAAAGTATGGATCATAGACAAACAAGATGCAGGTACAGTTGTACTTCGCAGGACCCCTCATGCACTGACATCTACTACATTTACAGAAAAGATATGCATCCTTGTACAGTGTGTACATAGCGCAAGATATAGAAGTGAAACTGTGTCACTACACTAAAATGATATACATCATTGTATATTCCATACACAGTCAAAAATACAGAAGAGAAACTATGTACAAGAGATGCTATCACGTGTCTTTGGAGCGACTTGAATGGAGAATACTGCCCGATACTGACCGATGATGAAGATTTGATATTCTACTCCCAGAAGAGATGTTACCTGTTGCCTCCTGATCCTCATTAATATCTGAAATTTGAATATAAAACACAAGATTAGCTAATCAAATAATTTTTCCACCAATCTATTTGCATTAACTGTTTAACTGTTACGGTATTTTGTTTTCCTTATACTTCTCCATTTGTTAATTATCTTGTGCTTTCCATTCTTCTATTTCTTCTTCCCACAGCAATCTTCTTTTCCATCTTTTTTTCCCTCACAGTTTTTGTGAGGTGAGGAATCATTATTGCATAAATTTTACAAACATGCATCTTGAGAAAAGTTTATATATATTGTCAAAACTTCTGGCAAAGACTTCAATGAACAACCACAGAATTCCAGTGCTTCCCAGCTAGAAATAAGAACACTTCTACCAGGGTAACCAAGCCTACCAAATGAAGGGAGTGGTGGGTAATCTTCATCATTCATGATCAATCTCTCAATATAGGTGCTTGTTGTAGATTCTCCTGTAGAAATTAGAAGCAAAGAAAAAGGCCATTAATTACACCTGTTACGTGATCTACTAGCAAATGCCATCAGAGTGTAATTGATGATGCTTCTTGCAGAAAAGACCTTGTGGGTTGACAGGCGTGATGCATAATGAACACTGCTGAACTGATTATCTGATACACACAAATGTTAAGGTCCAAATTCATCCTAAGGTGAAAATCTCATTAAAACATCACCTTACATTAACTTACTTCTCTAAAAAAAAGAACTGATATCCTTTGACTTTATGAGGTATAAATTTCAGCATGATGCGAATTGTAACTTGGGTGATTCTCTTTTTCAAAAGCGTTTTTAACAACTAGAAAAAGTGATGACAGTATTTAACCCTTTGTGCGCAGGACAAAATCCTGCTGTATGGAGTTCATGTGTAATTATTTCTGCAAAAATATATTAGTGAAGCAGGAAGGGTTGAGCATGCACTCGCCCCATTGCTCACCGATCGGCCTGTGGTCCAGCCCCTCCCTATAGTGCACCTCCAGCTCCACCTCTGAGGACGACTCGCTGCTCATGGGTGCCACCCTGAGCAGTGGGTCTGCCCTCCTGCAGGACCGACGACACCGCCTCCACAGCCGTGCGTTGTCATAGTTACACAGCATGAAGATGCCCGCCGCGAGGATGGAGAAGACCAAGGACCACTGTGGGAGGAAAAAGGACACCACACTATTTCTTTGTTCTTCTTGTTTTCCACACCTGGGCCCCTGTTGCATAAAACTTACCATTGTTGGTAACTTTGCTATCAATGGCAACTTCTAAGGAAACCTTAAATTCTATTTGGTGGTGAGCGGGGTTACCATGGTACACATTTTTTTCCTCCGAAGAGTAGCATACACTTCAAGCATATACTCATGCTGTAGCTCTTCTGTATTTCCTGTCTTGTAACTCATGTAGCTTTGCATACAATATTAATTATGTGTATATTTATATTGATATACTCTTTTATATACCTATTGAATGATTACATTAATGTCCAGAAATGTACAATGTAAATGTGTTATGTGAAATACAGCTAGGAACCAAATAGATCACATCAAAGTAAATCAAACACAATTGATGACAAGAGCTAAACGTACCTCATATTAGTTATACAAGTTGTGACCAACTGAAATCCTAATCAGCTAAATACTGAATCCCAAATGTTTGATACTGATGTTTAGGTTGAAAGCCAGATAAGTAAATGTTTAAAAAATAGATTACAAACTATATGGAATGTGGTCTTGATTTTGAGATCGGGGTTCTGAATACAATCTATACACAAGGCTATTATCAAGTTGCTCACCCCAACAATGGTGAGCGCCATCTTGCTGCTGATGTCCATGCCATGGACGTGGACGACAAACTGCAGGCGATAGTGGCAGTAAGTGGAGGCAGCGTCCACGCCCATGTTGGACATTTCAATGAGGAAGTAGTACTCGGGGCTGTAGGGGAAGTTGTGCATGGGGATGTTTGCGCATGGCGACGCCTCCTGGCAGATCCAGGAGATGCCGTTGTGCAGGTGGGAGTAGACTGGGATAGAGCCGTTGAGAAGGCTCTCCTCCTCTTTGGGCCTCCAGATGCGAGCCCCAAACCTGCAAAGGGAAAGGAGGTGACACACACTAGCATACCATGCAGGATCAATGAACTGTGTGACTAACAGTCAAAGCTCAACAGATATGATCTAATGATTTAAGACAACACACAAATATTCTGATATGAGCCCCATAGTTTCGAAGGGAAGGAAGATTTAAGTGTACCGATTTAAATCTTACTGAAGGGTTGGTATGGTTACCATATATACCAGGGCCAAAATCTTCATAATCTAAATTATGCAATGTGTGACACATGGTGATGTTTCAGAAGATATGGCCTACTGATCTATCACTTCACAAAATTGTTCCTATAGATTTGAACTCCAGACCTGCAAAGGGATCAGAGATTTTTCTCTGAAATACTACATTTAGATACTTCATTACATAGTCACATGATGCATTGCAGGATTTGTAGTTATATGTCAGAAGATATAGACAATTGATCTACACCACAAAAATGTTTCTGCACATTTGAACTGCACACCTTCAACAGGAACAGATTTTTTTTCCTGAATTGCTACATTTTGCTTAATTCAATGCTTTAAGAACCAAAATTGTGAGAAATTTCAAAATGCAAATGTTTGCATTTGTTGAATGATCTATCTTCCTATATTCATTGCAGACATTTTATAAATGCTTATTTGGTGCTAGAAAGTATTGATGGGTTTCAACTTTAAAGGCTGGTGTCTTACATGTCTTGTCGGTTGTATCTGTCCTGCTCCTCAGAGGTAAAGATTTTGATGCTCTCCTCGCTGTAAGAGCTTCCACCAAGGACAGTGAGAGTGTAGAGGCCAGTGAATAAAGACGCCTCTCCCGTCGTAAAGTCAACAACTTTGAACAGAGGACGGAAATCTGGAAGGGTACAATTTTCAACAAGAAATTATCAAATCTGTGTAGAAGTATATTATTGAAATACAGTCAACAACAAACAGTTCAGACTAGTATGCTGTTTTACAAAATGAAGGGAGACCAAGTAAGAATGTTGATTTTAACTCCCTGTAATAAAATATGTATTTTTTGTCATGATATTGCTGTCTACATATTCTATTTTGATAAAGTCCTTCAAAATCATTGGAGCTATAATGAATATACCAGCGATATTGTGGTATTTGGTAGACATGACTGTATCATTTTAGAATAGACAATGACTTTACAATTGTCGCATTGATATTAATTTTGAAAGGAAATCATTATCTAAAGGAGTTGGGTGGATGTTACTCGTGTAATACCATTCCTCATTGATCACTAAGCTACAAATGATATACTCTGTAAACGTGACATTGCTCTCGACTGTCTACTAAAAGTGGAACATACACAGTTCCTTGTGCTTGGCAAAGAAACTTTTAAAGAATTAACATTGCATATAACTTGAACATATATGTGTGCTAACACTCACCATGTTCATAGTGGATACAGGGGCGATTTTCAGTTTTCTTGGGGCAGTCATAGATGAATCGCTCCTCCAACCTCTCGATGCTCAACTTCAGGTCAAAGACAAGCTTCTTACCAGGAGGGCACCCAAGCATTACGTCCATCGTGTAAAGTCCCTGCAGAAGACGAGACTCATATATTTCATCGCCCTTAAGACCACCGCTAGGCGACAGGATCTTGCCACGATTCTGCAATCGTATATGGATCTACAACTGGAAATGTGCCATTACCTTCTTGCACTAATCCAATGCCCAGGTCCTGTGATTCAGGCAGTCGTGGAGGACTAGGACTGGTCGCAAAATACAAATAATATTCTAACTTGGAACACAAGTAGCTGCAAAACTTACTGGTACTTCAAGTTCAGCCATGTACTTGTATGACCATGTTACTCACTTTGAAAGGTATGATATTAAATAGTTAAGTCTTTGTGTGCCACATGTGACCTTTTTCACTAGTAATACACACAAATCCCATAGAGCAGCAGTTCATTTGGCACACAAAGAATTAACTTTATAAAAAAAAAAACATTTTGAAGTATGATATGAACTGATACAAACCCCTGGCTGGAGAGTGTCCTCAACCTCCTCGAAGCAGGTGAAGGTAGAATGCCAGACTTGGAGCAGGACGGACGCTGGGTAGAGGTCAACCCCAGGTGCCGCCTGCAGTGCCAAACCACCTTTATCCCAAATCGCAATCTAGTGAGTCAAAGGTGAAAGGTCATATGTGGGTAACAAAGTGGAAAAAACAGCATTATTTGGCAAGACAGGATGAAAGGATGAAATATTACTTGCATGTGCAGCAAAACATTTTCAATTTTCTAAGCTCTCCAAAAGATGACTCTGACTCTTACTTTCTCTATTCGATCTTTTTCTGCCAATTCTCGCTTCCTCTCTGCAGCAGCTTGAGCTATTTTGAAAGACTAACCCAACAGTCCTCCTCAGGACTATCACAATAAGAACTCATCTCATTTTCCTTGTGTCAGATAAAAATCTAGTCCAGTTGAAATTAAATTTGATTAACCGTTCTACTCTCCACATATACAAGCTATGACAGTTACCCTAAGCCTGTTGCATGTTGTCAATAATTATACACTTGTTTCTTGGTCCGTGACCTTTACAGGAATTGCTAGATACATAAATCCTATCCCAGGCAAGAACACAATGTAACCCATATGTGTTTTGGGGGCAACTTGTTACAGTACCTTATTTTCTAAGGACAAATGTCTAAGTCTGTTTCATGTTTTCAAGCTTGATGCTATCTGAACTGTGCTTTGCATCATACTCAAGGACTAGCTTTTACCATTTTGGAGAGCTCCGCCTTTGCAGTGCAGGAGCTACATTGCCATGAACCTGTGTCATTTTGTCTACTGGTCTGGTTACCTCATATCTGACCGAGTTGTTGAGATGATATTCCACAAGCTCAGCCTCAATGGTGAGCATACTGTCATCAGACACTTCGGCCAGAACCTTCAGGTCGCTGGGCTCGATGTTCAGGTGGAACAGGTCTATCTCAAAGAACACACTCAGGTTGAAGGCGTCATGCTTGTCCAGGTAGATGACGTTGGGTAGGGAACTGGTCTCCGTGATGACGTCATCAAAAGGCTGCAACGGGAAAACAGGGCATTAGGTCAAGGCAACAGTTAAAGAGCTTGACTTCATAGAATGAAGTAGCCCAATGGAAGGAATTCATTCATACCCCCCTTATGACTGACACAAGAATGAGTGTTTTTGAGTCATCGAAAAGGAAACATGTGTGTGCTTCAATAACTATTTTTACCTCTCATAAAAAATACTCTTACTGATCTTAGAAGGATTCTTGTGCCTAATATCAATGCCAATGAGCTAACAGTAACACTTTGATCGATTTATACATGACTATGAAAGTGCTTTATTTCTTTGTGTTGTGTGTATTCCCTGTATTATATATGTCAGTGTATTGTATCTCACTATATTCAAACCAATTGGTGGACTCCTTTGAAAAATAGCTTGATTTAGCTCTTAGGGCTGTTCACTCTGTGCATGATAAATAAACATCCATCCACAAGACTAGCGGATGTCTCCAAAGACTCCAAGAAAACCCTCTTTCACATGTTTGCTGCTTTTTTTCCCCATGAAAAATACATGTGTAGTGCATTTGTATTGTCCCTAATTAGTTCACATCTACAGTAGATCTACATTTTAAACGCAAGGCTAAGTTAATGACTATTAGTACTGTAGATTGATATTCTTTATGCCAGGTAAGTTTAAATCCAATTGATTAAAATCTATGCTAGCTTTGAATGATTTGTGGTAATTTTTAATGATAATGTGAATAGAATAAAATACCAAATCATCATGAACATGATCTTTTTTTAGTTTAAATATGATCATTTTTTTCTAATGGGCTTTAAAAGAAACAACGTATGAAGCGCTATATATATGTCAAATATATGATAATATATAATAATATAATATAATATATTGTTGTTGTGTATTATGAAATATGAATATTTTCATCTCCATACAATATCGCAACTCACAATTGATTGTAACATTTATGGCAACAGCTGCAATACTCAAAGCTGATTGGATGTTGCTATAGTTGTTACAACACATCTCATCACTCAGTAATATTTCTACCGGAAAGGAGTCCACTCACTTGCAGCTGGTAGGAGTCAGGGTTGATGAAGATGCCGGGATCGGGGTTCTTTGTCTGAAAGAGGTACTGATTAAATGTCTCCTGGGCTGCGATCTCCCTGCGCCACTGAAGGAATGGGTCATGGGTGTCTGCGGCCAGCTCCTGGTGAAGCATGCAAGCAAAACATTTTCATTAAATGTACAATAACATCAAAACAACATCAGCAATACCATGAATAATATTGTAAAGCGCTTTAGAGATGATACTGTTTTACATCAGGCGCTATGTACATATTTTGTATTATCATCAATATAATAACTCTTTTATTTAAATATATGAATCATCTTCTGCATCTATTTTTCATCGTCTATTGATTAATTAGTAATGTTAGCATGTTTAAATTGTTAAATTGTCTAAAAATTTACATAAAATTTTTACATAAAATTTACATAAAATTTACATAAAATTTACATAAAAACATGAATTGTTTAAGAGTCTCTGGCAAAATGCTTGCTGTTGCCCCTATGTGTAAATCTAGTGAGTTTGTGCATGTTTTAGAATCGTAAGTTAAATTGGCTTTCGATATGGTTTATGCTCATCTTGAAATGCAATTTGCCTGCAAAAGTCTTACATTCTCTCGTATGGTGTGCTGAGCTGTTCTTTCTAATAGTAGATGATGAACAATTGCCTGGTATGCCATCAGTGACTTCTCGGAATGTCCGAGGCTTCCATCAGTCAGCTGCGGGGCCGCAAGGGAATACTTCTCCTTCCTCTCAAACCCAAACTTCCCGGGTGTCTCAAAGTGTATGGCCCGGTATGGACACCTGAAGTCAGCCAATGGCGAAATGTTTCTAAGAAGAAAGAAATACAATTAATGCAGTACATCAGTGGGATAAGAGATGTTCTTTTATCACTCAACTACAGCACTTTCATTACCCAAAATGTTGTTAGGACATTCCCTCTGTAATTAAGACAATATGGAATTCAAATATTTTTGGTCCCTATTCTCCATCGTTTACTGCTGAATATGGCATGCATGCATACAATTGTGCATAAATTACCCTGCCCACAAAAATTATTGCATTTTTTCGTTATTCAAATCATATTTGTTTGTACCAGACCAATATCTGCTCGATTGATGTCACACTTCTATGAGATAAAATTGACTGAATGGCAGACATTGAAAAAACAAACACAAATGCTGTTCTTCAAAATTCTATCGAACTTATTTAATCCTAAGTTTGCATTTTACCATCATGTGCTCATTTACGAAAATTGCAAAATTCTATAATATTTACATATATTGGTGGTATTCCCCAGTGCTGTTTCCAATGAAGTGTCCATCTTGATGTTGCATCTCTTGCTTTGCTTCAGCAAACATCTCATAGGCAATGACATCGCCGTAATTGATCCTCCTTCTCTTGTAGTCAGTGTGGGTTGCATTTCCAAATGCTATAAACTGTACACAATCAAATCATCATGAGAGAAATAATACTGAAATCAGCATCATATATTTTGAGAGTAGATATAATGGAAGAAGGGAAGATTCTAGGCCAGATCAATAAAGGTACATTTTTTTTTTATCCAAAGAGAACATTAACTAAAAGCATAAGATCATGTATTGATTTGACACTACTTAATGAAATTTGATGATAAAGCTAGCATTGTTTTTAGTCTCTAAACTTAACAGATATTTTCTAATTAGATAAAAAAGAATATCACTACAATATCACTGCAAACATTGCTTTGGTTGAACATCTTCACACACAAAAAAATAATATTTTCTGGAAAAGGATCCCCATAAGCACAGACGTTTGTGTTTGACTATACCTTTAACAGCAAACATGTTGTTTGTTTTTAAACAAACAAATGTTTCACAAAGAAGATATTTAAGGACTAGAACTTCCTGTTTATATTTTGGGAAGATTCAAAATAAAATATGGTAGATTAAAAGGATGAGAATTGGAAGGCCACCATGTACATCTGTAGTTTAATTGATTGTGTTTTTTACAAATTAGATAATTAGGACAAATATTTGACGCTATCCATGGGAAAATAATAGCTGCATACCTCATACAAGGTCCCCCACGCATCATAGAAGAGCGAAAGAGTGGTGATATTGAGAGAGGGATCAAGCTCTTGTGCTGTAAGCCTCATCATATGATCCCAGCCGTCCGAGGGTCGTAGCTTCTTCAAATGAACCTTGTCTCCATCCAATCCATACCAGATCTAGCACAATTCAATTCAAGATTGATTGATAAAAACATACATGCATGGCAGCGAAGGGCTACATTTCATATGTCTTCAAAGTTTAAAGACTTAGATAAAAGATACAATACATGCATTCGTAATAAGAAATTAATAATACTGAGAGTATGTTTAAGCCAAGAGCAAATATGTTACAAAGCATTAACTAAAAGAAATTATAAAATGTTTATCATATAATGATCATCTCTTTTACACACAAAATATGATATCATGATAGCTTTACAAAAGGATTGACTGGAGTATGAAATTTTTAATATCTGTCTGAACAGAGAAGAGGGAGGAAGAAGTTTCATACCTCTTGGTCCATGTTGAGAAAAACAAATGAGGAATCCTTGCCCACAATGAAGAGAGAGATGGCGGCTTCAGAATCATAGTCCAACAGGAGTTGAAGGGTTTGTCCACCGCTTGGGCTAAGGAGTGTGTATGACCAGAGAGATACAGCGTCACTAACTTATTCATTCTGTAGGCGTTCTCATGTACGTTCATAAATATAATGCAAGAACAACCAAGATTTCAATCCTAGATTAGACTGGGAAATTTGAAAGTGCGTAATTACATATCACCATCAAGCTTCATGTTGTGTATCAATTAGCCATGACAAGATATTACCGACAGAAATGAAAGAATCCCCTCAATTTAAAGTGGAAAACACATCTACAGAGGAATTAAAATAACAGTTACATGCTCATCTATAATGATTGAATAGGCTTTTCACCATGAATCAAATGAATTGTTGGATTCTGAATGCAGTCAAGATTTTTTTATTAATTAGTTAAATTTGGGGTTCACACTCAAAGAGATTCTGACAGAGGTTGACTTTGATGTTTAAATCATACTGATATTGATGTGTGTGTATTTCCTGATCAATAGAAAATTGAACAAACCTGTGCAAGAGACTACTTCCCCACAAGAAGAGATGCTGCGAGATGTAACTACTGAAGGTGAGGCCACTGAGTGTGAGATTCAACTGGCTGGTTGTTGAGCTAGCTTCAGGCTGCTCCCATGCCTCCCTGCTGTGGAGACTGATATCATACCAGCTTGGGTCTCCGTGTGGGTCTGGAAATCAAATGAAAATAATCCATGTACATGGTAATACAGTGAAACCTGCTCTAGTGACTACCTGAATATAAAGACCACACTTATTCTCCTTAAGGGTATGTGCCATGTGTGCCTTTTTCACATTACACTGAAATCCAATATAGCAGCAGTTTACCGAACACACAACCTGTCTCATTTACCCCTTTATTATGTAGTGCATATTTGCACATTAAGAAACACAGACAAGTCCCATCGTGCAGGAGTTAGCACAAGGGTTTTAAATTACTTGTATAAAGACCATCTGCTAATAAAGACCATCTTTTTGTCTCCCTTTCAATACAGGTCACACTGCATTTATTTAGCATTATTGTACGGCATGGGGTTTTGTTATTGTTACACCAAGTATGTATGAGATAAATTATTCACTCTACAAGGAAAACAAGCAGAATTAAAGGAAAGCTGGCAAAGAGCTGATCCCGCATATCCTAACAGCAATATTGAACTAAATCTGTACATTCTTGAAGTGTCTATAGCCATGTAAAATATGATATACATCTATGGGGGCACCATTGCTACTACAGTTTATTCTTGCATGAAATGAAAATTCAATTCAAAGTTTACTGATTGAAAAGTAACATACCAGCATGTTGTAAACTCCCATACATGAAGTAGGAGAGCTCTTTACTACACTGTGAAGGAGGAGAGCTGACTTTGGGGTTTTGTTGAAAGGGGATCAAACTTCTTCTTCCATCTTACCTTTGGAAATAGATATGTTGGCATCAAGGTCAAATATAGTGTCCCAGTAGCCTTCTCCTGGTAATCCTGCAATCAGAAAAGATACAACCATTCAGATTTAATATCAATTACAGTACGTGATGAGGGTGTTCCTCTGTCAAAGGTAATCATTGTAATTTCAAGATTAATGTCACCATTTAGTACATATCAGAGAAAAAAAAACAATGAATGTACCCTTGAATTGGTATACTTATATATCAATGAATATATTTCATCTTTTAATCATTGTCATTTCAAAATTAATGTCACCATTTGGTATATATCAGAGAAAAGATACCAATGAATGTACCCTTGAATTGTTATACTCCTATCTTAATGAATACATTGCATTAATGGACCGTCCTTATAAAAAAGAGGCGGAAAAGAAATATTTTAGACCGTATTACCAAAATAGTTTATATGATTGGAGCTCACATACATTCTATACATAAATTCAGATAGAAATGTTCCCCTTTCTTTATTGAAAAGGGCAATGGAAGTGACAAAATACCAGTATATTTGCGGAGGTGATACTGTTCTGTATTTCTCCCTGATCTCGCCAGAAGCACAAAAGTAGTATCTCTTTCTGAAATTTTGATTGCAGCATCAATCACTGAACAGGCCGATGTCCCTGAAAACACGGGAAGTCAAATGAAATCATGTATTGTGAATAAGGGAACATGACATTAGTTAGTATATATTTAGAAAGATACTTTGAAATACCAGTATTCAGAAATGTACTTACCTTAGATTGGGAGAGAGGGTTAACATCCCAAAATAGAGATTCATTGATTTGGAAAAATTTCAAATATTTTAGGATGCAGGCCACTTATCTAAGCATGAGAAAATTAGATTTTTCATTAACCAGATATAAGCATTCAGGATTCTGGTTCAATTTTCATACAAAGTACTAAAAATCTGCCCTAGTCGGCAGCTCTGAAGAGGGTTTAGAAAGTTTTGTAAAGTTGTGTCGTTATTGATTTGTTAATATTTCAAATAGCAGTCTGTTATCTACAGTAGATATCAATGTCATGTAACATACAGGAATCGACATATCTGTCTGTTGCAAATGGTATCAACACATAATGCACTTTACGTCACGTTTGCAAACAATTTTTTGTATCAAATGACAGATAAAGAAGCACATTTGAGGGAAAAGCTAGGGGACAAGAAAAACATTGTGATCATACTTATTTCAAATTCATCAGAATTTCACATTTTAATCAAACTGTTTATGAATCCAAAGTACAGCAAATAAATATATGTAGTAATTTATAATAGGACATTTTCATTTTAATTGTTCAACTGAGGTAAATGGTCAAAGTTATCTTACCCACAACATCACAAGGTCCAGTGTTTAATGTAGAAATTAGTTCTTCCATGTTGATTGTCATTCCTGAAAAAAAAGAGAGAGAGAAAGAAATAAAAACACTGATTCTTCTAAAGTGTATATACATTACAGTGTGTTGCAGTACAATAATAAATCAATTAAGCAACATATTGACCAATGCATTGTTTGTCAGTGTATAGTCATTTCTCAAGTTTTGAGATGTACCCTGCAATGAAGCAGCACCTTCCCAATCGTATTATATTGGGCTACACAGGTCCATAGGTCCATACTCAACTTAAACATTACTGTGTGCCCATTAATTCATGAAAACAATCTGTCAAACATGTCAACATCGATGTTTCAATTAAGCTCATATATAGGCGATTCAATACATCACCATTTTGTCAGGAAATTAGGTAGATGTTTGAACCTTTGTATCCAACTATTACTCACAAATTATCTCAAATACAATATTTGGTACCTAACAGTGTTGTAGTCAAGACCAGACCATCCGAGACCAAGATCAAGACCAAGACCAAACACCCCGAGACCAAGATCAAGAACCAAAAAATTGGTTCAAGATCAAGAACAGAGGTCCGAGACCAAGAACACCAAATTACGAGATCAAGACCAAGACCAAGACCACTCACCAGTATTTAAATTTCTACTAGTTTTGAGGAAACACGCGTTATTTGTGGACTATGGTTATGAGTATAAACTGTCTAATACTTGCACAACTTGCACAACATGAGCAGTCTGTAATATTCTTCTATATGGCTGAATTAAATGAAAAAAATTGTTTTAAAAAAGTTATACTTTCAATGTGCTTTTTCAATCACTTCACAGGCATGCTCAAAGTTAAATGCACAATACAAGTCAGTAGCTAGTAGTTTAGCAACAAACTGCACAAAGGATCCAGGATCGTGATAATATGTATGATGGGGGAAAATACTTCTTTATTTCTGCATGAACATATTTGCCTGAGTTACTGAAAAACATATCAAATACTGTGATTTTTTTTTAATAATGACAAAGGCACAAGGCATACAAAATGAACACAACTTCTTTCAAGAATGATGATTGTTTTCCGAAATATATTCAAGTCATTCTTTTTTCTCTATAAACACATACACATGACTTGAGTTACTTAATACTTATATATTCTTCTTATATACTTCTTTATTTCTGCATGAACATATTTGCCTGAGCTCCTGAAAAACATCAATTACTGTGAAGTTTTTTTTTATAATAATGCCAAAGACACAACGCATACAAAATAAACACAACTTCATTTCAAGAATGATGATTGTTTTCCGAAATATATTCGTCATTCGTTTTTCTCTATAAACACATACACATGACTTGAGTTACTTATATATTCTTCTTATATACTTCTTTATTTCTGCATGAACATATTTGCCTGAGCTCCTGAAAAACATCAATTACTGTGAAGTTTTTTTTATAATAATGCCAAAGACACAACGCATACAAAATAAACACAACTTCATTTCAAGAATGATGATTGTTTTCCGAAATATATTCGTCATTCGTTTTTCTCTATAAACACATACACATGACTTGAGTTACTTATATATTCTTCTTATATACTTCTTTATTTCTGCATGAACATATTTGCCTGAGCTCCTGAAAAAACGTATCAAATACTGTAAAGTTTTTTTTAATAATGCCAAAGACACAAGGCATACAAAATAAACACAACTTCATTTCAAGAATGATGATTGTTTTCCGAAACAGATTCGGAAAACATTCGTTTTTCTCTACAAACACATACACGTTACTTATAAAGGCACTTACTTAGGTCAGGCAAATTGAGTATTGGTCAAACTTTATCTTAGTAACCAAAACCTGCACCATTATGATATAAATGAATAATTATAACTCCACCATTTTCGAGATGTATACACTAATACAATGTAAAAACCCTGTCATCATTCAAAAAGACCTGTGACAACTCGAGGGCATTCTCTATAGACTTATTGGTTTTAGCAATTTTTCATACAAAATTGTGCAATTCCTATTTTGTTAAAATAATTACTGAATAGGGATATTATCAAGAACTATTCAAAAACTTACTTTGATTTTTTAAAGTAATCTATCATGCATTTCTTGCATTATCTAAAAAGTCGCCTGGCCAGGCGACTTATTAAAAATATTTTTCAACTATAAGAGCATTTGAGAGAGAATTATTCTGCCACAAATTTCATTTAATTAACTTTCAATAGGAATTAAAAACCAATAACTTAGTGACAAGGGGCATTTCGGGAATAACCAATACTCAACCATCCCTTTTACAAATTAATGCAACGATACAGCAAGGAAATAACTAAATACACACTATTTGCTAACAAATACAAACAAAACATGACATTTCTAGAATTATTGTTTCCCAAGCTTGTTTTAATACTTTTCCTCTTAATTCAACTTTAATGAAAGGAAATGTGAATATATGATCCCATGAAAATGTTTTAAGAATAATGAAATGTATATATTCACATTTATTCCTGTGTTATTTTTTTTCTTTAATTTGTTTTTTGATTCCATGATATTATTTTATTTGGCAGGGTTGGGCCTCAGTTTATCAGTTTAAGCAGCCCCCCCCCAAAAAAAAAAAAAAAAAAAAAATACTGTTCGGAATTAGCACTAGAATGAAGAAATTCAATGCTTGCATAAAAAGCGTATATTTATGTACAGTACAAATGATAACTACATGTACTACAAAAAACAACTAAAATAGAAAAAGATATCAGGCATTTCATGTAAAAATTTGTTTCATTGTGGAGATGTTCATTTGTGTTTATCTGCAAAATTCCTTAGTTATTGAATGGTGGCAAGACATGCTCATTGCACTTCAGAAACATTAACAATTCCAACATGCGTGAAGACAGCTTCGCACAATGTGGCCGCATTATGATGCCACCTCTGCTGAAAGCCCGTTCCACTGGGGCACTTGATGCAGGTACAGGCAACACCTTTTGGGTCAAGGAGTAGAGGGCAGGAAATCTTTCTTTGTTCTCTTCCCAAAAGGCTACAACATCATACTTTAATTTAGCATGAGTTTTTCTTCTTCCGGTAGAAACAAGTGAAGACACTGCCATGATTTAGTATACAATTAAATTTTAGCATGATTATTGTTTTGTTTTTTGTATGGTAAAACTTGTAAAACTTTTTAGTCGTCCCAGCGGCACACATTTTGGAATTATTTCAACATAATTTAGTAATTTTTGCAGCTCCATGTCGTCTTTTCATTTGGCGTAATTAAGACATAGTTTTGGCTCCTCTAGTAATTTTTTCTTCACGCTATTCGCACTAGCGAGCTTCGTGCCAAAAACATAAACAATACTCTATCTCGGCCGGGAGGGGGGACTCTCATACTCTTTCAGTCTCACACGTGTATTGTATGCGATCACGCGTGCAGCATGGCACAGCTTGAGAGCTGGCTTGGAGAGCTTTACTACATCTACACACCATCGATCCAACTCGCAACACTGACCTCTTGGCTCGCATAAAGACGCATGTATCACCAGTGTGATGCGCTTTGCATGTGTGATGTTGGCACATCTATTGCATGCTCGCTAATCTGCATCTCACGCTTCCCGTGCTATGCAGTGATCGGGCAGGGGCCGGGCCGGGTCGGCGGCAGGCTTGCACAGTATAGTAGGGATGATTGTAACTCCAAATTGTATGCGCTCCGACCAAGGAGAGTGATGTATCGTATCTCCTTTCTCCGACATGCATTATCAATATGATTTATGTGTAATATCGTAATTTTAGTAGCTGGTCTCGGGCTGGTCTCGACGTAAAATCCGAGACCAGAAAGGCTCAGGACCAAGAACAAGACCAAGACCAGAGGGTTCGAGACCGAGATCAAGACCAAGAAAAAAAATCCTGATCTCGAGACTGGTCTCGAGACCAAGACCAGTCTCGAGAACTACAACACTGGTACCTAAGCATTAAATATAAAGCTAATATCCTGACAGCTTGGTATCTGAACTACTACATGATGCCAGGTGTCAAGATAGATCTCCTTTTAGTCATTTGCTGATCGATACTCACCATACTCTACAGATGCTCTAAACACTCTCTGCTTGTCCTGACCAACTGCAAGCAAATTCTGTTTGGACTGCCTGTCTTGTTGTGATAAAACAAAGTGGTGGACACAATCTCCAAGCCCTATGTGATGTAAAACGCCAGGCATTATTTCACCACTCTGTTCAGATGGATAACTGAAGTCTCCAAATGCTTCAAAGACACCATAGATAGTGCTGATGAGGATTCTATCTGGAAATGTTGCCACTTCTTTCACCGCTGGTCCAAGTGAACATGTAGAATTTGACTCTATACCTCGCACCTATTAAAGAAAAATAATTGAGAAGCATATAATGCTTACCTCCAGTTTAAGAGATTTCAGTCAAATAAATTTGACATCGCGTAAGAGATAATCTGAAAAAACTAATGATTCCTGAAGAAAACCTCAGTGAATAATTTTGATAAATGAAGATTATTTTGGATACATATTTTTATCTCCAAGCATAGCAGTGCTTGGTTCTTCCTTTAGTTTGTGATATGAATCAAGTTGGACAGAAAATTAAATGAAACTTTGCACAAAACTTCTGAAATATGAATTTTATATCACTTACATACACAGTAAAATAAAGAAAAGAAAACAGAAATGACATTTCCTGCTTTACTAATACATAATAAGAATCAGAATTGTTTTACCATCAATGGCAGGAGAGTCACAAGCAAGAGAGATACTAAAAGTAGAGAATATCCTCATCGTTGCATAGCTCACCTTAATTGCTGAAAAATGCTGGAAGAAATCAGAGCTGACCAAGAGGACAGGATTTTCTAAAAACCCTGCAATGGCTTGAGTGGACGTGATTGTAGGGAATGTTTGGAGTGGGAAAGCCCTGCCATTCACTACCTGCATCAAGTCAGATATAGCTACAGTCTGCCCTAAGATGTTGTCCACTTCTGAAGAGCTGGATGATGAAAGTCTACTGTATCCATCAAAAGCAATGAATTTCCTGAAGAAAAAAAAATAGATTGTTATAACTATAAGATCCCATCCCCCATCATATTGGATAGGGGCTTCAACAATACAATTAGCTTTTAGAATTCACAGTTGGTTAAGTGCTTTTGGGCAATTCCATTGTTGGACAAATGTCAACATGTCAAATATCTATATATCAGGCTACAGAGTTTCAGTGTAATTGTTTTATTTATTTGCATGTTCTTCATTTGGATAGGGCTTACATTTACACCTATTTTATGCTACAGATTTCTGCTGTTCATGAGATATTGAACTATGAATTGTATAAAAATGAACATATGGTACCGGGACTTTTAAATATAATCATGTGATTATATTCCTTTTTTCTCCTACCCTTCATGATACAGGGTGATATGGACTAACATATTTCCATATGTACTTACCATGCTGTATCAAGAGTTCCAATACCAGTAGTCTGCACTCTTATATGCACAATCAGGTAGCTTGAATCTGTGGGGAGAGGGATTAGCCACACAGGTCTGCACAGTTCAAACTCACAGCTTTCACTCATGTCCACGAGGGCGCCCTCGAAGATGAAATCTGTCAAGGTGTGGTATGAACGATCCCAAACCTGCCGTGCACCGTATGATATTGTTATCTTTGGGTACGATCCTGCAGACACCAAAGCGCTGCTTCTGACAGGGTTGGGGACTCCATCACATTGTACTTGTAGTCTGATGAAATATGGAAAACCCAAAGTCTGCGCCTGATGGGGGAAAATACAAAAAAAAAAGAGAAGTTAGATTTGTCCTTTTGTTTCTGTATTTAGAATACCATTTCAAAATGTAGATTGCATATATGTCAATGCAAATAACAATTTAAAAGGATACAATTAAAAATATCAAAGAACGTTAACTCCCTCCCCCCCCCCTCCCCCGAAACTGCCCCTACATCAATTGGTGAAATGTTCTCGTCATCTTATAGTGACAGGCAGGTCTGTAAATCATTAATTAAAATTTAGATTGGAACTTTAGTGTTATTATTTATTTATTTATGAACAATTAGTTACTAAATCATAGGAATTCAGGAACCTTATGAGAAAAAAATATAGCCTAACATATAGACTCTATATGAAGTACTTTGTTTTACAACAAAGACTAGACATGGATCTACATACCTCTGTTGGTATATTCCATATAATGGCGTCCTCAAAATCCATGGGAGCATGGTGTTCTCTGTTGTTAACAATGGGTTCCACCACATATGGAAAGACTGACTGAACAACATCCAACTTCCAATCACACGATGATCCACAGGTATAAACAGTCATCCTACCAAGAACCAGCAGCATTATGAAGAAAAAGTGCAGCAAGCACATTTTGCACGTTGCTATACACTCCATTGTTGCACCAATTCCTATGAGAAGACAACAAAATGACAATTTCAGGCATCTTTAGAATTAAGCGAGAGACTGGATATAGACTACTCTAGCACTAATAACTAAGATTAACTTAATGCTCACTCTTTCTTGGCCTTTTTAGTTACATTAATATTAGGCGCCATTAACGTGTCTCTCTGTCGTGTCCAACCAAATCCAAGTGACAGTGTCAGATCTAGCCCCGGGACTGCTGCCGCGAAGCGGGAGCAGTCCTGCGTTTACGAGCCGGCTGGTCGCAGTAATGTCAGATCTAGAGTCTAAAGTTAATTTAACTTGAATACGATACTCACAAATTCTTAACTCAGCCGAATATTGTCTTGATAGTACATGCAGGTCCTTCACGTCGAATTGAAGCAGCTTCTTTTGTTTGAACCTGAGACCAAGATACAAAATATAACGTTACTACAAGCACGATTCTTATCGCAGAGCCATATAGCTAGCATGGCTGTATGAAACCGTATATTTAACTCTATGCATGGGCGATACGCTATACGCTGCGTGTGGGGCTGGCTAGGCCGCCGGGCGTTGACAGCAGAATTCTCATTGGTCCCAAGTTGCAAAACTCTTTAGGCTCTTTCACATCTATTGAAATAAATCTAAATATGTTCTTCGATACTTATTTTTCTTAACTTGAAATTCATTCAATGATTAGCTACTTAAAATATCATAACTGATTGATGTAAAATGCAATATTTATTTTTCTTAAAGGACTTGTTTAAACGAATAGAAATTTATGAAAATCTACGTGAAAATGAAGTGTACTAGTAAAAGCTGTGCTCAAATGCATAGCAAGCACTGATCTCCCCACTAGTGTACTGAGATCAGTGATAGCAAGTCAACACGCTTCAATATGGTGGAACCGAGAAGACGTATTGGGTACAGAAAAGGGGTGGAGGGGGAGAATTTGGGGGCATCCTAGCCCCCCGTTAGAGTTTGGTGGGCCAGCAAGGTCTCTCGAGATGGGGCACAATCACTACCGAGTCCACGAAGGTGGACGATACGACAAAGAGCCCCTCATGCAATTATGAATGTGCGCCTTCTCGAAAGAGTATAAGCTGACTTTTAAAATGATTTTGACAATGTGTCCACTTCCTAGAAGGCAAATACAGTACTCGATTGAACCAATATGCTGAACTAACATGATAAACAATGCCCAAAGAGTTGATTTCAGTAACATTTTAACTACAAGATTTATTATTCATTCATTTACAGGATAGATCATGCTAGATCTAGCCGAAAAGTCCTTACGGCGGACTAATGAGTCAGATGAGACTCTATTTGTTTCTATGTTGTCGTGTCTTGACCTGTGAACTTGAAATAGCTTGTGTGGTTAAGTCCCGGGGTTAAGTCACTGCCCGGTAAGCAGTAGATTGCGGGTTTTAGATCCGTCTGGTTCCATTTTTTCTGACTTGTTTTTCATTCATATAAAGGATGGCCGATTGAGCACGCTATCCTTACTATTACTGTGTGTATGCCTACAATTTCTTTTTTGGAAATTGAAATTACCCCAGAAATCCCTTTCACTAAAATCTAGCCAAATTACGGGGGACTACTCATTAATGTAATATTAATGAGTCAGATTAAATGAGACTCTAGGTATTTGTGTCCATGTAGCCGTGCATGTCTTGATCCGTGAACTAGAATAGCTTGCGTAGTTTTAAAAGTCGCTTCCTGGTAAGCAGTTAGATTGCAGGTTCAAATCCCGTTCCAATATTGTTTCTGACTTGTTTTTCATTCATTTACAGGATGGAGCACGCTATCCATAGAGCTACACTAAAAACAATATAGCTCTATGACGCTATCCTGACTGCTGGGTGCATGCAGCTCTGCGCGTACACAAACCAACCGACCTCTGGGGAGAGAAGAAAAAAAAAAGGAAACGAAGCAAAAAGGGGGAAGGGGGGTTGAACCCCCTAGATCCCCCTTGCATACGCAAAAAAAAAAATGAAACGAAACGAAACGGGGGGGGGGGGGGTACGTGTTGAGCCCCCTAACCCCCCCCCCCCCCTTGCATACGCGCCTGACTGGGTGTATGCCTTTGAAAAAAAAAAATTGTTTGTTTATTTTAATCATTTGGAAACATTTTCTTATGTAATTATAACATACAGAATTCATTCACATGCATTTTCTGTAATCCATTGCCTAGGTCCATACTACATGTACTTTTGTTTAAACTCTATTTTCATAACAAAGTATTATAAACACTTTACTAGTGATTGAATTCTGGAATTGTTCCTGATATGTATGCTTCTGCATGCGTTAGTAAGTTAACTATCTTTTATATGCCTAATAAAATATTAATACATTAATTTGTTACTTATGCCATATGGCTTCATCATTAGTTTTCCACTCTGTCTGAAATTATAATGAATATCTAAATGTACAATCTGATAAACAAATTTCTATTTGAAAGTAAATTATGAAATGGATACAAAACTCAACAACATAAACAACATTAAGATTATAAACTGTAAATTTCAAGCAACATTGGTATCCCAAAAATTATTGTCTTCTTTAAATTGGCAACACATATGAGCGAACCCGTTGAACGTTTCTCGAAATATCTACGGATACTTTTGTACATAGATAATTCGAGAATGCACATGTGCATATTTTGTGCGGCGGAGCATGCACGCCAGCGCGAGCACCAGTACCAGCGCCGCCGAGTAGGTGCCCTAGCGCTAGCGCGTTTGTGCTAGCTTCAATTCGATATAGTCATCGCATTGTGCATGTGTAGTCTTGGCATTCTCGAATACGAGGTTGAGACCGCATTCGAACGATTATCAAATTAATTCCGTGAATACGATGGCCGAGTGGGGTAAAGGAGATCCTCGCTGGATTGTTGAAGAAAGAGAAGATGCAACGAACGTGAATAATTGGCACTGGTAAGGATAATTACAACCGACATAAAGTTAGTGTAGACTCTCATTCACATAACAATGTCGTCATGGACATGGGCGCACGACAGCGCTACAGCTGTGCTGCGGTTCACGGCTCGGCAGTGGCCGGTGGTCACATATCCCTCGAAAATGAGTGTGCATGTGTGTGAGTCTGTGACAGCCGCATGAAATTGACGTGCACTGGAAGTGCACCCATAAGATGAGTCACAATTTCACTGAGTAACTTTTACTCATCAACTGCAATTATAAAAGACTGTTGATAGCAGGGAAAACAGGGTTTTATTATTGCGCAATACTCAGCATTTACACACACACTGCGCGTGTCACAACGAACAATTATGTACAACGGATAGCGGAGCGTGGTCGCTAGCGGTCGTGTCCATTTTTGCTTATTACATGATGTCATCCAGCCACTGCCGAGAGCCAATTTATGAATGAAAATATAGTAAGCATGCGCAGTGCTTACTGCGACCAGCCCGCTCACGCAGTGAGCGGGCTGCGTAGCACGGAGCTTTGAAGTAAGGAAGTCGAGATTAGCAGTGATTATATTAGTTGGTTTCAGCAATTCTGTAACTGAAATCTCAAAGCTATTGCAAATATTTACGTAAAATATATACGTGAATATTTCCGTAATTGGTTTGAAGATGAATTTAATCCATGTTTTATTTTTAAAAATTGTTTTTGACCGAAAGTTGTTCAGAATCGCACGACAGCAGCTGCGATGCAAAACTTAATGCGCATGCGCCAGTTCCCCTTTACCGTGTACGTTTTTGAAGCAGCCAAGATGGCAGCCTCGGCAAACCGTTATTGTTACAAAGATCATGATCGTATGTGAAGAGGAAATATGTAACGTTGCTTAGCATTTTCAAGCAATTTTATAGCTCAGGTTTACATTCAATACATTTGGCCATTTATATGTGATAAATGAACTTGAAATGAGTAATTTATTCATGTGCACGGGTTGATTTCTCGGTAGTCGGACCAGACATGCTGGGAAATTGGTGGCGAGCCCTCAGGACGCTCCCGCTGCGCGGGAGCAGTCCCGGGGCTAGCGCAGTGCAAGCCTTCTATGTCCCCACACAGTATTCCACCAGAAGAAGTGTGAAATTCTCTATCACCTCATACCAAAATCGACCTAGAATTTCACTTTCCTATATTTTATATGCATTTTGAAAGGTATTCTCAGAGGATCTATTTTCTCACCGATACCGCACAGGTAAGCGAATTTCGATTGCTTCTTGCTTTTCCGTCAAAATCGTACGAATTAGCGTCACCCCCGCATCATGTTTGTTGGAATTTGTAGAGTCTATTGCAACTTGCACAAAGTCAATTGGCTTCCGGGTTTTAGGACCGTCAGTCAATATGCATGAAATTGCAGAGTTTCGATAATTTTCGATCGATACTGGAGCGATCGGATCACGAACCAAGACCATTTCCTGCGTACACAATGTGACCGGATATCGTTATCGCTATCGATACTCCCACACGCAGTCCGAAGGCAACCAAGTGGTCATGACGTGATCTGCGCGATTGCCCAATCAGCGGTCTCCGAATCGCTGTGCGCAGACGATCTATCCGTTGTACACAGTCTATGGACAATAGTTCATTGTGCGTGTGGTCCACTGGCTTATTTAAGACTAAGGCCGTGCTTATCATCTTTCCAGAATGTGAAACGCCTTTCAATACCCACTCAGACATGCCAACAAGTACGATTTTGTCGTATTTAGTACGATTTTTAGAACTGAATACGACAGTACGATTTTCCTTTAAAAAATACGATTTTCAAAAAAAAAAAAAAAAAAAAAAAAAAAAAAAAATCGATTTTTTTTTTTTTTTTTTTTTTTTTTTTTTTTTTTTTTAAATCTTATTTTGTGTGTGTGCCATATTCAATGGCGAAATGCCCATTCTGTTTTGTAAAGTATCCTACCAGCATCTCACATTAGCAATTTGGGGATGTTCATTGGTTCATCGAGCACACCAGTCATGACAAAATCATGCATATTCAACCAATGCTCCATAAAAAATGCCAGATGTAGGAACTGTAAGAGACATTGATCCGTTTTTTTTTTAAATACAGTTTTTGTTGGTAAAATACAACATTTTGGATTAAAGAATACAGTTTTTGAGCTCCAGAAGTTGGCAGGTCTGGTTTAGGTGACTTCGCTGATCTTTATTCTAAGATCCAAATAGATGCTCTCATACTATTGTGATAGCATGTGTTGCCACTTATACATTTGCTTTACAGCGAAGATGTCCCATTATTGGTAATACTGTAATCGGTATGGGATGAAAAGAGTGAAGATCAGATGAAAGAGCAAACATTTCACTTTCCCATTGTTACCAGTAAAACATTTTTCTAACATTTTCCTGGCTTGGGGCCAACAGGCCACTGGTCATGTTGAGTTTTCGTGAAAATCTGATTTTTCACTCAAAAATACGATTTTTGAGGATATTCAGTCTGATTTTTTGTGTCAAGAGGTTGGCATCTCTGCCCACTATCAAAAGGCATTTCCAAAGGCCTTTACGAACACGTTTAAAAAAACGTTAACTGAAAGTCGCCCAGTCAAAAACTGTCCTTGTCACTGCGCAGCCGTACTGCGCCATTTGACCGAGGAAGGAGATGCGGCGCGCCCTTTGTGATTGAAGTAGAAAGTCGTTTTAAAACAGCTTTGTGTTTATCTCACTTCTATAAATGCGTTTCTGGCTCAAACGCGTTTCTGATCGCACAAATTTGTGCGTTTCAAAAGGGCTTTCCAAACCCCATAATCAAAACAACTTGCGTTTATCATCTCATAAAAATTCCATGAAAGTCATTTAGAAACCTTAATTCTACCCAAGAAAAGGGATGATAAACGCACCCTAAGACTAATAAGACACTAGTAAGACAAATCGGCACCCTTAAGTGCCGATTTTGTCCGATATGATCGATCACATACAAAACTAATGATGCACAATTGCATGGCTTGTGCGCAAGTTTAAGATTAACCTGATCATGTTGTCACGTGTGTAGAAGTCGCTCACTATGGAACAAAACCCCAAAATTATAGTTGGTTTTCCACAAGTATTAAGTTGTCAGTGATCTATATTTTATTGATGAGAACCAATGAACTGGCCGGGTCTGTAATACAGAAATAAACAAAAAACATGTATGGTCAAATATTCTGTGGCTTGTCGTATTGAAGATCTGTTTGCTGACTGGACCATCCATCCCCCCTCAGATGTAGCTCTACGAAGAACCCCATGCCTTTGGTGTGGGGTTTAGCAAATCGTTTGGAATAACGGCTGGGTAGAAATCACAAAAATACACTTAACGGTACCAAGTTAGTATGATACTTAAGCTATCATGAGGGGTACTTTTCATGTCTTGTTGAGGTTGCTTTTTGTGGTAAAAGCAGTGATATAGACATGGGTAGGGCAGTTTTAGAATTTTGCACATTAACTTTGTTTCCGCAATCGATATCAGGGGTCTTCGTTTTGATATTTGATATCGATAGCGAATGCAATGTTTTGAGACATTCCAGCCGCTATGTTGCTATCAACATTAGGCACCTGTATACATTTTGTGTGGGGCTGGATATCGATAGCAGCGAGGCTTAAAGTTGATATTCATAGAAAATCCAAAAATATAGCGATCCATATATCAATGGAAAGCTGAAAGTGTGTAGAAGTCAAATTTATTCATTATTTTGCTTATGAAATAACACAGAAGAGATAAAAACAGTTTTTGTAACGCATCTCATAATGCTACGAACCCTGCCGTTTGCCGTCCGCGAAAAGAGCAATTTATTGTGACGTAAGGTGAATGGGCACGTAAGCCATCTCCAGCCGCTACATTACGCGTTTTATACGTATAGCTCTAGTATATCGTCCTGACTAAATATACCATTTAAGGTCATATCACTGCCTTTTACATTTTTCTTGTTATTAACATTTGAGTAAGTCTTGCACAAATCTAAGAAAAATAATCTCAGCAATAATAAAGTAAGAAAAATTGAAATATTCTGACCTTTATCGGGAGGTTTTACATTGAAATACGAAGTCGAGTGTACTGAATTTAATACGAGCTGTCGTTCGGAAAAGTTAACTTTCTTGCACTTGTACGTTTTGGAGAGGTTATGCCATCTAACAAACTTTCAATTAAGGCTTACATATATCTCAAACAATGTTGATAGAAGACTTGAGATAATATAATCTAGATATCAAACTCTCTATAGACCCATTTTATTTATATTTTTCCCGAAAGATTTGTTGACGTTCAACGTCATACATACTGCAGTACGATTACGCGCGCGTACGTCATTATTGCCCATGCATATCGCGACTGCATATCGTACGGTATAGCCTTACTGGTGCATTTGCATTCCATGAATTCCATGGAATTCACATTCACATTCATGCTCGCGATCGCACACGTACACATGCATGGGTATTGCGCATTTTCCTTTCATCAACTCTCTGCTCATCGTTCGATATTTCTGCTCGCAAGGGAAAGACAATCAACTGACAACAACTTTTGCATGTACATTGTGTACTATACTTGTGGTCTCTTATTGCGCGAAATATAAACTGGTTTGTCAACATGAACGGTACAGTATCATAGTACATGTACATGTCTGCATCGTAGTTTTAATCTTATACATTTTCATCAGGATTGTTGACAGAACAATCGAGTCCTGTTCTTTTTTTCTGTTTCGTCCCGGCCGACCGACCGGTAGCTAGCTCGACTTTAGCGCTACTGTGCTACGGCTACGCTGAGCTACGGATCGGGCCCACGGTTATTGCAAACTCGCACACTAAGTTTTGAAAAAAAAATAAATACATGTACCCTCTAGTCTAAATCATTTCAACAACATACCAATTTTCGGTGCTGTTTGGATCAAGCCTGGCATGATCCTGGTTGCCCCTTGGCCTAGCATCCCCGTAGTTTTCCATTTGTAGATCGAGATCGACATCTTCTTGAAGTTCAGGTTCTGGTTCATGCCGGTAAGCAAACCCGGTAAGCGTCCGTAACAACACTCGCAGCTTGAGCCTGAGGAGCGTTTGATTCATCATCAAAATCTCCCACTTCACCTTCATCGATCTCACTATCTGGTCCACTACTAGAGCTAATACTCTGGTCTTCAAGTTCTTCTTCGAAATTGTCGATTTCAAAATCTAAATCGAGGTCCATCTCATCCATTGTTGAAGTCTAGAAAATAGGTCAGTTCGCGAAACGTAATTTGCTGTTCGGTACGTACACGAAAGCTGCACGTGACCGACTGTCAAATGAAATCATGGCCCATTCAGTTACGTCATGCACTGTGGCCTATTTTACGGGACGTAAATTGGGCAGATTTCGAGAGGGAATTTGAGTAGTTTTTGTTTGGATATTTCTGCGCTCCTGGTTTGTTTTAAAGTTTGGGATTAGCGTTATAATGATCATCAAGTCATAAACTTTGCAATGATATCAAATTCAACCGTATTTAAAATCAATGAATATCAACTTTAATATTGATAGAGATAGGCTCCATATTGAAAGGGGATGAAATTGTTTTGAAACTGGCAAAAGTTAACATGTGAAAATACAACCTTCCCATCTAGATCACTGATATTGGGCACAGAAATCAACCTCAACAAGTCATAAAAATTGTCTACTAGCTAAAGGATTATACCAACTTGGTAAGTGTATCTTTGTGATTTCCTGGTAGAGCTACCAAAGATGGGGCTAGGAATCTCTTTTAATTTGTTGGAGTGGCCCTTGTCCACATTTGCAGACATAAACTATTTTGTAACTTTATCCTTCTACCTGCAGGACTGAAAGAGATGCAACAAAATGGTCCAAGGACAAGCTGAACAGTATGCTAACAAACATCAAGGTGGAGGATGAGAGAGGTACATGAAATATTTATGTTGTTACTGACAAAGAACTATACCCTTTGCTTTGATTTTTTCCTTCTCAACATTCTTTGTCTCAAACTCTCATTTTTAACTGTATTTAGGTCCATCTAATAAGTTTATTTCATACCAGAATTGCTGATACCATTTACAAGTACTAAAATCTCTTTGGTTTTAGAAAAAGCCAGACACAAACAAATGTTGCCTTATGACATCCTATTCATTATTTTCTCAAGGAAAATCTACAAGAAATATTTACTAAAAGTTTTGGTAAAACTAAGGCTTTTCAAATCAAAGTGTGTTACAGATTGGCGGTCTTGCTGAAAGCTTGGAAGGTTTTAGTGAGTGCATTTAGCTGTGTTTGTTGATTACCAAGATTATTCATGTGAAAACATGCTTTTCCCTCATTTCTTTTCTTTTTATTATTCACAGGTCAATGTGAGATCTATGAAGTCAAGGAAATCACTGGTGAAGCATCTGCAAGTAACCGCAAGGCAAAGCTCATCTTCTTCTATGAATGGGATATCAAGTTAGAATGGAAAGGTAGAATCTCTTTCTAAATGTGTAAATTGATTAAGTGATTAATAGCTTGGTCATCTGGTCAGTGTAAATTGATATCGTTTGTGTAATTATTGTCTCATAAACCGTGATTTCTTTAGAATCATAGTCATGCACTCTTTCTTTACGAGGATCAGCATCATTAGTTTATAACTTTACATCAAGATCAATTCATACGCATTTCCAAACCTCTCATTTGTAATGTATGTGCTGTGTTCATTCAGCCTTTGTTTTTTTTTGTTTTTTGAATTAGGAATTATGAGACAAATCACAAGAATTAATCATTGCTTCATGCAACTCATTCTTACACTATGTTTTGTTATTTCATTTACGATGATGCAAAGATTCATACATGTTCTGATTTGGAATGAGCTCAATCATTAATGAATGGAATTACAGTGCATTGTTAAAGTGATTTTGAAATGATCTGTGTAATATTTTCCCCTGCAGGTACATTGACAGGCAGTGAAGCAGAATGGAATGGGACTATCCAAATTCCCAACCTGAGTGACGAGAATGATGTGGATGAAGTTGATGTAAGTCTGTTAAAATTTAAGTCCTATAATGTACACTGTATGTTATATCATGCTCAAGTTAGCATCATCTTGAGAACTTTGACTGCTGTGTTTTAGTAATAGTTTTGGACCAAGCATTGAACTCTTTCATCTACTAGTGTCATGTGTGGGTTATTTTTATGTTCGCAGGTGTGTATAATTTAACGTATAACGTATTTAATGTATAATTTAAAGAAAATGGCTCATATTTCTTCAATAGGTTTTTTACCACCCCTCCCTCCCAAGTATAAATAGCTCTGCATACAGTCCTATATTCAAACTACTGGTATCAAGCAATGCAAATGTTAACTGTGATCACATATCAGTATTAAAGAAGACTGTCGTTCTTAACAATCTCTTCCTTATTTGTGTTTATAGATTGAGATTTCCCCAAAACTCTCCACACCGGAATCAAGCAAGCTACGTGAGGTGATGAAAAGCAAAGGAACACCTGTTTTGAAAGAAAAGCTACAAGAGTACATCAAGTCTCTAAAAGAAGGTAGGGGAAAGTGCACCCAGCCTATGTTACACGCACAGAATCGTCCGAATCCATACAAGAAAAATTAACTATTACTGTGTATACATGTACATTATAATCTTTCCAAGAAAAGAAAAACCTGTATAATAATTGTTTTCTTTCATGAGACTAGTGAGTCAAATGATATTTCATTTGAAGTCCTTATGACAGTGTGTGAAAAGAAAGTAGCAATATAAGATACTTGTCTTTTTACGGCATAACATCATCTCTATTTGCAATATTTACTAAGTACTTTGTCCCTTTCTTTTTGACAGAATTTTCAAAAGGGATGATCTTGCCATCAAAGTCTCAGACCAACTCTCCTGTAAACGCTGTTACAACCAAGAAAGGAAGTGCAGCAGTAAGTAATCACTCATTATCGTTTATTTTTTCTCTTATTGAAAGTAAGTATGACATGAGATATTGTTACTTTGAAATGATTTTCTCCTGTGATCCTGAAATCAAATAAGAATGGGACCTGAGTCATGCCAGAATCACTCTGTCATGGTTATTGATCCCATAAGGGAAATGTACCTTTACTGTTATTACCAGGCTTTAGTGGTCTTTAAAGGGCATAGACTGTACTGGGAAGACAAAAAAGCCTTCAAAAGGTGATCGTGAGCAAACTTCCTGCCAGTGGTCTTAAATTCATGTATTGTCCATTTTAGTGTCTTTCCAGTACAGTATATTACCTTTAAGCAGTATTGTAGTGGAATCTGGAAAAAAAACACTACCAAAAACATTGTGAAACATTTCAAAGCTGGCCAGTTGAAAGTGTTCTATTTATTAGATGGTATTTAAACATCCCAAAGACATCAGCCTCCAATCAGTCGAACAAGATTATTTTCTGAACCGAGTGACAATTGAATGTTTCTTTTCCTGTCTCCTCATTGGATACCTCTTGCTAATTATTGAGCATTGAGCTTTTATCCAGTGTGTTTTCACGTGTTTACGTTATAATGCTAGGTGTTCAAAATACTCAAATCAAGGTGAAATTCACATATTATCAAGCCTTTTACAGATTTTGTGTGATAATCCTTGGACTCCTTAATGAGATTTTCACTTTTCCATGAATTTGGACAATTTGTGGACAATCAGATTAATTAAAAAGACAACAATACCATTGTGCATCACACATGTTCACCCACAAAGTCTTTTCTGCTAGATGCATCACACTGTAAAGGCATTTGCCCATAGATTTAAAGGTGCCATGCACAACGGCCATCGTTGTGTTCTGCTTCACACATATTTCTAGGTTCAAAATTGGTCAAAAGTGAAAATCTCATTTAATACTCAAATGATCATTTCAAGAATGATATTTAAAGGAATGTCACGAAACCTGCTTTCCCCCCAAAATGACATCTTTTAATATTATGATGTATCAATTTCAGCTTAGAGACAGGCATCAGAATACGAGCTATATTGAAGTTTGAACACTGATAATGATCCTTCTTGATGCAGGGTGCGGCCAAGAAACAGGAGAATGGGATGAGCACAAACCAGATGCAGAATCTCAACCTGGGAGTCAAGTTGGAGACCAGCAAGTTGGAGTTGACTGAGATGTTCAAATGTGAATCCGCTCTGCTCTATACGGTATTCACTGAAGTCGATGTAAGTGACAGAAGGGTTTATTCATTATTATTTTTTTATTAAAAAGTGAGAATAATGTTACTCCCCGAAGTTGATGTAAGTGCCAGAAGGGTTTATTCATTGTTATTTTTTATTAAAAAGTGAGAATGATGTTACTCCCCCATTGATTTTCCAAAGCATAATTTCTGTAGGTTTCCATATGAAATAGGACTCTTATCACACATTTTTACTGGCATATTTTTTTTTTTTTTTTTTTTGGGGGGGGGGGGGGGTTGTACAACTGGATCACCTTAATTGTGTGATATTTTAATAAAGATGTGATAGAATTTATTTAACTTGGAACAAAGATAAAAAAAAAATTGATTCTATTTTGGGTCAGAGATGTGAATACATAACATAAGAAGAGATTATCACTGTAAACTACACATATTTATATTTGAACTGACAATACTTCGTATTTCTTTACAGAGATTACAAGCTTTCACTCGAGCACGAGCTACGTTGCAACTAGAGGCCGGTGGGAAATTCACAATGATGGATGACAATATCTCTGGTGAATTTGTATCATTGGTAAGGATTAAGTCTATATTCACCACATCTTTAAAAGTTGAACTTGCAAATAATGTTTTGACCTTTTGTCAGTTTCCTTTTAGCCCCCTCCTCAACTCAGATTCATAGTACCAATTCTGCTCATTGACATCAGTATTTTGTCTCAATCAAGCTCATTCAAATGCAGATTGTCTCTATAGCTTTTATGGTTGTCATTTCTGAATACTGGAGGAGAAAAAAATCCTCTAAATGACTTCCAGAATACTGTTCCAACCTCCAGGTCATGTGGCATATTTTTTATTATGCCTCTGCCACAAAGTGGCCGGAGGCATTACGTTTTCAAGTTGTCTGTCCGTCCGTCCATCCGTCTCAAATCTGTTCAGGCAATATCGTGAGAACCAAAATAAAGCCAAATGCAAGGATGCAATTCTCATGAAGCATGGTACAAAGATGGATTACTTCTTGGGAATATAAAATTCCTGAAAGTTCAGAGGTCAAAGGTCAATGAAGTTTGCCAAAATTGGCTAAAAACTGCCCAAGCTTTATATTTTTCACAATAAATCCAAATCCAATTATGCAATTCTCATGGAACATGGTACAAAGATGGATCACTATACTTGGGAATAGACTGGTGACATTTTTTATAAAATTCCTGAAAGCTCAGAGGTCAAAAGACAATGAACTTCGCCAAAACTGGCTTCATATTTCTCACCATGAAACCAAATCCAAAAATGCAATTCTCATAAAACAGGCTACTAAGATGGTTCACTACTTGGGGATAGACCGGTGACTTTTTTTTGGTGAAATTCCTGAAGGCCAGAGGTCGAAGATCAAAGAACTTTGCAACAATTTGCTAAAAATTGGCCCAAAATTGATATTTTTCACAATAAACCCAAATCCAATGGTGCAATACCAACCAAACATGGTTCAGAGATGAATCACTACTTGGGCGTAGATTGATGATATTTTTGGTGAAATTTCTCAAAGGTCAGAGGTCAAATGTCAATAAACTTTGCCAAAATTAGCTAAAAATTGTCCCAAATTTGATATTTTTCACATTGAATACAAATCTAATGGTTCAATTTAAACCTAACATGGTACAGAGATGTATCATTTCATACAGGTAGACTGGTGAAAGTGTGGGTAAAATTTCTGAAAGGTCAAAGGTCGATGAACTTTACCCCAAAATTGGCTAATTTTAAACAAACTTGATACAAGGATGGATTTAGACGGACTGGTTAGATGGGAAGTCGAAGAAGTAAGAGGTCAAATGTCAATGAACATTGCCAAACTTGGCTAAATGTGGAAAAACAGAATATAATATTTTCATTTCACATATGAACTAAATGGCTCATTGCCCACAAAACAGGTTTTCTAAGAACAAATAAAAATAGAGCTAGCAAAGAGGCGGAGGCATATTTATCGACTGCGCGGCAGTCGAATTGCTCTAGTTACAACTGATATGATAAAGTCTGTTCCAATCCTAATGTCCATCAGTCAATCTGATTAAAGTATTGAGCAACAGCGTTTTCCAGAACTATCCCTCACTAAAGAATACTCTGTACTCTGTATTTTCTCACTTAATTCTCACCTCTCTCTTTGAAAAGCTCTTTCCAGAGCTATTCCATAAGACTAAGCCCAATGGTCCTTTTTTGGATTACACAAAGTGCACTATGAAACTTGGCTTATTCAAACATGATCATTATCATCTCTGTACTTTTCAGGAGCCTTACTCAAAGATCGTCATGAAGTGGAGATTCAAGTCGTGGACAGCAGGTAAGCTGTTTATGCAATCTAATCCCATTATAGCGAGCAAAGGTACAACAAGATTTCAATGTAAAAACAAGGCAATTCTCTTGGTCAATACGCCAATATTTTCAGAAAAACATGGTTATGTTATTACAAGGAAATTTATTTGGTCTTCAGCACCTCGTTATAATGGTAGTGGACTGTACATTGTTCTCTTCTTTTCTTGGGTGCAGTCAACGAGATGTATGGATAGATAAAAATCAGTTTTTCAGATGCACACCCATTGGGTTTCTGTGCTATTCATCCTTTTGTCATAAATGTGACAGCCGGTTTAAACATTTGAATAAATGTATGCGAATGAGGGGAAGTGCATTTTCTGCTGTTTCTCCAAAATGTGTATGAATCCCATATATCATAGGAGATTAAGTGCACATTATGTATTCATGTGAAAGCGTCTTCTTTGTGGAATGGTGCAACTTTGAATAAACATGTATGGAAAAAATCTGATGTTGTTTCCATATGCGATATATCAATTTCATTATTGAGACACCTGATAACATGTTTCTATTGAAAAATAGTGCATTGTGAAACTCTAAGTACTAGATGTAAAAGTCTCATACATATCTTCCACTAGTATCTGGATTACATTGTGGATATACATTCTACATCATATGTATGTCGTATTGTGACATTTATATAAGAACATTATCTTTCTTTTCAGGGCATTACTCCCTCGTGACGCTCAAGTTCACCCAGAAGTCCGACGGCACAGAGCTCACTCTCACCCAGAAGGGAATCCCCTCCTCAGACCTAGATCGCACCAGGCACGGCTGGAAAGCCATCTTCTTTGACAGGATTAAGGGCACCTTTGGGATGGGAGCGACCCTCTTCTGACGTCAGCCCAGCATACGCGACCTCGTCACGTCTGCTTTTTCAGTGAGAACATGTAGCGCTGTGTCCCTGGGCCTGCTGGCCCTTGTGTTGCTCAAGAAGTACCTGTGGAGTAGTCATCGCTGAATGCTACATTCATTTTCAGCTCTGTTGAACATTTCGAAAACCAAGATGCTTGGATGACAGCAGCAGTGGCTGTTCGGACAAGCAGTCGCATCGTTTTGTTTGTGTGTATCAACTGTGCAAGATATCCCCCATCACATGCATGTTTGTACTATAGTAATGTTTGTTTTTACAGAATATGATGATATAATGAGAAGACATATTTATTACCATCATTCTTCGGATGAAACCGGTTGCCATATGATCATGAGCGAGATCTACATGTTATTTAAAAATGTATTCCGTTGGAAACTTTTTGAGTTGGAATAACTTATAAACTTGTCAATCTTATGTTACGAATAGCTCGGGAAAGGGGTGGGTGTTGGGGAGAGGATTTAAGGGGGGGGGGTATTTTTCAAGCCTGGCTTCATCAGATATGCGCACTAAACTATGCTGTGTTGAATGTGTTCTATAACCTGAAAGAAATGCACTTTTTAACTTATGGCTCTTTTGTGATGCATATAGGCTCTTTCTGTTATTTTGAGGCTCAATGCCTTGGGGGGTGTTTACCAAGCTGTTCGTAAGTCACAAACAACATTACGATGTTGTTTGTAACCTAAGAACAGCTGGTGATCCTTTCTTGTGCTAAATGCGAGACCACACTTTGTTCATTGAGAATCTGATTTAGCACAAGGAGGGATCACCAGTCGTTCGTAGAGTCATTCGTATCTTACGAACAGCTTGTTGAAACGCCCCCCACGAGGCCTTGTGTTTTCTCCTTAAAAATGCTGGACATTCTGTGTTAAGGTACATTTCAAATAGAAAAGTTGGTTGTGGACAGCCATTGAAGTATTTTTAATTTCCATTGAACAACATTCATGATGGAGAGATTTTTTAAGTTCAAAGGTAAATGAAACATGCTGGTTTTGATGATGTGTATGCTTCTTAAATTTTCAAAATTGATTTCAATTGATAATGAACCTAGCTGAGAAAAAATAAAAGTGAAATGCCATACATGCACCCTGCACTGTACACACCATTCAGCGAGGCAGTAAGCCTAGAATACAGGTATTCTCTGGCGCTTTATTGCTCGATGCTCTGTTGTTGGAGCGCTTTATGCAATCAGCAATGATTGATACGTAATTCATTTTCAAATTCTATGTATTATCCTAAACCTATTTTGAACGTGTGTGTGTTTATTAGAGGTATGTCCCATTCCTCATTTTGAAAGCTCAAACTCTGTGGCAAATGTACTGAACTTTTGCCACGTACGTACTGTCAGGGATAACATCAGGGTTATTCCATATATTTGCAGATGATCTTGACTGCGTTTATACATGTACATGTATCAAATTGCCCATAATTGCATTATCGCGCCTGCATTAACACGTTTTTTTTTCATGTTCCCCTGCTTCTTTTTTTCTACCCGATTTTAATCCATCAATTTTTTACCGTTTCCTGATCTCTGATGTCATCCAAACTTCCTGGAAATATTCGTCAGCATCTGAAATTTTTCATAACACTTTTCTTTTTGTCTCGCCCACCGGAGGTGAAGGCGAGACTAAGGGATCCAAATGGCGTCCGTCCGTCGTCCGTCCGTCGTCCGTCCGTCGTCCGTCGTCCGTCACAAATGTTAAAGTTTACCTGCAAGACTCTCTTATGATCCATAACTTGGCAACTGTTACAGCAATGGCAGCCACACTTGGTTGATAGAAGCACTAGGGGTATCTTCATGTTATGGTGTTGTCAGAGGTCATGTGATGATGTCAAAGGTCATTTGAGGTCATATATTAAAGAGTATGTGCAAGACTTTCTTTTTCTATGTTAAAGTTTACCTGCAAGACTCTCTTTTGACAAATAACTTCACATAGGTTGCTTGGATTACAACCTAACTTGGGTCATAGATGCACTGGGGGTACCTTCATGTTATGGTACCGTTGGAGGTCACAGGATAAGGTCAAAGGTCATTTGAGGTCATACGTTAAAGTTTACCTGCAAGACTCTCTTTTGACAAATAACTTCACATGGGTTGCTTGGATTACAACCTAACTTGGGTCATAGATGCACTGGGAGTACCTTCGTGTTATGGTACCGTTGGAGGTCACAGGATAAGGTCAAAGGTCATTTGAGGTCATACGTTAAAGTTTACCTGCAAGACTCTCTTTTGACAAATAACTTCACATGGGTTGCTTGGATTACAACCTAACTTGGGTTATAGATGCACTGGGGGTACCTTCATGTTATGGTGCTGTTGGAGGTCACAGGATAAGGTCAAAGGTCATTTGAGGTCATACGTTAAAGTTTACCTGCAAGACTCTCTTTTGACAAATAACTTCACATAGGTTGCTTGGATTACAACCTAACTTGGGTCATAGATGCACTGGGGGTACCTTCATGTTATGGTGCTGTTGGAGGTCACAGGATAAGGTCAAAGGTCATTTGAGGTCATACGTTTAAGTTTACCTGCAAGACTCTCTTTTGACAAATAACTTCACATAGGTTGCTTGGATTACAACCTAACTTGGGTCATAGATGCACTGGGGGTACCTTCATGTTATGGTACCGTTGGAGGTCACAGGATAAGGTCAAAGGTCATTTGAGGTCATGCGTTAAAGTTTACTTGCAAGACTCTCTTATCACACATAACTCATCACATGTTGCTACAATGGCAATCAAACTTGGATGATGGATGCACTGGGGGCACCTGCATGTTATTGTGCTGTAAGAGGTCACATGATAAGGTCAAAGGTCGTTTGAGGTCATACATTAAAGTTTACTTGCAAGACTCTTGGTGAAGGCTTCCTAACTTGTGCACAGAATTGTGTGAGGGATACAATTCTTTTGCGTAGCAACGGAGATCGCGATATTTCTGGTTATTTTCGCAAGTGGGCGAGACACAATATTGCTAATGCCTTGTTTCAAAATGTATCAAGCATAACAATCTAGATTCATTTCGTTAAAAAAAAGACCTTCTTTCAGTCCGTCATATCTTTCATACTGTAAGGGCTATCAACTTTAACAAAGCTCAGTGAGGAGTGTAAGACATGCTCTTTACAGACATAAAATTACCTCAGGCAAAAATAAGTCCATCTTCATAGTCTAAATCCCAGATAAAAAAAATAAGTCCATCTTCATAGTCTATATCCCAGATGTAAAAAATAAGTCCATCTTCATAGTCTAAATCCCAGACCCAAATCGTCTGTCAAAAACCACCGAAAACAGAAAAATGCACTTTTAAATTTCAAAATATCTGATTACTCTTCCATGAATGCATCTGAGACCACACATAAAATCAATCCTGACGAGAGCCTTGAACATATCCGCCCATGTTTAATACCAGTCTTATTTATTTCACTGAGAAACGGCATCTTGCGTGAAAGAGATTGCCTTTCCATTTGTGTATTCTCTTCATGACTGTCACGGCGTACCTCCTGACTTAACCTCTCGACTGACAAAAGAGAGATCTACCTCGCAGATGTGAATTACAATCCATATTCCATGATTATTTGCTGCGCTGTGCTGTGCTCTTATACAGTTGTCCAAGATGAAGCGAATGCACACTACACTTGAGTCTGCATTGCTTAGAGGACGTTCGTTGTTCATGTACTCAATATTTACTACAACATTGAAATACAGTTGATCAATGTGGATGGTACAGTTACATTTTTATTGTGCATGCTGTGAAATTCATCCATATCCTTGTATTTTTAAAGAGGTAATAATTTGTGCTTGACACATGAATTTGCATTTTACCCTCAATAATGATTGTGATCTTAATTGCACGGTTACATTATACATATAATGCAGTTTATCGACATAATTCTAAGAACATGGAAGCCATACACACTTACAGATGTATTATATTTATTCAAGAAATACTTTGTGCAGATACATGTCCAATGTCTCAAGACCGAAGTGCAAGTAGGTTAATCTGGTGTTTTGCATACCTGTATTTATGTTTTGTCCCAATAGTACATGTACATGTATTATAAAAATCAATAGTTCGGTACAAGGATTGTCCAATTACCACTTCTGTTTTCCCCCACATCAATAATTGTGTGTCAATTTTTCACTTCGGCCAGGTCTGTTCGATTTGATAATAAAGGGTTCCAAGTCTTGTATAAATGCATCACACAAGAATTTGATTACATGTATATGTTATCAAGTGCTAAAATTATAAAAATAGATAATTGGGTCATCCCCTCGTCCAGTTCCTACCAATGGTGGCTGCAACTGCACTGTCTTTGCATTTTTAGTTTACAATACATGTATTGTGAATGCTTAACAGATATTCTGATAGTGGTGTTACAAGTGGTGAACTGGTACAGTATCTTACCCATATCAATTCTCCATACTGTATTTAGGGGGAAGTCATCTCATAATGCATGCAGCGACATCCCAATTTTTTTTTTTGGGGGGGGGGGGCTGTCCCATCTGCTTCACGACTTGTACAATAGTACACGAGACTGGAAGGGGACGTGAATGCAAACAAAACCCGCATACAGACCTGCCAACCAGTACGATTTAGTCGTATTTAGTACGATTTTTCGAAGTTAATACGACAGTACGATTTTCCTTTAAAAAGTATGATTTTCCACAAAAAAAAAGAATGCCCATTCTGTTTTGTAGAGTATTCTACCAGCATCTCACATTGGCAATTTGGGGATGTTCATTGGTTCATCGAACACACCAGTCATGACGAAATCATGCATATTCAACCAGTGCTCCATAAAAAATGCTCGATGTTGGAACTGTAAGAGATATTGATCCGTGTTTTTTTTTAAATACAACTTTTTGGATTTAACAATACAGTTTTTGAACTCTACAGGTTGGCAGGTCTGGAATAAATTACATATTTGTATACATACGGTGTAAATTACTACAAAATAAAGTTCGCAATTCTTGAAATACTCTGTAGGAAAGTACACGACAGTTAAGAGTAGGATTTTTTGTCTGAAAAAAGGATTTTATGGTAAAATCATACGATTTTTGGTCAAGCGAGGTTGGCAGCTCTGCGCATATGGCTGTGCAGTGCATCATAGGACTAACAATTTTCTTTATAACTCAGGATGGAAAATTGCGACTGTAAGTTCTGTACACATGTAGCATGTACCCTTGATATGGTGCAAACTTTGATGGAGCCGTCTCATTTACAATTCCCTCAGAGATACTCCAGATGATGCCAGTATCACATAGAGTTAGATTTGTCTAATACATGTACCACAGGATTTTATTTTTAATCTCAGAAGAAATATTAATTTTCCAAAATGTTTCCACATTGCAGGTGCCACTGTCTACATAAGCAATGTGTAATGCAAGGCATAACTCCTAGTGATTTGTTAGTTTACAGCATACAGGAGTAGCTTATTTAATGTCTTATGTTGAGCTTGGTCATTGCTTGTGCGAGTCTCAGTTATGCATGTTGTACACTGTACATGTAAATCTAACTCATTTGTGATTATGGAACATGTCAGTCCCCATGAAGCGTAGGAGGATAGAAAATTCTGTCATAATAAAACGAAGTACCAATATAAAATTATAGAAATCTTATTGATTTTATTCATTGTGTTGTGAAATTCATGTACAGTACATGTATTAACATTTTTGATTTGATGAAGTTTTTGGAAATCATTTTGGAAAAGATTTTTCTGTTTCACAAATACACTACATGCATAAATTCTTTCATGTAATAACTTTTGATTTAGGCTAATAAAAATGAACAAAGAGTGACATTCTTGACAGTGACACATGAACAGAGAGACAAGAGGAAGGAAGAGGGGAAAACAAACTGGGGGGGGGGGGGTAGTGATCGGAAGCCATACATGTGCACACACACCAAATTCAGATTCGCAGTTCACATTTCATTTCATTTATTTAACCACTTTAAAAATGAAAACAATTATACAACGCATAAGTATGCAGTAAAATAATTTCATGTGATTCGTTAAATAATCTGGTTTAAAAACATATGTTTACCAATGAACTTCACTGAACAGTAATGCTTCCCTGAAAAGTTGAATTGCATACATCTTTAAAAATCAGAGAAACCTACTTCTACTAAGATGTCCATTCTTCTCGTTCCAGATTCATTACTCTCTCCTTTTTATACCCTCTGGTAATTCTTGCTTACATACTGGTTGTAGCCAAATGTAAATTAACTAACAAATCACTTCTGTAAACTTTAAGGGGCATTAGGGGCAAACATCATTTTCAACAAAGCCCAACCTATTTTGCACACAATATCTAACTGCTGCGTCTCTACTGAAATAACTTCATTCAAAAACTTCTTCGGGAACATACAAAAGACTGCTTCCTAATTAAAGTATTGGAATTTGAGTCAACTTTGAATAAGTTGAATCCATCAGAAGTGGAAGATAATACGTCTATGTGGTAAAGTTAAACTTTGGCAATAGTCGTAGTAACGGATAGGAGAAATATTAATAAAATAGGTACTTTTATAAATCATTGACTTGAACAATTCTTATATTTGGGCAATTTTTCCTTTGAGAGAAAGCCATGCAACCATTTCATTCCACATGCGAGTTCCATCACCCTGGTCTAAAGCCATTAAACACAGGAATCACATTGATCAACAGTTAGTCTGGCACACTAAGGATGGAATACTGAAGCTGCCATCACATGGGCAAGAAGTTCATTTTATCATGTCAACAGGTCTCATCTTTTAGCTAATGCCTCATCGTTCTGCTGCGTTTTTGAGCTCATTTCTGCTCCACTGTGCCTCTGATGAATAGCATCGTCGTTTGGTCCCTGTGCGACTGTCTGCTCTTGGGGCCTTCGGTCGCTAGGCTCCAGCTCCTGCGGTTTAATCTTCCTCCGCTCCTCCTCGATGATGCTCATCCCTCTCCTCGCCTCCTCCGCATACCGCTCCACCTGCCTGGTAACGAGGCTGATGTGTAGGCGTGGCAACACGTCCTCCAGCATCACGGCGACGAGGGGGGCGTGGTTGACCTTGGGCATGTCATTCATGTTCAACCTCTCAAGAAGCCTGGGGAAGAAAGCAATAGTGAACAATTATTTGTTTCCATTTGTGATGCACATGTTTGTAAGCATCAACCAAAGTCAGCATGCATTCTGATGGCATGGGACCTTTAAAGCTAGGGTAGCTATTTCACAAAAGTAATGAATCTTGGCATGGATCAGGAGTATACACTAACGATAACATGTATATTAATTCAAGGACCCAGGCACAACATTTGACCGAAGGAGATTTGGGTACCATCTCAGGTGGCAAAACTTCACTTTAAATTTTTGATAGTTCAATGTCTCTAGTTTAAGAATTTATATGATAGTCCTTGCAAGATGGAGCTTTATATTGGCTATCACCTCTTTAGTAATGAAGTAAAAAAAAAAATGCCACATTTACCAATTTTATCACCACTCTCACAGGGATGCTGAAAACATTGCCAAGCATAATCTCTTCTAACTACACAACAAAATAAGACTGTAGCTTGGTTTTACTCATGTTTTCCTTAAACCATGATATATTTAATGATATTAAGTATGAGAAGATTTAAATTGCAGTAATTGGTCAAGTGACGATATATCGTGACATATTAAATCAAAATGATGAATTTTGGTCAATGGTTGATCCAAAATTGAAGAAATGGGAATGAAATTTATCTTTAAGTTTTCACAAAGAAGGATTTTGGTTTAATTGTGAGTCTTATTTTACCAAATGAGATTGGATGTCACTATGACATCATAGTGCGCAAATAAGAGTCACAATTAAACCCAAATCCTTCTTTGTAAATACTTACAGATAAATTTCATTCCCATTTCTTGGTTATTTTTGGATCAACCAATAACCAAAATTCACCATTTTGGTTTGATAGTTATGTCACCATATATGGTCATGGCCAATTACAAGCGACGTGACCAATTACAAGCAACTGAAATTTTCTCATACTTTATATCATTGGATGTATCATGATTTTGAGAAAAACACTGAGGAATGCCAAGCTACGGTCTTATTCTGTTGTGTAGTTCGAGGAGATTATGCTTGGCAATGTTTTCAGCACCCCCCTGAGAGTGGTGATAAAATCTGCAAATGTGGCATTTTGTACTTCATTACTCAAGAAGTGATGACCAATATAAAGCTACCAGCTGGCAAGGATTATCATATCAATTCACTAGCTAGAGTCACTCAATTATCAAAAAAATCATAGTGAGGCATTGCGACCCGTGATGGTACCCAAATCTCCTCCGGCCCATGAATCTCAGTCATAGATTCATTAACATTTTCAGGAAAAGTGATCAACTGTCCTTACTTATGTGTGACACTCCCCATTTCATATTTCATATTCCCCTTTGCAGCAGCCAGCAGAATGGTGCTTGCAATGCTTACAGCACTGCGAACAGTGAGGATTGGATATCCGCGATGTGTGATTGCGATCTCGGTCTTCAGGCTACAGGAACCGAGGAGGTTATGGATGACCAGTCCACAAACCAACTCAAAATCTACTGATCAATATAATTCTGATCAATGTCACTTACCAGTTCCCATATCAATGAGGGAACTTCTTAAACTGTATTTGCTTGTAGGGGAGTGAAGGGACACACTGTCCTGTGCACCTAAGGGAGTGTTTATCAACTCTTTTTCTGGTAGAATTAAGGTTTCCAAACGCGTTTAAATTTTTTAGACACGTTTCAGGGAGTTGTTAAACGCAAAGGTGTTTTGATTATGGGGTTCAGAAAGCTGCTTTGAAACACGCAAATTTGTGCGATCCTAAGAAAACGCCAAGAAAACACATCAATCGCACACTATTGTACTACAGTGCACGTGTAATGGCGCAGTAGAGCCGCACAGTGACAAGGCCGGTTTTTGGACTTGGGCGATTGAGTTGATAAATGCACCGGTTTTTTAAATGCGTTTGGAAACGCGTTCGTAAAGGCCTTTCGAAACGCGTTTCAAATTCTGAAAAGATGATAAACACGCACTAAGTCAAGAGTAAGTCAAGTCATTTGCTTACATTTTTCATGGTATTTAAGACATATAATTTTTTTGACCTGCGAAAGGGCTACCCTGCCATAAAAGCAAAGCTCCTGTACCTGAGCTTGTGAAGAGTAGCCACGCCGTTCTCTGTGACCGCTGAGCACCTGTTGATGTTGAGATGAGTCAGGGTGTCTCTGATGTGCACTAGACTGGCCAAGCAGTGGTCATCCACCAGCTCACACCCCTCCAGACTCAGGTACTTCACCTGGGTCAACTTCACTGCGGTCAAAAGGAAAAGACCATTTTACTTACGTATGCACATTTTATGCACATCTTCCAAACAATATATTAATTGGCTACTGATAATCGTTTGTCTAGCAATGTAAGGTAAACGGTATCGAAAAGATCACGTCGTTTCGTGTGCCGCTGCAACACTTCGTCAGGTGTGATACAAAATTGTAGTAAGCAGGGGCTTAAATACCCTATGGTCAGTGCAGCGCACTAACTATAAATGGTCCAATACTAATAGCCGGCGTATCCGGGCACTTGACTAACAATAGACCGTTGATGCGCCTCGCATTGACCGGTGGTAACAAGTTACCGACAAAGGACAAAAGGGACAAAGCCACGGGCCGGTAATTACGGGCGACCAACAAGTCCAAGAGTCGCTAAAATCAGCACATTGTTGGGCGGTAACAAAGGCTGGCTATAGACTAACAACGGGCTGTTAAGTCGTATCGAAAGGCGGTCGAGTGTCATGGCGAGGAGTGTCATGGCGACGTATCGTACGAATCCAAAAATCGGGGATATCGATCCCGTTGTCTCGATTGAAATTGTTGGGATTGAGACGGATATTGATAGCTTCCTTAACCCTACGTGTGTACCAGTGCCGTTCCGTTCCTTTTGACTCCCAAGAACGGCACTGGTACACACGTAGGGTTAAGGAAGCTATCAATATCCGTCTCAATCCCAACAATTTCAATCGAGACAACGGGATCGATATCCCCGATTTTTGGATTCGTACGATACGTCGCCATGACACTCGACCGCCTTTCGATACGACTTAACAGCCCGTTGTTAGTCTATAGCCAGCCTTTGTTACCGCCCAACAATGTGCTGATACTATTAGTATTGGACCATTCATAGTTAGTGCGCTGCACTGACCATAGGGTATTTAAGCCCCTGCTTACTACAATTTTGTATCACACCTGACGAAGTGTTGCAGCGGCACACGAAACGTCGTGATCTTTTCGATACCGTTTACCTTACACTGCGAGACAAACGATTATCAGTAGCCATCTATCCGCAATGAGTAACATATTTAGCAATATATTAATTGCTAATGAAACTCAAAAGCTGGCCAAAACAATCATTGATTCAGAGTGCATTCCACCCATTAATACTGAATCACAAAATACAGGTGAATGTGGTAACAGATACATAGAAAATTGTGAATATGTCCCGAAAACATCTTAATATATTGATTTCACATTTCACATCAACAATTTGAAGAAAAAGCATTCCGGTATGAGGAAACGTGAACACAAAGGGTATGGAGTGAGAGCTGCAGTAGTAAATACATAGAAAATCCACCTGTCTATAGAGACCACATTTGTTGTATCCTTTGAAAAATGTGTCTTACTCAAACTTGTATCAAAGAATCCTGCACATCATTTCAATTTCAATGTAGTATTTATCAATAAAAATATATATAAATTAAAAAGTCTAGAGACTTATGGATATTGATTTGTAATCCTAACAAAGTGTTTATAAAAATACCCACATGCCTAAAAAAAAAAGGAATGTAATATACCCCTGTTAAAACAAAAAGACATATTATTCATGTGTGGAGCTCACCAATATTTGCTATGCTGTATAAGTCAATGTCAGTGTTTTGGGCGTCAATGGCGATTACAGCCCAACCTCGCAGATCATCCACTGGGAGCAGTCCTTTGTTGAGGTCCTTCTTAGAGTACCACTGACCATTGGAGAACTGGACTTGGGCACCAAGTCGGACCAGGAGGTGGGCAGTTCCGATCTCTACACCGTAATGCTGGATGGTTGCATCTGAATCACTGTCAATAAAGTTTTTAAAAAAGCAGCTCTAGAGTTGAGGTAACTCAACAAGTATCATAGATATACAAAGAGTGATATTAACACAATGGAGTTCCTAAGATTGTTTGCTACATGTAACTTGTTTTTTCATTCATTTACAGGATGGAGCTGGATATCCTCTCTACATGTTGTATGCCTTATTTCTTTTCAAAATTGGAACTTCCCCAGAAATCCCCTACACTTGAATTTAGACAATGGACTTTGGCCACACAAATTTTGTTCAATTCTCAAAAAATTGAAAATTTAATGAAATATTTAATGATTATCACAGAAATATCGCTTGATTAAATGTTGAGAAAAACTTTGCAAATTAGTTATTAAAGCACAGTTATGGATCATGGGCAACTGAAGTTGAAAATTCACACAAAACTTAGCTTTTATTTTCAGAATACCACCTGCTTCTCCATTACACTGCACAGAGTGCGCATGAAAATAGAACTCACATTTTAACTTGCTTGGACCAGGCACGCTGCACTTTTTTCTTGGCCATGAACCACAAGGACATGTTTCTGCACGGCTGTGTGTACACTGCTGGCACCATCACGGTGAGACGGCTCGTGCATGTAGGAGCAGGAGTAGCAAACAAACATCTACTAGCCCTCAGTGGGTCTACCCTGCCAATTACTTGCCCCCTGAGGAGACGTAGACTAGCAGCGGCCCGCACTTGAGACTGTGAATAGTGAATAATCAAATGAAAAATACAAGGTCACATCTTCAAGACTTTCATACATGTATTGCCTGTACTAAATTGATGTCACCCAAGACAAGGCAATTTCGAAGTCACTTATTTCTTTGACGACCCAATTTTCAAGGTTCTAAATTTATATGTAATGCAGCAAACAAAAATTAACGTTTTCAAATTGAACTATGAGAGATGACTATGTCTATGAGTATGATTTATGAAATAATAGTCGACTATCTACAGGTTTTATAAGTAAGACTGGGCCAGTTGGAGGCACCTACATACAACCAGAATGAAACATGTACTGCCATTGCCATGATTTTTAGAATGAACTGTTTTTGTAATATTGATTTTGTCATTAAATTATTTATATTCATGTAAATTACTGATTGGTGGGTCACCAAACACATGCACAGGCTGACACAGGCTTAAAATAACACTTTTTTAGACAACAATTAACTAAATCAACAAGGGTGCATATTAAAAACTAGTAGACCTAACTTCCTAAAAATCCTGACAATAAGTGTATATTCGCGACTTCGGGACATGGTGGGACTGTGGAGTGTGGTGTATCTGTTCGCATTTCAGCCATGCCACCGCACAACTGCGGTTCTACCACTGAGACAACGCCAGAGCTCGCCCGGTCAGATCTGTCTGAGGCGCTGCGCTAGCTGAGCTCGCATCCGAGGCTCGCAAAAAGTCTGACTATAAAAAAAAAGGAAAGAAAAAAGTTAGATTTACACGCATTCTTACCAAACTCTTTATCATTGTGAAAGAAGATCTCTTTCTGCCTTCCTGAAGTACTAGTAGATGTTAATACATTTCACGTGCTCGCACAATTTACCAAATCCGCAATATCGATGAGACCGGTGCCGCTAACCTAATGCATTATTTTCGCACCAGTTGTGTGCAAACGTGCACTGTATGTCGAACATTGCTGTTGTTGTTGTTTTATTGCGCTCGCCTCCAAAATATCCTTGGCTAAATTTTGGAGCCCAGACATGAAAGAGGCGAGGAGGCGACGACTCCTAAAATGCCTATCTAAAATGTACAGGGTACTAAGAACTTGATTGTATCAGTCTTCAGTTTACGAGTTAATACGACATTAAGCTTGAAAATCATTCATGAGCAGTGGCGGGGCGGGGGGGGGGGGGGGGGGGCTTAATGTGATCTCAAAAAAATAAGGGGGGCGATTTGCCCGATTGAACAAAATCTCGCGTTTTGCTGGTCTCTGGCCTTGGCAAATAGCTATAGATCCGCACCAGATGAGCTAATCCGTCTCAAAGCTCACTCCTCTCATCAAGAACATTCACTGACAAATCAAAACTGATCCTGAACCAAAACGATACATCACTCTTTTTATTAGTTTGGCCGCCTCTACAAAGGGGTTAATATTATGTCTATAAGTTGGATTCAGTGCGGTTCTTGCGTTATTTAGATTGCATCATTATCAAATCATTGACTATCTATATGTGTGCATTCATTTAGGAGATGCAGGTATTTAGGAAATCGACACGTACAAAAAAAATAGATTTCCCTTTAAGTTACTTTTACTGCTTCCCTGATTTGTCTAAGCTGCTTTATCGAGACTAGGCAACACATGTTTGGACTGGAGTTACCACCCCATCATCTTATCCAATGACATTTTGTCCTTCAGTAAGTTTGTTTTTGTCGGTGAATGTATTTTTTTGCCAGGATTGCATGATTATGGAGGCCTAGTCAAAAAAAAAAGAAGAGATTTGCTGAATGGATGCTAAATGGATGCATCATCATAGATGCAGTACTACTAGGTCCGGAGGTCTCACCCCATGGCTTCAAAATCAGAATATGGAGATACATATATATTATCATAGTTTCAACGCCAATTCTCTCATGTAATCTGAGATACATTTTGGAAAATGGCGTTAATTTGGTAGGTCATAGTGGATGTGAAAACCAGTGCAACATGTTTTAGGGCGATATAGCGCATTTCAGGACTCAGTGATTCAACAAATGATTCGTAGGTATTAAAACATGAAATTACAACCTGTATTTAAGGCGGGTTCCTCACTTGGAGATTTTGACCTGTGTCATGTTTGCAAACCCATAAATCTACATTCGGAACACTTATCTCTATACCAAACATTAGCATGATGATGAAGACAAGTAACAAATTGAAATATGGGAGAAAATGTGGACGCAAGAGGCCCAAAATGGACACAAGGGACAGTATACCCAATAGGCCTATACGGTTTTGCGAGTTAAACGTACATGGTGCAGAGGAACAGATCGTACAAAATGCACCGTTGGCTGATATCGAGGTATGAACTTTAGATTTCTTTAACTTCATATCAAGATAAGCACTGTCATTGATTTGTGCACATCGTATAGAACAGATGCTTGGACAGTTTTCTGAAAAGTTTCATCTCATTAATATGATATATGAAGAAATGTGTATTGCCATGAAATTAACATCTTTGGAAACAATTATAAAAAGTAACATTCTTTGCCCCGAATCACCACAAAGCCTAGCAAATGTGGTACCATCTTGTAGGAAATGTTGTATACTTAAATATGATAGTGCTCTCAGTGGGGGGAGGGGGGGGGGGCATTAGATATTTTAGATATTGAGTGGGTACAGGACCGAAAATGGTCCGTGTGGTGCAGGAAAGAAAAAAAGTAGGGGGGGGGGAGGGGAGGGGCATTTGATATTGTGTCCCCCCCCCCCCCCTCTTCGAATTGGTGTGGGGGGGGGGGCAGGACCCCCCCCCCCCCCCCGGGATTTCCGCCCATGTCCCAAACACATTGATACTAAACAACGTTTTACAACAGCCTTTATCAGGTAAACTTGCATTTGATATTGTGTCCCCCCCCCCCCCTTCGAATTGGTGGGGGGGGGGGGCAGGACCCCCCCCCCCCCCGGGATTTCCGCCCATGTCCCAAACACATTGATACCAAACAACGTTTTACAACAGCCCATAGCAGGTAAACCTGCCTTTCCTCCTGGGTAAATACAATTTTTCCTAAGTTTGTTTCCGGCCGGAATACACCCCCTCCCCCAGACTAGTTTCTACCGCTGAGCTTGCTCGTCGTTATAGCGCGCTTGCAATCTCCGGCGCGGCGCCGTGCCCATTTCCACGGCCACCGTACCGGTATATTTAGCACGCAGTTGCATTGCAGTCAGTACATGCCCGGTACGGTACCGTATTGCCCGATCCGACCCATCAATTGAGCTGGCAATGTACTAGAAAAGCACGAAGAAGTAAAACTGAATCTGAACAAATATGGATTCGTACTACAAACTGAGCTTGCAGATACCAAGATACGTGATTGCATTAAGTGCAGAGTGGCTTTCTGGTAGGTGTGCAGTGCAGTGTGCACTAAAGTTTTTCAAGTTTAATAGCATGTCGAAGTATTATCTCACGAGCTACCATTTATCAATAGCCCCGGCACAGCGCTCCCGCGCACTGGTCGTAGCATAGCCATGGCCGTGCAGTGCGTGCGGCATTGCAATTTGTTTACTTAATTTAAGTTTAATTACTGTTACCAAATAGATAATACAAGGCAAACGGTTAGAGTGAGACTTCTAATTATTACTACTGGCATCATACATTTTATATGAGTAGGGCATCGATCAAAGCCATCATTCTTTGTAACTTGTGAGTCCTCTTAATTTTTATTAAACTAAAGTTTAAGTTGATGTTTGTGACCAATTTTTTTGCCAATGCCAATCCCCCGGCCAATCTCTGTTCTCGTGCAGTTGAGGATGTGTCTACGGTTCAACAATTGGCTACCTATCTGCTTTCTGAGCATGAGGAATGCAAGATTTTCTCTGGTTCCAACAAGGCTTCCACTACTTCATCTCAAGAGAGCACTGACGTGTGGCTGAACATCGTTGCCCCCAACTACCAAAGTCCGTCAGACTCATCGGGTGCTGCCCTGTCACTCTGCAACGCAGGCTGGCAGAGGGTGCATAAAGAGGACAGTAATGCAGGAGACGGAGGAGTTGGTATTGACAAAGGGAGCAATGTGGAGACAGTCGTGGGCTTTGAAGAAATTAAGAAGCAATTTCACAAGCAGAGAAGTAAGATGGAAATGATGCCGGTTGCAAAAATGAGGTGAGATATAGTTTAATCATCGGCCCAAAATCACAAAGGATTTTTAGATTCAGAAGATGGTTTAAGCAGATTTCATGGTGTGTAAACAAATAAGTGTGCTCAGTTTAGCGTGTGCACTTTAAAAAGATCCAATTAATTCAATTAATTGAGATAAACTGGTCTAAACCCTTCATAACTAAACAATGACCATCTCAAAATGACAAAAATGAAGAGAATTGAAACAGGAAGATAAAATGGTCCATGGATTTAAACATTAAAACAAAACTGAACAAAAACACAGAAAATAATGTTTATTTATGCAATGTAATATATTTGTAAGATAACTTGTAAATATTTATTGAAAATATTTCCTCAAGATGTTTTTGATGAGTTTTTGGGGAAAAGTACCCTGTCCATTGATCTAATAGATGATAAATGAATATTTCTATTTTTCTGTATGACAGAGAGTTTACTGGATTGGTTGCAGCTGAGCTGAACAAGATTGCTGATGAACTTCCTGCCGGAGGTACGTTTCATTTTACAATCATGATTTCTCTCATGATTTCATTGAAGTAAAGACGTTTTGAGGTCAAAGTACTTCGCTTTGCGGCTCAAATCAGAGTTTCAGCTTTCCTGCAAATGTCTGAATTCAAGCACTGTCACATATTATGTTGCTCATAATTCAGACTATGTGGTCCTTATGAGCAGGTGGTCTTCATGTACATGTTAATACTTAGACACAGAATTCAATTGAAAAATTGGTCAAGTGAAACAAGAAATGTGTTCTTAGATACCAGTTGATAGATTATCTCGTCGTGTGGGTGGTCGCTAACGAAGGATTCACTGTATTTGCTTCTGCCCACAGGCTACCTCCTGGATGTGGTGTGGCTGATGCCGACCACCACAGACTTCCCCATCCTGGATAGGTGCGACGCCTTCATGTTCTCCTCGCTGCGCCGTCTGGTGACCTGGCACCGTGCCAGGGTGACCATCGTCCTGGGGAGCGGGGTGCAGGGCGAGGACCACCCCTCCCTGGCCAACTGGAAGAACTTCATGGAGAGCCAGGTGGTGTCGCTGAGTGATGCGGAGGGCCGGGAGAGGGGCATGAAGGAACTGTTCTCTGTGATGGCCTCCCGGGCGTGGCATGGACAAGTCAAGTACATCTCCAGCAGGGTGTGTACCAGTTCTTAGCCTGGCTTCCAGGCTGTAGGACATTTTCAATCCAAACTACAATATTCAATAAATGGGTCTGGCTACAGTAGACTAACCATTCTCCATTCCTTTTCCGGCTTGCCAAAATGGAGAAGAGAGGAAAATGAAAGAGTGACTACAGGTAGCTCAATTTTTTAAAATTTGAAGTAGGAATTTCCAAAAGCCTGGAATCCGGGCTAACCAGTTTCTGCTAATTAGTGTAAACAATCACACAGGGGTTCAGGTGCATTAAGCCCCCCACTATGCAAAAAGAGCCCCTGAGGAAGGAATTCTATTTCTTGTAGGGTATGGTCCACAGCATGGTTAACAAATGTTATATACCATTCTTGTTTTTAGTAAATTGCTACCACAGATATTTCCCATGCAAGCACAAAATAAACCCGTTTAAGATCCTGCTTAAATAGTTCGGCCTTGTTTGCTAATGCTAAACCAATGACCTGACTTTTCTTCCATGACACAGGGAACAGCATTCTCCGCCTGGCCAGGGTTCAGCCTACATCGGCTGGCAGACAACAGCCATAGATCCGAGCCATTCATTGAAATCCTCAACCCATCCACCCATCCCGGCAGTGAAGCCAGCGCAAGCCAGCAGTCACTGGATGACTCCTTCCTCTGCACCCAAGACCTCAAGGTGCGTAGGATGTGTGGGGGGGAGGGGGGGGGGGGGGGGGGCATGAGGGGGTCTGCAGTGTTGTATTGCTCCGTACATTGAGCCAGTATTTTCAGTATTAATCCTTTAATCCTTTAAGCGCCAGATACGATTTTGCTCTATGTGATTTGTGAAAAATGCCAGATGTGGCATACGAGTTAAGTGCCACATGTCACTTTTGTCAAGAGTTTATCTGGCACACAAGTGTTAAAAGCATTACGAGAGCTAAAAAAAATGGAGTGTAATGTGGACTTCACTCCACCACCTACCGCCTCCCCATTCTTCTGCTTTTTTGTCTCGCCCACCGGAGGTGAAGGTCTCGCCCACCGGAGGTGAAGGCGAGACTAAGGGATCCAAATGGCGTCCGTCCGTCGTCCGTCCGTCGTCCGTCCGTCGTCCGTCCGTCGTCCGTCCGTCGTCCGTCGTCCGTCCGTCGTCCGTCACAAATGTTAAAGTTTACCTGCAAGACTCTCTTATGATCCATAACTTCACATGGGTTGCTTGGATTACAACCTAACTTGGGTCATAGATGCACTGGGGGTACCTTCATGTTATGGTGGCGTTGGAGGTCACAGGATAAGGTCAAAGGTCATTTGAGGTCATACGTTAAAGTTTACCTGCAAGACTCTCTTTTGACAAATAAATTCGCATAGGTTGCTTGGATTACAACCTAACTTGGGTCATAGATGCACTGGGGGTACCTCCATGTTATGGTGCTGTTGGAGGTCACAGGATAAGGTCAAAGGTCATTTGAGGTCATACGTTAAATTTTACCTGCAAGACTCTCTTTTGACAAATAACTTCACATGGGTTGCTTGGATTACAACCTAACTTGGGTCATAGATGCACTGGGGGTACCTTCATGTTATGGTGGCGTTGGAGGTCACAGGATAAGGTCAAAGGTCATTTGAGGTCATACGTTAAAGTTTACCTGCAAGACTCTCTTTTGACAAATAACTTCACATGGGTTGCTTGGATTACAACCTAACTTGGGTCATAGATGCACTGGGGGTACCTACATGTTATGGTGGCGTTGGAGGTCACAGGATAAGGTCAAAGGTCATTTGAGGTCATACGTTAAAGTTTACCTGCAAGACTCTCTTTTGACAAATAACTTCACATGGGTTGCTTGGATTACAACCTAACTTGGGTCATAGATGCACTGGGGGTACCTTCATGTTATGGTGGCGTTGGAGGTCACAGGATAAGGTCAAAGGTCATTTGAGGTCATACGTTAAAGTTTACCTGCAAGACTCTCTTTTGACAAATAACTTCGCATAGGTTGCTTGGATTACAACCTAACTTGGGTCATAGATGCACTGGGGGTACCTCCATGTTATGGTGCTGTTGGAGGTCACAGGATAAGGTCAAAGGTCATTTGAGGTCATACGTTAAAGTTTACCTGCAAGACTCTCTTTTGACAAATAACTTCACATGGGTTGCTTGGATTACAACCTAACTTGGGTCATAGATGCACTGGGGGTACCTTCATGTTATGGTGGCGTTGGAGGTCACAGGATAAGGTCAAAGGTCATTTGAGGTCATACGTTAAAGTTTACCTGCAAGACTCTCTTTTGACAAATAACTTCACATGGGTTGCTTGGATTACAACCTAACTTGGGTCATAGATGCACTGGGGGTACCTACATGTTATGGTGGCGTTGGAGGTCACAGGATAAGGTCAAAGGTCATTTGAGGTCATACGTTAAAGTTTACCTGCAAGACTCTCTTTTGACAAATAACTTCACATGGGTTGCTTGGATTACAACCTAACTTGGGTCATAGATGCACTGGGGGTACCTACATGTTATGGTGCTGTTGGAGGTCACAGGATAAGGTCAAAGGTCATTTGAGGTCATACGTTAAAGTTTACCTGCAAGACTCCCTTTTGACAAATAACTTCACATAGGTTGCTTGGATTACAACCTAACTTGGGTCATAGATGCACTGGGGGTACCTTCATGTTATGGTACCGTTGGAGGTCACAGGATAAGGTCAAAGGTCATTTGAGGTCATACGTTAAAGTTTACTTGCAAGACTCTCTTATCACACATAACTCATCACATGTTGCTACAATGGCAATCAAACTTGGATGATGGATGCACTGGGGGCACCTGCATGTTATTGTGCTGTAAGAGGTCACATGATAAGGTCAAAGGTCATTTGAGGTCATACATTAAAGTTTACTTGCAAGACTCTTGGTGAAGGCTTCCTAACTTGTGCACAGAATTGTGTGAGCATGTGTGAGCATTACTGATGTAGATTTAGGCAAACATTACTCATGCACATTTATGCAAATTTATTCAAAGTCACTATTTTGCACCTGATTTTGATGTTGTCTGTTTAAAGTTGCTTATTTGTTTGTTTCAGTTTTCTTTTGCGTAGCAACGGAGATCGCGATATTTCTGGTTATTTTCGCAAGTGGGCGAGACACAATATTGCTAATGCCTTGTTTTGTCTCCTTTACTTTATCATCTTTCTTAAACTCATGAGATTTTCATTGTATTTGTTTCTTTATTCATAAAAATTACTTCATTTGAAATGTTGACTATTTACAACAAAATATTTACACATCTGAGTTTTGACCAGGCTGTACATATATTTGTTTTGATTAAGAAATATAAAGCTTTTGTGTAAATTATGTTTTCAAATGTCAATGAAAAAATAATCACAAAGAGTGAGTTGCAACAACATTGCGATCAATTGCATATAACAAAAACATTGCTTCCATATTTTGCAATGCTAGTTTTTTTTTTGTATAATTATGTAATCAATCATAAGATAGATCCACACAAATAAACTATGTTCAATATTCATTGCATGTTATCCTTGATTTGCTCTTGCAAACTTTGTGTTTTGGATTTACAATTAATTGTTGTTTATTGTTCAATTGATCATAGCTCTCTGTAATACAGGGCCCATTGCATTGAAACCTGTATTTAAAGACCGCTTAAAGGGCATATACTGTACTGGGAAGGCAAAAAAGCCTTCAAAATGTAATTGTTAGCAATCTTCTTGCCAATGGTCTTAAATTCATGTATTGTCCATTTTAGAACCTTGCTGAAAGTTATTTGCCCTCAAATGATCTACATTTGGAGTAATGAGTGATTAAATCACAAATCCTCAAAATGTCCCGGCCGAACATTTTGAGGATTTAATCATTAATCATTAATTACTCCAAATGTGGATCGTTTGAGGGCAAATAACTTTCAGCAAGGTTCTAAAATGGACAATACATGAATTTAAGACCATTGGCAAGAAGATTGCTAACAATTACATTTTGAAGGCTTTTTTGCCTTCCCAGTACAGTCTATGCCCTTTAAGGGCAGTGTACAGGTTTCAATGAGAAGCACTGTGTAAGGAAAATAAAAGTGTGGTATCTAATTATGGGACAGTTATTCCCGAAACCAGGCTTGACTGTACTTATAGGTGGCCATTCCTTAAATGCTCTCCATGTAACATTCTGACTTAGTTGTTGTCATTCTGTTTTGTTTGCAGTCCAAGTACGTTGTCAATGAGACACTGGAGTTCATTCACCTCACTGACCTGTGTGAGATCCCATCCTGGTTCATTCTGCCTGGCAAATTTGAGCTGTATCCTTTTCCCGCTGTTAAGTTAAAGTCAGTATGTGGAGTTCATGATTACATATATCAATGCCATGGTATCAGACAGTATGCCCTGGTTATTGTTTTTCATGCAGTTCATGTATGAGATTGAATCCTAGAAACTTGAATAGATGACTGAAGAAAGGAGTGATTGATGGGATGAATAGATGACTGAATTGATGAATAATAAGAGAATGGATAGATTGACAAGTAAATGAATTCATGGATAGACAGTAAAACAAATGAATGGATGACTGAAAAGATTATGTATTAAATAAATAATTGCATAAATGGATGCAAGGATGACCAGAGCAAGAAACAGTCCTTGACCATCACCACAGCCGGTTGAGAGAGGAGGAGAAAAAGCAGCCCCACTCCCGGTCAGAGTTCTGGCTGCGCTATTTGAGCCATCGCCTCCCTGCGGATGGTCAGGGGGCCATCTGTCAGCTCAGCTGCCTAGAGCTGGAGGGCCCGGCTCCATCGGCCCTCACCAAGGGACTGGGCACCCAAGCCTGGACCAGCAGCAACCCCCTCCACCCACCAGGTCAGAAGAGATGTCTTGTCAATATCGTCATCAAATACAATTTTATCATTTTGTATTCTTAGGTTGTGCTAGTATGCAAAGCAATCTAGGCGTCATTCTGGTTTCAGGCATAATGCTTGCCTGTTGTCCATCTGTCCAGCCATCTGTTCAGAATCCGTTTTCTACAATGTCTCGAGAACCAATCAACAGATTTGCTTCAAGCTTGATACTAGTATGTAATGTATTTAACCAATAGAAGTGTGTCAAATTGGGGTCAAATTGGATCAAGGTCAAATGTCAATGACCTTTGCCTAAAATTCCTCCAAATGTCTCTCCTTGAATCTGTTTACGCAATATCTTGAGAACATCTGGACAGTTTCGCTTGAAATTTTTACTCATGAACACTTACCCTGGAAAATTGCCAAGTACTGGTAGTATTGTTGTACTTATATATTCCAAAATGGCAAGAAATCTTGCTACCAAATGTACTCACTTCCACTATTTCAACATAAAATGTGATTTTGTCCAGCATTCAGTGCAAGGACATAATTGCATATGATGCAGTTGACCAAACTTGAACTAGAAAATATCATTAGTACTGAAGAGATGCATTATTTATGTTTTATTTTTTTCCCCCACTAGTGCCAAATGTCCAACTGAAAGGCAAAAGGCACACATTCTTCTTCCTTGTACATGGGGATAGGAAAGGGAGATGCATTGCCATGCCATTGGTGTCCCCCCTCATGCTGAATGGAGCAGCCCATGCTATACTTGCAAAGTATGAGGAACAGGAAGATACCAATGAAGATGAAGGTATGATTAGTTCTTGAATGATAATGAATCTTGCAAATTGGATAACAAAATATTAAATGTCAATTTTAATTCACTGTGATCTTCATATTCCCTTAGTGTCATAGCCATATAAGTGGATAGGTTATTACATTGTACCGTAACTTCAGTATACCAATTCATTTTGAAACTTTAGATAAAACCTTTTCTTGTCAATAAGGGTGATGAAAGCACAATGTTTTATGTATTTACAAGTTACTAAGAGCTGTGTTTAGGATAAATGTATTACCTTTTTTAGTATGCTGCCCATCTAGATTATATACATCGAGTCTTATAACAAAGACAATACATTCTCAATATTTTCACCATACATTGCACACTGCCTTTATGAATTGAAATGGCAGATTACACATAATGACAGAATCATTTCACCCTCAAACCTGTTAGGTTTTTTGCAGCTTCCATTTTCATTTTCTCTTTATTTTATATATACAGTGAATGTTTATATTTTATGATTATGAAATAAAACCCATTTTGAATTGAATTTTTTTTAAAATCCTAAATGACTGAGAATTCACCCCAATCGTATCATTGCTATCTACTCAATTGTGGCTTAGTGGCGGTAGTAGAGTCTGCCAGGGAGGTCCTGGATTCAATACCCATGATGAGTGGACGTCAGCTCTGTGAGGAGGAAGAGCAGCTAGCCAGAATACAGATCAAGGCCTTAGCCATCATCTTAGGTAAGACACACTCTGTTATGTCTCCTCCACAGAGTGCTGGTAATTGGTTCATTCATTATCTGTGCTTCAGGCTTATTTCATCATGTTTATTTTATACAGTGTGTCCCAGAAAAAAGGAAACCAAGGTTCTGTGTTATTTCTCTAGTTGACTGAAAAAAATTATGGAATATTATACACATCATTAGAAAGCATGGTGTTTCTTCTTTCATTTGACACCTCACATGATAGATAAGAGTCATGCGTTGAGGAGCAACAGGTGCTTAAATATAATTGTCAAAATCAATTTACGCAGGACAAATGGTCAAAATTTGTAAGGAAGCATCAATGTAGTGCAAACAACATTCATTATTCTGCTCAAAACGTTTCTGACATCGAGCACTTGTAATTGCTTGAAACCAGTCATGCGTGAACAATTCATCATGAATTTGGTACCAAACGAAAGAAGATACTTTATTCTCAATATTGCTGTTATTTTGTAATAATGTGATATTTTATGATTACGTTATCGACCTCGAAAAACGGGTTTCCTTTTTTCTGGGACACACTGTATAGACACCTGTAGAGATGAACATGTTAGCTTTTAAAATTTAATCAAAAGAGAATATGGCTACAGTTGGTAGGCAAAAAAATCAAATGTCAGGTAGGCATATAGAATTAAGAACTTGAAGCCTTAAGAAGTAAGTGCCAATCATTGACGGAAGGCAACACTTAGTGAAAATATATTCTCTTTCTTTCTTTGACTCCCCCCCCCCCGCCCCCTTCCTTTCTTTTTACATGTGAAACATTCTACGATTCCTCACATATTCATATGTGCGTGCTTTTGTAATGCTTTTGTCAAAATATGTAAGCATTGTATCCATTGTGTTTATTGTATTCTTTTTATGAAAGTATATGAATAAATTTGAATTAAAAATTAATAGTTGTTTTTACTTTTTGCCTAAAGATAAAATTAGGAGTGAGAGCTTGGAGATCACAGTGACTCCATACCTCCTGGTGTTCCTCTTCAACTACATGAGACGGGAGTACCGTGACAACCGCATCAGCGAGGGCACACTAAGTCATGTCGCTACCCTAGGAAGGACCCCCTCCTCCCCCACCCCAGGGATAGTAACCTCTCCCACACCCCACCCCGAGGAGCATAGCAGGCAGGGGGGTGAGATGAGGAGGACAGAGGAAGGGGAGGGGACGGTGCAGGTGCAGGGGGATGGAGGAGGCAGTGAGGTGCATGGGGAAAGAGAGGTGGGAGGGGAAGAGGAAGCAAGGAGTCAGATATCATCTAGTGATGCTGGAGCGATCAATCTGAGGGATATACCGACAGGTGAGGAAATTGCCTTGGAAATAACATTGTGCTACATAGCGTCCTTTGCATGGCTAGGTTACTTATATAATTATTAATATAAGCCAATAAAATGCAAAAATCTCATCCGTGGACTGAATTTTTTGTTTTTATGACAGTGACAGTATTTTATTATGATGTGTTTCTTTGATATGTCTCCTACAACCTGACATAACACAGTGTCCTTCCAACTAGGTGTATGCTTAAAAAAAAAGAGAGAAAAAAAAGAAGAAGACGAAAAGAGAGCACTGTGTTTTCTGGTTGTCCATACACTTTCATCTGTCTTTTGGGCAGACCTAGACATTTGGTAGAAACAAGCGTTTGTTGAGTAGGACTGTCTGCCTTCAGTAACCTTGATTTCAGTTTCCATTTATGGTTGTGATCTTAAGATGTACGTGTTTGGTTGTATTTTGTTTGTTTCCATGGTACAGAACTAGACCAGAGTCCTTCAGAGTGGATGGAGCGGGAGGTCTTACAGAACCGGGAGTCCATCAACACTCGACTCAGAAGACTCAAATCTGATGATCTCATGCTTAAAGGCATCACTGTGCCTCCCCCACTTGATACCAACAGTAAGTTACTGTTAATTAGTGGTATGATGGCAATTGATTAAAGTTGACTTTTTTTGCCAATATCATTGGGTCTTTGATTATTTCAAGTCTTTGGAAGAATCAAGTAAAAATAGATCATCTTCTCTTCATTTTTTCCCCTTTCGTTTTGCTAAGCAAACATTAAAAAGACATTTGTATATAGAGCCAAGCTTTTTCCTACAAGGGTAGTTCCATAGGTCACACCCCTGCCCTGTCTGTGAGGCAATCTTACCGTCACTGGTAAGGGCAGGATCTCAACTCTTTAAAGCCCAGTCATTGACTGCATTGCAAAAAACGTATGCCAGACGTACAGCAAAATTGCTAATCAGTACTTAGACATTTCTTGTCCTTCTCTTGAACAGTAGCAGAGATGATATTTGTCAACACATCATCTGATTTAGCAAATTTTATAGTTTGTTTGGCATTAGTGTATGTAATCTGGTCAGATGTAACTGGGGCCTTCACATGCAATGTTTTGTTTGAGCTTTTTTATTTGTAACACCTCTGTCAATCTCTTTAGCCTATTTCATGCCACTGCTAAGAAAAACATCTTCATCACTTGTCCATTTAGGTCCTGTGTTGATCTGGAGAAAAATTAAACGTTCCTTCATAAATCTTATTGCTGTATGTATCCAGCAATTACCCTTAGCGCCAAGGAGTTCCTGAGCCACTTCAAGCCCAATGGTCAGCCGAAACGGGAGGACCTCGTCCTTGCCCAGACATCCACGTCCAGACACAGTCCTCGGACACGGTCAGCGGCTGCTGGACATCACTCCAGTGTCCCCACCACAGAAGAGCTGGTCAAAGCAGACTTCCGCACCTCAATCAAGCTTAAGCACCATGGCATCAAGTGAGTTCACTATGCTTGCTTACTTAGTTTGAGTGATATCCCTACTTACAATGCTTTTATTATGCTGAAATTGTTCAGTCATACCTGTTTAGAAAGAAACCAGTCATAAAATGTTAACATGTTATAATGCATAAACAATTTTATTTAAGACACTCTTACTAACTCATTATTAAAAGTAAAGCCTTGAACATTTATGTCATTACTCTACGAGTAGCATGCCATAAGATTAAATCTCCTACTTACCTAGGTGTCATAAGGCAAGAATATATATTCATTATTCATTTAGATCAAATGGCTTCTAGCGCTGACAACAGCTGCTCTGCTAATGTAAAGCCAGGGTAACGATGGGACAAGAAAAGTGCTGTATAAAAGTGAATAATTATTATTACATGTTTGTTTCAGTTACTGCCTGGAGACACCGGATGGCCAGAGTATAGACCGGCGCATGGTACAACTCCAGCAGCGATGCGTGCGGCAAGAGATGAACTGTACCTTCATGTCCCACCAGAACTCAACCCTCTCCATCCGCACCAAGAGGAAGCTGTCAGACACATCATCATCGGACGGACTCAAGGTATTAACTCTTTAAGTGCCACGTGTGAATTTATTCACAAGTAATACACACACACACATCCCACTAATCTGGCGCTATGAGGAAAGAAACCCATATCATTATTTCTGTTTTCCCTTACAGTGGCAATGGGAGGATGCCTTTTCTTAATGACCCTATTCCACACAGTCTATTTGTGAGAATTACGTTGGCCTGTATGCAGTGGTTTAACTTCCTGAAAAAGAAATGGGTTGCTAGTGTCTTGGTTCTGATTTGTACCATAAACATACAAAATATTTTCTCTATCTTTCATTTGATAATACCTTTTATTACTCCTACACCTTCTGCTTTGTGGATAAACTTTTAGGCTAAAGTAAGGAAGCTGTCAGCATCAGTGAAGAAGAAGCCTTCTGTTCCCACAAGACAGTCGACGCCAAGGAAGGCAAGCATGACGGGAAGAAGAACACGGACTCCTGGCAAAGGTCCCACCCCTCAAGGGAGCACAACACCAAGGTCGCGGAAGAAACGTCCACGGAAAAGCTCGTCAGGGGGGCTAACGCCAAAGAGGTAATTACTATGATTCGTAGGCGTGCATAAACATAATATTCAATCATCAATCAAGTGAGGGAATACTCCCAAGATCCAGGGATAGGTTCCCTCCAGCGACCCTAGTCTTTCATTAACCACGGCGGGATCTTGAGTATCATGGAGACTGGTGTCCATTCATAATGAGTCATTAATAGTATCCTGGGTCTCCTTCTTTATGCATATCCATGAAGGGGCTACCATAGTATGGGTTATATCTGAGTGTAAGGTCACCTTAGGATGTTGTTGTTAAATTGTTATTGTACACAGGCCCTGTCTTGCTTCAAGATGGTCGAAACTGTTGTCCTAAATCCCCTACTAGGTTTTCTCCTAACTTTATTCAAATTTATACAAAGCAGAACGTTAGGAAAATTGCTATTACAGAATACTTGTATGAAAGGAGTTGGGAGAATATTTAGGACAGCCAATCCCTTTCCTAAGCCATTCATAACACATGCAAATAGACAAGCAACAGTCATCTGAGTAGGCGTACATGCATCATTGATGTGGATGTACATATCTGCGATTCCACACTTGTAGGAGAAATCCTAGGGGAAAGTCCTGATGTGATTTCTTTATTGTGATTGGCTCTTCATGAATAAAACACTACTCTCCATTGCTCAGGGAATGTCTAATTGGCATGGTCAAACTCTTACCTAATTCGCTTTAGGTGGTTCCTAGGAAGACATTTTGGAATATTAAGTTTGCTTCTCCTCGGCAATGGCATGGTCGAACCCTCCTTAACGCGCTGAAGAGCATCGTAGGAGGACATTTTGGGAGAAAAACTAGGAAAAAACCCTAGGGTCATAATATGGTAAAGCACATACTGATAACACCATTTCATTTGGATGCGATATATAAATGAAAACAACTATTTTTCTCCATTTCTAGAGCGAGGCGGTCAACCCCAGTCAAGACCCAACCAGAGAAGATGACATCCCCTCGCAGGTCAGCCCGGAAGCTGGTCAGAGAACAGCAGTCGTCGTCCACATTTCTCTCTCCTTCATCTTCCACACGTATTCCAACCTCAGCAAGGGTGTCGTCAACGCCATCAAGGTCCTCATCAAAGAGAACAAAGACAGAACTGAAAGACAAAGACTCAGAAGCGCAACCAGAGAAATCAAGTGCTAGTTCGCAGTCCAGATCTGAGAGACATAAGATGGTAAGGGTGTGTTTCATCATTTTAGTATTAGTACAGTTTGAAATGTGAGGTTGCGATTCCAAGGTCAGAGCCTAAGCCTAAGGATGTGTTAATTGTGCTTATAAATGTTCTTTGGAGCTGGTTGTATCAATATTACGATGGATGTAGCGCATTTACATACAAAACCATATTCCACAATTAAGAGAGAAAAATTCACACTCTACAAGTCATACTTGTCAGTGTGAAATGTCCCATACATGCATATTCATTAGATTTCAAAGTAAATATTAATAACATGTAATTTTTCATGAGGGAAAAAACACATTCAGCGTTTTATGTATTGCAAAAGCTTCTTTGCCAATGTGTAAATATTAGACAGATTTCAGGTACAATGAAATCAGATTGATATATGGGTGTATTGAATGTCTATCAAATCGCTTGATTAACTGTGGTATGAGAAATAAAGTCCAAAATATCGTCTGTCCATCCCTTACAGAAACTGCGGTCGATTGTAGAGGAAACGCTGAAGACAAAAGGCATTGACTCTACTCACCCGTGCTTCAAAGCATGTGTGACCCGGCTATACACACAGACCAAGATGTTTGTCAAGGTAGGTGTGGTACACATGTACATGCTTCCACAGTCTAACGACCGAGTTGCCAATTTGCCTCCAAAAATTGTCAGTTTGGGTATCATTTTTTTGGTATCATATTCCTAATTTTCTTATTAGTGGTCTGGATTTCCTCAAGCTTTATTGCTTTACATTTTAGATTTTTCTGCTTCTATTGTGAATGACTTATTTTGGGGCTGAATACCCCTTTAATGCTATTTATGACAGCACTGAACTTTTCTAGTTCTGTATAAGTAAAATGTTGCCTTGTGCAGTAATGCAGGGATATTCAACTGACGAGTATTTAAGCTGAGATTTTGTCAGCATGGAATATTAATTTAAATCAAATGAAAGTAATGCATGCGTGGAAGCATATTTCTCGTCTGCCTGCAGTGGAACTGCTGTAGTCTTCTTTTTGCAACTTTGACGAGAATTTTTTCTTGACAAAACAATTTACTCACTCTAAGGAAGATTCACTGGATGAACCTTTTGATGCCAAACAAACTGCTGCTTTGCGGGATTTGTGTTTTTAATAATGGTATTTATAAAGAAGCACACCAATGGCACATAAAGCGCGATCACTTGTTCACATTGAGAGTTTGATCCCCTGTTTCGTTTTGTTTTATCTCCAGGACTTGAAGTCCTCCAAGGGACTGTATGAGGAGATGAAGAAGATCGCAGAAGCCAACGCAGATTTCGTCATCAGTTTTGAGCAGAAGAGAATGGCTGCAAAGTCATAACACATACCCGCAGCTGCAGTCAGGCAGCACAGGCTGTATTCACCAAGCACTATCTGTCTGCTAGATCCGTCCAACTTCCAAACAATCTTGTCATATTTCCAACAGAAACAATGGTCTGTTATGATAGATTGATCTTCTCCAGGAAAGAGATCCTTTTGAATTCTGATGTGGGAGTACTTGTTATTCTTCATACCGCATGTAAGAAAAAGTCACGCATGGACACTGGTGATTTTGCAAGATCATGGAGTTCACACGTTCCACGCCTCATTCTCTGAAGATGGAGTTTAACTTAAGTAGGTATCATTGTCCATACTGCATATGAAGGAAGGTTCGTCCCATGATGTGCCACACAGCCATATTCAGAGGTTTTTGTGCACTCACGTCTACTTTGGTCTAGTGTTAGTAGTTGAAGAGACTGGAAGCAGACGTGACTGCAAAATTGTGGGATGACTTTTCCTTTATATGCGGGATGGACAATTATAGTTAAATAGTTAAAAGGAAGACTCCAAATACCCTGGCCTGATTACCATTAAACTCAAATCTCTTTACTGGAGAAGGCCAACAAGACCCCGTATGTGATTTGATTATTGATGTTATCAAATGAAGAGCTAGATATAAACCAAAATTAATGCAGGACGATATTACAAGGGAATGAAGTCCCTTTTTAAGTGGAATTGTACTTGATTTGTAAACAAATTTATTTGATTCATGATACATGTATTTGGTACCCAATATTATTTGTGTCTGATATGTACGGTACTTGAGATCATTCAAGGATATAAAGTGAACGTTAAGATTTGTGACTAAATCATTTGTGTTTAAGACATCAACTACTGCCTTCTGTTTACATGATAACACATTAGTATGAAATCTAAAGTGATAAAGTATTCAAAAAAATATGTAAAAGAAATGGGCATAGGCCTATTTGCCTATTTTCACAAAGGAGTTTTAGATGTAAAACATAGTTTAAGCAAATTTTTGCTCAGTTTAGTGCCTACATTAAAAAAAGGTCCAATGATGCATTGTGCATTTGATGAAGGGCGCTACTTACTATGGTTTCAACCTCTGCTTAATTCAATTTTTTTTTTAATGTGTTTAAAGCATAATACTCATAGCATAAGCATAATAATCATGGATTGAGTGCCATACGCCAAATGCACACATTCAGTGTTGGACCTTTTTAAAGTGTAGGCGCCACATCAAGTGCACTTATTTGCTTATACGCCATGAAATCTACTTAAATCATGGTTTGAATCTAACATCTATATAAGGGCAAGTTATTGACACTTGGCATATAAAAATAACCAAAGAAGCATCTGCTAATGTTGTGAGAGGGCAGCATGAAGGAGAGACTAAAAACATGGAAAAGGAAAAAATCTTCTTTTGATGGTTAATGACCTATTTACCTTATTGATGACCAGTGGAAAGTGTGTACTACATGTATTTATGTGTTGTGTCCAAACAATGTATTAACAACAGAACATGCATTTTGATATGATTTGTAAAACATCTCAAATGTGTAACTTGACAAAATAAAGATGATCTTGCAAAAGTACATTTATATTGTAATTGTCTCATATTCCTGTCTTGTTGTATTGCTTTACCAAAACAAAAGTGTATTCATACATGTACTTGCAGCTGCATTGAAAGTAAAAGCCATCTGTATACATGTGTATTAAGATTTTTATTTCAGAGTAATTTAATTTGATGATCTCTAAACATTAAACACATATATTCTCTAACTCTTCTCTCTCTCTCTCTCTCTCTCTCTCTCTCTCTCTCTTCTCTCTCTCTTTCTCTTATTCTCTCTCTCATCCTCTCTCCTCTCTCTCTCTCTCTCTCTCTCTCTCTCTCTCTCTCTCTCTCTCTCTCTCTGTCATTCTCTCTCTTATTCCTCCACCCCTACATCCAATCCATAGAACTATATTTATGATCCAATCATACCAACCAGGTAACAACTACCATACACTGATACATGTACAGTTAATTTTCATCCTTTACCATAATTTCAGCAGAATTTACAACCTTTTTTGTTTTGTATATACATATAACAGGCATGCACATGGGAATAGGAGTCATATTGAAGGCTTGTGAAAAAGATGAAATAAACCATTGTCTAGCAATGGTGGTCCAAAGTGTTACCTTATAGCTAGTATGATTGACAGGTCTACGATGAGAGAGCGTGTTTATGTGGAAGGATCCACAACTTGCCCCCCCCCCTCCCCCCCAAAAAAAAATGCTTCTATGAATATAGAATTGTACAGTTTAAATGATTATTCTCTCTTGTTCGTAAATCGAGGAATGATAGAAATTGGCGGAGGTGTTGCACTTTATACATGTATAAAAAATAACTTGTGTTTCAAATTGTTACCTATACAGTACATGTACTTGTACTACTGATGAATATGAAATGATGTTTGTTGAAATTTGTCAAAAAAAAAAACATCTTTAGATGTAGGTTGCGGATATCGACTGCCAGATAAAAATGTTTCACACTTTAATGAAGAAATAAATAGTGTTTTGGAAAGTTAGGAATATGATATGGCGAACACAGTCAAACAAAGGATTTGGGGGATATTTAACTCCATTCAGACAATTTTGCTAATATCGTGAACTTACTTGTACAGTATGCGTTAACCCCTTTTTCTTTCTGATAATTTCAGTTAAAGATACCATACCATAAAAGTCAGTTTTCGGAAAGAGCGGATTTTTTAAAACAACCAGACATCTCCGACATAAAAATGGACAGAAACTCGCACATTCCGAGGCCAAAATCAATGGCGAGGGGAAAACTTCACCCAACGACAGTAGATAAACCACAAACAATGAGGTAATCCTTTTTTTGTCATGTATTGGTTATTCCATGTCAGTTGTTTTAGTCTGTACGAAATTACGGGTCACTCAGTCCCATGCGTTTCTTATGCTGTAAGTTGTAATGTGACGCCGTTACAGTCTGTACAGCATAATCTTAGTAACTTAGACCATGCATAGACAAGTACAGGTACGTCATTGTGGCTGCCATGGACATAATGTGAAGCTAGCATTTCCGAGCTGTATATCATGACCTAATTGAAAAATCACTAATTTCATTGCAGTTAAGGGAATTGAGAAAATCATTTTGCAACGAGATTGATAAAGGCAAGACTAATGTAAGAGCCAAGGACGACAAATCACAAATAACAACAGTTGCTGGTTGCTTCATTCTTCATGTTTGTTTAGATTCTTGCATAATTGTGTCATTTATCATGTTCATGAAATGTGGAAAGCTGTATTTTACAGGAATACAGGTGTTGCACGTGTACAATATGGTAACTTAAGAAACTTAATTGTAAACAAGGAACTGCCGAACTGGATAGTAGAAGTGATGTAGAACTTTGAAGTATAATTGGCAAAGTGCCAAAGTGTAATGTGACCCATGAATCATGGATAATTCTGGGTTATATTCTCCAAATTGATGATGAGTTTCTTCAGTCACTCACTCACTGCAGTCATTGGATTGGGGAAGATATTGCACATTATCAAGAAGGGTTAGTAGTGTATTTCTCCCTGAAATTTTAATTTGAGTCTGTCCTCGCTCAGTGATAATGTAGGTCTATCTGTCTTTTCTTTTGTCATTGACTATTGATCAAATGGCAAGCGATATTCGAAGATGAGGCAAGATTTCTGCCAAATGTGGAAAATGTGCCAAAGAGTAATGTGACCCATGAATCATGGATAATTCTGGGTTATATTCTCCAAATTGATGATGAGTTTCTTCAGTCACTCACTCACTGCAGTCATTGGATTGGGGAAGATATTGCACATTATCAAGAGGGGCTAATAGTGTATTTCTCACTGAAATTTTAATTTGAGACTGTCCTCGCTCAATGATAATGTAGGTCTATCTGTCTTTTCTTTTGTTATTGACTATTGATCAAATGGCAAGCGATATTCGAAGATGAGGCAAGATTTCTCTCAAATTTTCTCGCTTTATCTTTCATCACTAAGTCTACCTTTAGATTACATCAGAAACCACTTAAAAAGAAAAACTGTTAATACAGTTTAAAAATCTAGCCCGGTATCCACAGCAAACACATCCTATCACGTAAGCCCATCCTGTTTTGTTGCCTCAGACATGTACCGTTTGCTTGTCTGTTTGATGTGCCCTCTGATAACTTCAGTAAACATATTATTACAGCATCTGTTGGACATTCATAACTTTTCAATCAGCTCTTGTCTTATTTTTCTCAAATGTTCACAAAACTGCTTTTCTGATAACTGAAGCTGAAGCATCCTTTGAAGTATGCGGACTGGACCTCTCCAATGCACTAACATGATGTCCCCCTTCTCATTTGTAGTTATTCACAACTCAAAGTTGAGGTGACGGCTCTCCAAACAGAAAATGGAAACCTGAAGCAGGAGTTCACCAGGATGCAAAGAGGATTGTCATCTTCAAAGGTATCATGTTTGTCTTAAATCTTGGATAGGGAATTGATAACTTGGAGAGTGTATTATATTGTTGGACATGAAAGGCTTATGAGTTAAATCATGTGTGATGTAACTATGTTTACTGTACTTTCCAAGCATCAAAGAGTAACTTCATCTTCAAAAGTATCATGTCAAAAGTTCTGTCTTTATTTTGGAAAGTGAATGATCGAAAATTAATAGCTTGGAAATTGTATTGTATTGTTGGTTATAAAAGCTTGATAAGTCGAATCATGTGTGATGTACACATGTAACTGCCCCCCACCCCCCATTTTTTTTTTTTAAGTCTTTAATAATGAATTATTGGAAATGGATAACATGGATAGTGTATGTTGTTTTTTTTTTTTTTTTTTTTGGGGGGGGGGGAGGGAGCATAAAAGCTTGTAGTCAAGTAATGTGTGAGGTAAGTAACAATGATTACTGTTCTCCCCAATAAACTAAATCTATGATATTATTCATGAAAAATTCTAAGAAGCTTGTAATGCTTCCTATTATAAGTCAATAAGCAATAAGACAACGAAGTGGCCAGATGGCATTATGTTTCCGTGTTATTCATTTATCCGTCCGTCCGTACATCCGGATCCCATTCATTCGATAACCAATCCAAGACTTGAAATATGTACCCTGTCCTGTGGCACATCTCCACTTCCTTAACCACTGGGAGTACCCTACTACTGACCCTCCTGGAACCAGACCTGGGGCCCGTATCACAAAGAGCTACAATTGATTGTACGATCGATAAATCAATCGTACGACTCATCTATTGACCGTGCGATTGATATCGATCGTAAATCTGTATCACAAAGAACCTACGACCAATATTGATCATAATTTGTAATCAATATCGATCATAGCTTGTGTGGATCTATCATAACTATTCATAACTATATATGATTGATTGCAAAATCATACATAGATTTGGACTTGCAATAAATAACAGTGATGAGTTGTGATACGGTGAGTTGCAATAGATAGCTACTTTACAATTGATTGCAAAGTTGCTATAGATAGCAACTCGCCCTTTGTGATACAGAGCCCAGGTCTGTGTTTGTGGCAGTATGCCCATGAGTAAATCCATTTTATTTGACACCTTTGTGTCATTATATTACATTGAAGCCAAGTTTGGAGTCTTTGGACCTATATTATACTATCTGTATCAATGTGATGCAACTATAACTCATATAGCAAGGCCTAACCTGCCTTCCAGGCTGTAGGTCGTTTTTTTAGCCTTTGTTATTAAACGAAATGGTCTGGCTGCTACTTTTGATTGTGGATTAATAATGTCTTACAGCCTGAAAGCCAGGCCAACCTAAACCCAGATGAGAATCAATATAGCAGGGTTCCCAGCCCATGAGGGAAATCAGGGAAAAGTTAGGGAATTTGATTAAAAATGCCTCAAATCAGGAAAAAGTCAGGGTATTTTGCTTGGCCCCCAAACCAAAAGTAGTCAGTCAGACTCTGCTATATTTTGCTGCATATCAAAACAACATCCATTTGATGACTGGCTATGGTGGCATTTTAGTGTAGTCTCTTTGACTGCAATACAATTAGTTTTATACTGCAAATTGTTCACTGTAACAACATAGAAAACATGTGAAACTGGGAATGAGTTGAAATATTTTTCATGGAATTTTGAGACTTGATCAGAGAAAAATCAGGGAAAAACTCTTGAAATGCGGAGAACCCTGATAATGACCAGGGAACATGGAAGAGTAGTAGTGAGAGAGTGTTACACAAATTGCCACTGAGTGTTTTCTCTCATACTCATTGCAGACTGCTGTGAAAGAGCTCCGGAAAGAAAACAAGGAACTTCAGCTGAAGTTAGAAGAGGATGAGAAGCAGTATAAAGGTAAAATAGGAATGAGATAGAAGAGTTAGAAAAGGATGACAGAGTGAAAGGAGTGGTAGTAGTTGTAATAATAATCATGGCAATTGTTCAGTAGCATTTACAGCTGAAGTGTAGTTTATGAAGGACAGGATTTTCAGTGAACAAGAATAAGCATAACAAACAATGAATGCTGCACTGCAACAAAAAATAATCATTTGATAGCGTGCAGTACATATAGTACCTCACTGTAACAAACATGACGTCAATATAGAGCATATTTACAGCAGCTGTATAGCTGTGGAAAAAATGATAATGATGATGATAGTATGACTGATATTTATAACCATCATACTGGTAGTTTGTTACCACTGTTTATCTATAAGCATGGCTAAAATATAGATTTGAGCTGATATACAAACTTTTTAAAAATTTATTTGTGATATTTACTATAGCCCTTGTAGAATGTCAGAAGACAGGCACAGTCTATTTTTTTTTAAAGATTTTTTACTTTTATTCAGATTCTCATAATTCATAATTTTACAAAATGATATAAAGAGAAACATAGTTGTTCTTGCAGTATAAACATAGTACATTGTCTCGTAAATGTTAAGCACAAAGGTATTTAACAAAATATTTTCCATAAGTATCCAAACTAATATGGTACATAGTGCAATTGGTATGTTCGTGCAAACAAAATACTGCCATCTTCAGCTGTAATGTTGCCAACTAGTTTGCCAATAATATTAGGAGCAGTGACACATTGTGTTTCATAATTCCATAGAGCTACATGTATACAAAGAGCGCCATCTTGTGTGCATTTTCAGAATACCACCCTGATGGATGTAAGCACTTTGGTACAATGCCTTTTTACTTTGTAAATTTAATCATGTCCCATCAAAAGTCCATTGATATGTATGTAAGGCTGGCCTAAATGCACATCTTTAAAACACTGTGCTCATTAGTGCACCCTGAAATTAAGTAGGTTTTGATAAAAGAAAACACATGAATGAAACATATTAGTGAAGCTTGGATGAATATCCATCAAAGGATAAGAACGTTATGAGCTTTTGAAATTTCAATTTTGTGATCACATACTTTTTCTCTTTTTTCTGTTTTTGACAACAGAATGATTTTTTATTCATACAGGTGTGTGTTTAAAAATGTATTAATGGTTTATCAAATACACATGTAAAATTATGTAGGTATATCCTATTAAGAAAATGATGTTTCACCAAGCTGTTCGTAAGCTATTAATTACTTTATGCACGACTGGTGACCCTTCCCTGTGCTAGATGAGATACCCCAATGTGCTCCTGTTGTAATATAGTGGGTGTTGATTTTTAACAATCCTAATCAAATTTGACAAATCATGAACTTTGATGGCCTTTTCCAATACTTGTTCAAAACAAAAATGGTAATTTATAAATATCTGATTTTAACTTTAGCTGATGGGAATCAAAATCAATGAGAATCTGATTTAGCACAGGAAAGGGTCACTAGTCAAGTGTTAAGAACAGCTTGGTGAAACATCCCCAGGCAAAATACTGCTCCATGTGATTTTATGAGCTGTATCAATGAGAACAAACAAGCAAACATGCCACATAAAGAGTTGAAAGCTGCAACTTGAATCAAGAAAGAATGTCTTTGGAAAAGGCATTTCCTTAGATTATTGAGGTAATTTTACAAATTTTGAGTGCATGAGTATTTGAGTGCATGCATCAGTGACTGCTATTTTTCTTTAATATGCAGAGCCATCTATATACAGAATTGGGCCAACTCGTTTTAGATAGGTAATATCATGGTGCATCTTCTTTTATGTGTGTGCCCAACAAAGCAACACGCACCATGTTGTTACATATTGAAACCGAGTTAGCCATTGAACTCTGTATAGATGGCTTTGCTACTATCATGGAAAGAGCGCCATCTTTAGGCCATTTATAAATAAAGTCTATAGATGTGTAATGATTCTGGCTCTAACTCTTTTGCCTAAATGAATATTCTAACTTCAATCTAATTCCACATAAAAAATGAAGCAGTTGGAAAAAAAATGAAGCTAAATTGCAAGCTTTCTTTTCCACTCTGGCAAAAAAACCCTCCATTATTGATCGATGATAGTGCAATTGGCATGGTAACAAATGAATCAATGATGTGTGATGTGTTCTGCATCCTTTCTCAAAGAGAATAATTTGCAAACAAACAATCTGTAAATTTCCATATTAGAGGCAATTATCATTCTGATCCATGGGCATCTACGTAGTCGGAGTAGATGGATAGTTAAGCAAATTCAAATAAATGATTCATGTGGCTATGAACTTTTTACATCTATGAGAATCCTTCTTGATCAATTGGGATAACATTTTGTAGCTTAATTTTTGACCATTTTTGTGCCAGATATTATGCTGATCTACTGATTTGTTTGTATTACTGATTCCAACAAAATTCAAGAGCTTTAATGTTTTTTTTCTATTTTTCTAGAAACTGTGAGTGCATGTCAGGAAGAAAAGCTGAAAGTAGTAACAAATCTGGAGACAAAACTGTGAGTATAAAAGAAACAATTCAAATGAAATCTTGAATTCTCAGGGCAGATTACAATATGCAGGTTTCATAAATAGGTAATGTTGTGAAAAGGGTTTTGCATTTATAGAAGGGCATTGCTTGCAGTAGATTGAGGCTAACTTACATCACACTTACTCAAACAAACAGCATATAATTACAGAGATGCCAGCACTAATATATGTATGCTCAAACTTGTTCTTAAAACTCTCAGTACCATCCATTGATAGTATCTTGTCACTTCTTACATATCTGTATTGCATATGATAGTGAAAGAGTTAAACATTACGCCGAGATTGAGCAATGCACTTGGGTATTGGCCCCAGGTGGTGTAAAACCCCGGCCTGTGTGATGTGAAGTACAGCCCATTCATCGTGTCTCCCATTGCGAAGGACCATTGATCGTCAATCACGTCCACAATGCGTGCTTCCCCTAGCAACGGGGACAGCAGCACCTGGCTCCGAGTATCCCGCTATACACGAGCGGACAATGGGGCATGTGCTGGATTTGCAGTGAAAGAAGGAACAACAAATTGTGCCCATGCTTCATCGTATCTGCCCTGTGATGAGCTAAATCTATAATTCATGCCCCCCCCCCCCCCCCCCCCCTCTCCTCCTGCCAGTTTGTTTGGGTATTGTGTTCAACAGATCAATGGTTGTTAATGCAAACAATCCTCAAAGGTACGCCTCTGGGTGTTTTGTCCTGTGATCCACTGGGATATTTAGAGGTGGGTCTTTACAAAATCATTCTCTCTACATGTTTAGATATTTAACCCAACATATTATAATTATGTATCACTACAAAGGTGTTTTCTTAACCTTATAACTCATATAACTCAGTGTGCAATATGAACATGTATCTTCAGAGATGTTCTTTCAATCTTGTATAAAACATCTTCAAAGTTATCCTCCCAAACTTTACAAAACATGTAACTCTATCTCTACACAGCTACTCTCTCAACCTTATAGAATGTACTGTATAACCTAATATACAATTATAACATATATGCTATATCATTTCAAGCTGTTCTCTCAACCTTGGAGAACACATAAGTCAATATGCAATGATAACATATCTCTTTAAAGCTTTGAGGCCATCTCACTATTTACTGATACATGAAGTTGAGGTTTCACAATTCAATGAAAGCATTACCCGAGTGGGGTTTGTTAGAAATATTATGCATAGATGTATCACAAGTCATTTGTGACAAAATAAATTCTCATGTTTCATGACAATGATTAATACTTGAGTTGACACTTGTGTAACACATATTTCCAGAATCTAACACTTCCTTACAACACCATGTGTTATATATAAACTCTTGAGGAACTTTAAAAAAGACATTACAGAATATATCATGCTGCCGAAATGTATTCAAATGCAATAAAAGTGAGATTACATGTATGTCAATAGTTTCTCATAGAGGCAGTGCAGGTTTTGAAAGAACAGAAAGAATTACTGGAGATTAAACCTGATTTTTTTTCCTGCATGGAATGTTTTTTTTCAAGACCTTTAAAACAGGGTAGCCCTTTGGCAGGAACAAAAAAACTTATTAAAAAACACAGAAAATTTAAGATAATACTGTATATGAAATTCCCTCCCAGTCACAGAAGTGGAAGCTGACTTTCTGACTGAGCGGGATTATATTTATTGCTAGATTTCGAGTAGCTTTTGGATGGATCATCTAAAACCTATAGCCTAGACACCGGAGACCCCAACACGCAATAGCGCACATCACAGCTTTTCTCAGCGTACAGCAATACGTTGAGGGCATGCTTTGCACCCCTGGCCAATACACACAGCATTGCAATACCGTCTATGAATGTTGAGCATGGTTGGTATGTTTCAAACGTGAACAGGTGAAGTTTTTCACTTCTTCTGAAAAGGTTCGTGAAGATGTGACTGTGCGATTTCATACACGTAATTGTTAGGATAGATTGCTGAATCCTACCGAGTTTCATGACTTTTGCAAATGGGCTACCTGTCTTTAAAGGTCATTGCCATGGGCTATTGGCTATTGCTATCCACTCACAATAGATTTGTAAAATTTGATTTACTGGTAGTTAGATCTCTTAAGATGAAAGAGCAAACTTGTGTTTAAAGTCTCTTGTGAAGTTGAGGGAAAGATGTGAGACATCATCAGGGGCCTGTTTCTGCATTAGAATGCCAGTGACATCTCACTTAAAACTCATGCTAGTATTAATGATGCTAAAAAGGTTTCTAGAAGAGAATGCTAAGTCGGATATCAGTGACATCTCGTGTATCGATACCGTATCGGAATTTTCAGACAAATTGATAGCCTTTCTCACGAAACTCCGCTATAGTGGATAAAATATCAGGTTGAAATAATTTTGTTAAATATGGGGCGAAGTATTGCTTAAAACGTTGATTAGTCTATGGCTCGATGTGTAACACATCATTTCCACAAATATTGTTGTGATATCAATCTCTCATTTTCTTCTGTTATATCAATTCATCAATTTTCTTTCATGCTTTCCATTTTGGTCATATCTGTTTTGAAAGATATCATTTTAATGATAATCTACGCAAACATGCCATTCTTAAAATACATGTCTGAATATTGAAGAGAGGAGTTATCACATGCATGTGTTGATATTTACAACTGATGTAAAAATCTCAATCACACGTAGACTTAATCATTCAAAAATAAATAAGCGAACACGAGTGAATGCTCGAATGATACTCAACATTTTGAAATATTTGTTAACCTTTTTCATGAATCTCGCCTTAATGGAGTGATGTTAGACAAGAAAACGCCTTTCCCCGCCACAGCTGATTTAATGTTTAACGAATTCTGACAAAATGCAGCAGAAATATCATACAACGCGTAATGCAAATTTATTCACTTTTCACAGTCCTAATTACGCAGTTCATCTTTTGTATAAGTCACTATTTTTCTCAAGGATCGTCCGATCGAGAACAATAGATGCGACAGGGTACGAGCAGTTCCAGCATTTAGAGCTGAGGTTAGAGTTGTAATAGCTTCGAGAATCACCTCAGTGCTAACTATTGGAGTTAGAGCTGAGGCTAGAGATGTGATCGTGTCGAGAAACGCGCCCCAGGAACCTTTCACACTGAGAGAGATATGACAGAAAAAAGATGCAAGGAAACCATATTGACATTTTAATCTATTTTCTATATTCATCGCATGATCGACCCTTCAATATCATCACCATCTTTCCGCTTCAGAAGAATCAAATTGCAATACAAACCTGTGTATCCATTGACAACACCATGTTTGTGTTCATGTTACCATGGAAAACATATATTGAGTGAGCATGTACACTGCGTAATTGATGCTTATTTAAACTTTCCATTATGGACGTGACGTCAAGCAATTGTAATCATCAATATTACTGAACTGAATCCAATTCATTAGTAATATGTCTGCATGTATGGTGCTCATTCTCGTTTGTGCATGTAGAGATGTGCTGTTTTGTTTTAGATTGAAGAATATGTTAAATTATTTCTTTATCCATTTGAATGTGACTTTTAAAAGGATTTAAAAAAAATAGATAATACAGCATTAATCCCCTCAACACTAAGCCAGGAAACTCCCATTGACTTATACATTTCATGCACCCATAACACTGGGGGGGGGGGGGGGGGAGGGGGTTAACTCTTTTCAAACGACTTATGTTCACCAGTGATCATTTGTACCAGTCTGAATGTTATCCAATTTTTTTCTGGTTTGATACTGATCATGAGTTAATTTTAGATATTTGATCAAAAGAGAGGACATAAGAATGAATTACGATGAATCTGTAATCGAAGAGACAAGTCAAGGAATTATTGATGTGATACAAAGAAGAATAACTACTATCATGGCTTGATATAATTGATAACGATGTGTGCTATAAAACAAAAATGCTTTTACTACTTCAGTTATGGGGATTGCAGTACATGCTTTTTGTGATTGTGGTTATAGCTATTTGTATTCGTTTTATATTCATGATAATTTGATAAGTGCCCTGGCATACGTTAGGTTCGAATGACTATAAATATGAAAATAAGTGACAATATTTAGCTCCGGGCCCTGTCTTGAATAGATTTCAGATTGATCACAACGATCGCAACGATTCAGATCAATCACAACTCTTTGTAAGACGGGGCCATGTCAATGATCTGAAACATCTGTCGAGTCAAGGTGACATAAGCAAACATAACAGAGAGAGAGAGAGAGAGAGAGAGAGAGAGAGAGAGAGATAGGGGGGGGGGGAGAAGGGGAGAGGAGCTAAAACTACTATGAACATGAAGACCATTCAAATCAACGGATAATTTACCTCATTAAGTACCGTCCACATTTCAATCAATGATTTTTAGGGATTGTCTTTAGATCAATGTAGTGCGCTCGCACCAAATATCGCGCGATGATATTATCGAAATGGATATTTGTAGAAAATGCAAACTTATCCTTCTTTCCTTTGCATACTAGTAGCTGGGAAACTACTGATAAAGCAATGATTTATTCCCATTTGAAAGGTTGCTAGGTGATATTGTGGGAGACATGTGATGCTATTGTGAGCAATTGCAGGTTTGAGGAATGAGCCGTTTTTGCAATATGTGTTATCGACCTTCCTTTGACTGCTTAGTGTGGATGGAACGTCGCTTGCTGAATATGAGTTGATGCTACTCGGACAAACCTTGGACAAGCTATGAGGTTACTATTAGTAACGTATTGTTTGAGGGACGTGCAGAAGATTTACATACATGACGAACTGTTCTCTTGCAGTTGCAGGTAGTAATTGCTAAACAAAAAACAAATTGTGCGCATAGCTGTTGATTGCAGCAATGAATAACAAAAATGATCTACATGTATTGCTATCCGCATAATTGTGTCTATTGCTTAACTTAGACCCCATTTACACTCAAGAAAATTGCGTGGCCAGGCCGGGCTGGGCCAGGCCGCGCATTTCCCCGCTGTGGGTGGTAGCGTGGCCTGGCCGCGCAATTTGTGCGTTCACACTATACAGCGAAAATGCGTGGCCAGGCCACTGACATCAACCCACCGTGCGAGGCGCACTGCACGTAAACAAAAGGTTGAGCATAATGACGTCATCTGACATCAGCGGAATTTGCATAACCGGCCGCGCTTTCGGCCCGGCCTGGCCTCGTTTGTGTTCATACTACGAAAATTGCGTGGCCGGGCCGTACTCAGACTACCTCCTGAGCTGGTCTCAGTACGGCCCGGCCCGGCCCGGCCCGGCCCGGCCTTTTCGCATTTTTTTGTGTTTACACTACAGAAATTGCGCGGCCTGGCCTAGCCCGGCCCGGCCCGGCCCGGCCTGGCCACGCAATTTTCTTGAGTGTAAATGGGGTCTTATTCTACCTCTGATGATGTCTCGACAAGAACCATTATCTGTGGATTTTTTGAAGGCGGGGCATAGCAGTGCAGAAAAAAGGAGATAAATTCTTTTTTTTTTTCAAATATACGATACATATTTACATCGAACAGTAAGTGATTTGCTAATGCACATACGTGCAGAAGTCAACAGAAATAGCAGTGCAGTGAAAAGGAGAGAAATTCTTTTTTCAAATATACAATACATATTTACATCGAACAGTTAGTGATTTGGTAATGCACATACGTGCCAGAGTCAACAGAAATCTACCTGTATTTCGATGTTATGGAATCGTTCAAATATTGATCTGTATTGTTCGTACCGATTCAGCGATTGCACCACAGACGGTATTGTGACGAATGTAATAATGCTGTTCCCTCGGTGATAAAGCAAAGCTTTTTTTTTTCTTTTTTTTTTCTTTTCAAATGCTATCCCTGCATAAACGGTCTGCCCGTCACGGCTGAACTCCCCTCATATTTGTATCAAAGCGACAGTGAAAGCCGTTGCCATGGTTTTGCGTACAACAGGTGTAAACAAATTACCAAGTCAGAATGGCAATTTTGATGAGCTCGGGAACGTGAATGCGCTTACTTCGACATGTAATACAGATTGTTGCCTGTGCAACAATAATAATTACCACTCTACTCTCTTATATATATTTGCATTTTATTTTTTACCCCCTTATAATATGCATGACCATGAAGAATGATGCATCCGATTGACAATAAGCGTTACATTGATATGTTGATGTCACTTTCAGTTCAGTTTTGATTACTTCGTAGATGTCAGAAATAACACCCGAATAAAAAGGTATCATTCAAATTTGGTTCAAAAACGTAAATAGCTATAGCAATCCTCGTTTAGTGTTAATAACCTAGTAGATGATGACAAGGAACCTAACTATGGAGTTCACTTGTAAAAGAGATACCATCTACGATAATAACGGTAAACCTCTTGAAAACAATTTTGTGGTATTTTCATTTTGAAATGTAACTTTTGTTGTGTGTATGTAAATTTTTCGTATATAGGTTTACACGTAATATTTGTTAGAGGTAGCTTTTTCATTATTTATTTTGATTGTATCGTATACTACTTTCTTTTGAGCATTTGTATGTGAGTAGGGGAACCACTTGAAAAGAAGTCCGCCATCCGTCAAGTTTCTATTCTTAGAACTCTGGAGATGGTGGACAGCGCACGACAATATTCAATAATATTTCTTAAACTTGTAGTAGACAGGTTCATACAAAGAATTCAAACATATATGTATTTGATTACCCATACTGACATATTTCTAGTGTTCACCTTTTCCAGGAGACACATGAAAGTATCATATATCATCTCATAAAGTTATTGAGTCTTTTACCAATACAATAACCCCTTCTTATGCCTACGCCATGGAGAGGTGATAGCTTCAATGATGTCATGCCTTTGGAATATATTATTTATTGCTAGTCAAACAAGCATCTTACAGGCTTCGGGGTTTCCGTCATTAATAAGACATTGTTTGAAAAAAGTAAAACAAACTTTACATACATAACGATAATGATTTATTTATCACGTAAAATAAATGAAGAGAAGTGAAGAATATGTTAGCATTTCTAAGAGATGTGAAGAAATGAAGCAAATGGGGAAATTAGACGCTGCCTCGTGCAAAAATTGCAAGTGAAGAGAAAGAAACGGATTAGAAATGTTTTTATGTTCACGTATCTTTGCGATTGTTTACAAACCGACAGAGATACGTATAAAAAAACACCAACGGAGAGCATAACATAATGCAGGTAATACATGTACATGTATATAGGTATATGATAGGAGATTACCCCTTGCACTCGGTACACGTGGAGGTGTACATGTATAGTTTACGCAGTCACCGGTGCGACAATAGCAATATTTACGGCTGTTTCTTTAGTGTCATGGCTGCTGGTTTCTCACCGTTCCAAGCTCTGCCCCCACCTCCCACCCCCTGCGTGTTTTGCAAACAGTGTAACTTTTTTTTCATTATAAATTCATAAAGAATAAACGTTTTGTCGATCTGGCTTTCTTATTAATAAATATGACGAACATATCCTGACTTATGTAGTTGTTGTTGCTTTTTGCTCCGGATAACCTTATCTTTTTGTCAACACTTTTGCATTATTGTTGTGTCTGTATATTTGTATCTTGAATTGTACGTCTTTGTTTTCATAGTTTTGGGTGTTGCTTTTCATTGAGTTATAGTGTAAAGCACGATATATTTATATTATTGTTCTAATTGTTCTCTCTGGAAACAAGCCATAGTTGCTGATCGAGAGCTTTTTATCCGTGAATACAAAAAATGAAAGTCAATTCAAATATATGTTCATTCTTGATATATGATGGTGAATAATTTTAAAAGGCTGAAAGGGCATATACTGTACCGGGAAGACAAAAAACCCTTTAAAAGGTGATCGTGAGCAATCTTCTTGCCAATGGTCTTAAATTCAGGTATTGTCCATTTTAGAAAATTATTTGCCATCAAATGATTCACATTTGGAGTATCACGTGAAAATGTTAGGCCCGAACACTGAGGATTTGTGATTTAGTCACTATTTACCAATGTGGATCATTTGATGGCAAATAACTTCCAGGAGGTTTCTAAAATGGACAACACCTGAATTTAAGACCATTACCAAGAAGATTGCTCACGATCGCCTTTTGGAGGTTTTTTGTTTTGTTTTGTCTTCCTAGTACAGTATATGCCCTTTAAGAAAGAGCGTTTCCTATCCATTTCGGGAAAAGGGAGGAAGATGAAATTTCCAATGTAATCAGTTGTGTCTTTTCTTTATCCAAAATCATCTGTTTCAAAAATCGTCAAAGGAGAATCGTTACAAATTAATTATAACTTAATAATTGTCACTATCCCTCTACCAGCTGTCATTACGTTATATTTTTGGAGAAGCGTAAAAATACATACATCTTTTCTGACGCCATTACTGTGTATATCATTTGAAAAGATGAAAAGCTTTTCTTTATCACCGAGGGAACAGCATTATTACATTCAGCACAATACCGTCTGTGGTGCAATCGCTGAATCGGTACGAACAATACAGATCAGCATTTGAAAGGCTCCATAACATCGTACTTCCTTTTCAAATTATCGTTTGGAAATATTAAAAAAATGAGCGTGTTTCTTGATGTTGAATGAGATCTCTAAGGCGATTCTCTCGCTGAATTCGGGAGATTTGAGATGACAGTATGAATTCGCTCATGCCATCTTCAATCAAATATCAAATATTCACTCCCGTGGCTGTTTCCCCTTGGCAAATAACACGCATGCGTTTGATTAATCTTTTGTTTACCATCATGGTAACTATTTCGATGCCTCTTCGCTTTTGGTGATGAATGGTGGCAACCAATCACCGGTCATATGCAGCTTTGTGGTAGTAGTCTCTCTATATAAGGGAGGTATCTAGATATGTCAGAGAGCTTTCATGGTATATTTGTAATTTGCCTCTGTTGTTATGGTTGGTACTGCAAACAAACCTCTCGGCCACCATTATTCATTCTTGATTACATTTGATAATGTCAAACGAGAATTGAGTAGTTTTGCTGAAACGAACTTGAAATTATCACTATTCGATTCCTTAAATTATTCATTCTTAAGTGTGTGCAGCATCCACCTACTGAGAGAGACTTTGAGAACATTCTCGCACGAATGAACACAAAACACGGTGAAAGATATTAATTTTGGTCTTTTAATGTATGCTATACATTCTATGCGTATACGATGAGTTTCACAGTACACCACGTGTAAGTCCTTAAAATGACTATTGGGTTATTTCTTTCGAATAGCTTTGAATAGAGGGAGAGCAAGGGTAGCGAGTGAGAACAGAGAGAATATAGTGTGAAGAGAGTGAGAATCGGAGTATTATTTCGGAGGGGTTAGCTCTGAAAAGAGCTGTTGCCAGGACGATTCATTACCTTTACATTATGTACAGGTTGATATGCAGTGAAAAACTTCTTTGGGTCCGTTTTCGTTGCCCTACATTGCTATAGGGCTCTTGAAAAATAGGCGTGGGCCTACCATGGCGTTTGATGTAGGCCCATGCGGTCCTTGCAGGGGGCCGCCCCTGTCGAAGGAATGTTGCGGTATAAACACACTTATCGATCGTTAAATTCTCCCTTTCAGATTCCGATATCGTCCTGTGGATAGGTCGTTATTTATGGAGGTAGCGACGTTATGACATCGCTCTTGCAATTAAACTCAATACGTGTTAGTTGTCGAGAATATTCAGATTTCAACATATTTCCATAGAAGATATGAGTAATTTTTCACAGAAAATTAAAGCAGAAATTGGAGAGGAGAAAAAGGATACCCTTTTAACAGACGTTTTGGGGTTTATCATTGTGAAAGGTCGGCTTTAACCCTGGGTCACCAGACAGTCATATACTATCGATCTCAAGGTAGGGGATCGATCTAGTCTTTTAGGAAATGCATCGGTTCTATCACTTCCTTGGCAACGAGGAGCATTCACCGTGTAAACTCATGTAAACAGGGGCTAGGTGCTCTGACAACGCACAAACTGTGCTCCAAGCCTTCATCTCAGACAATAGATTAGGGTTGAAAATATGGCCCCCTAGCCGAGTTAATCGATGAAAAAATACAATAACTTTACCGCGCAATAGCAGCGTGTTAATTTTACAGCGCGCCATAGGCAGGTAGGCGTATCGTAAGTGATGTGCTCGTTTGGGAGGAAGGTCGTGGGAGGGGGAAAGGGAGGGAAGGGAACATATCGCATAAAGTTTGTTGACATGGCATGTTGCTTGCCTTCTGCCTTATTATTCCCTTTCTGACTTTACTAAGTTTGTGTGGTCTTTTTTGTTTCAATGTTAGCTGTTAGTTGTATTATGGATGTTTAAGTTGCCATGTTATGGTTTAATAATAGATAATTATACCATTTATTTTCCCGCTTTGTTATGGTCTTACGTTCAGAGTAACTGCAGTGTAATGCAGAATATAGCTCTTACGAACCGTTTTAATGGTCGACAGTATGTATAATACTTCAGCATTTTATACCAGGTTAAATGTGGAGCGTGTTGAAAGCAGGTGGAAGAATCAAGCACTTGTGCTAATATTTAAGTTACTCCACAATACTCTACAACCTTCGTAATTCAAAGGGAATGTCAAGTCCATCGAAACCCAGAACAGACTTTATAAGAAACGGCTGCCGTATCCAAGATTTCAATTCATTACCAGAACCTACTCGGACATTAGATCCTTTGAGCGTATTTGCATTTAGAAAAGATAATCTAGTTGCATTGTTGGTATCAGTTTTACACATGCAGTTATTTTGTTTTGTTCAGACCCCCCCCCCTATATGTTTGACGCTGTTACATTATTATTTGTGTGTGTCTCTTGTTTGTTAGTTTTATAAGATGTTTATATCTTTATCGTTTTTCATAATGTTTGTGTTTGTTCTCATTTATTTATTAAAATCTGAATGTGTTTGTTATTGTTATTGTTTTTATAAGGCACGGCCCTTCTGAAGAAAAAAACAGCCTTATTGGCTGATTGAGATGGCTCCCGTGCATAAATAAAACCAAATGAAATCAAATCATATTTAGTTTGATTACCCACCCCCCCCCCCCCCCTCGATCCCACCCCACCCTTTGGTTTGGGGTTGTGCGACTATAATTCCATCATCCATGTTTTATAAAGCCATGGCAACAAAAAAATATCACGCAATAACAAAATGCCCCTATTCTAATTAATGCAGCTACTTGTTCCAGTTCAAAGAGAAAGGGAAATCAAATGAAACGTTAACAAACGCTAATCACAGAAACCAATTAATGTTTATATTCATGCTAATCGTTGTGGTGGCCATGGATACCGTCCAGGGATGCTTCATTATTGTGATTAACTAAATCATACAGTGAAGTGCGCAAATGGAGCATTATACGTCACTCCTGATCAATTTCTGACTCGCCCCGCTTCGCTAATAATTGCGTGATGCAACATGCATGTGCCCGATAAATAGGGAATCAACCTTTTTCTATTGTCGCGGAGCCCCTCCCCCCCCCCCCCTTTCCGTATGATTTTCATGACTTTTTTTGCCATCTCAAACTCCAAGATGAGAACGGCTTTAAATGAGAACATTGCAATGACTACCTGCAAGTGCTTATAATAGCGTCACATGTTTATACAATGCAAATGTTTTTTTTCCTTGGCATAGCTAGCACATTTCTGACATAAAGAAACGATTATTCCCACATGAAAGGTTGTTAGATGGTATTGTGTAAAGACATGTAATGCTCTTGTGGGCAGTTGGAGGTAGTCATTGCAATGTTTAGTTTGTGCATAAATTCTGTCTATTATCCTGCTAATTTGTACTTTTGATGATGTCATAGGAGGAATCTTCAGTTGGAGGATATTTTTGAGGTGGGGCTTATCAGTGCTGAGAAAAAATATAGAAAAAATATTTTCAAATATAGGACACATATTTCCATTGAACATTTAGCAATTTTGTTATATACAGTATATCAAGTTTCAACAACATGAGTCAACATACATTTTCATGTCAGGGGGCCTTTAATTTTTTTAATTTTTTTTTTTTTTTTGGGGGGGGGGGAGGGAGGGGGGGGCGTTCGGTGGTGGATAATGGAGGGTTGGTTGGAGACAGAGTGCGCCGTGACATCCGCATTGCACAAGATAACAAGAAGAACATATATTTCACCAAGCATGAAAAGTGTAATGTACCACAATGCTCCAAAGTGAACAAAATAATAATATAGAGGCAGGAGGACAAAGTCTTCTATTCAACACATTAATCTCGTAATGGTATACGATGCGATGTACGTCAGAGCTTATTGAGATGAGTCCCCGTAAGATAAAAAACGTAATCAAATTTGAAATTAGAATCCCCCAATAAATCCCTCACAAAGTACCCTATTTCAATAAAACCATTAGCTCATCAAACATGGAGAGTTAGGACTATGGCAGTTGCCGTGACTTCAATATGTGTACAGCTTAACAAAAAACAAGAAAATATATATTTTTTATTGTTCGTTTTTGCTGTTTCTCTGGAATCGATTTGCATGGAAAGCAGACAGGAAGTCAGAGAAAGGGGAATCTGCAAATGCAAGTAGTACACTATCGATGCACACTGTAAAGACATGGATGATAGTTTAACACCGATGATATTTGCTTGATAGAGAAGGCAAAACCAGTGTTGACGTTGAATGTCACGCAAGCCCAGCAATCATAGCGTCATAATTATGATGTACATCCCTAGCAAAGCTCTTTAAAGGGTTGCTAAAATAGAAAAATAAGTTCCCACTAATCGATGTAAAATTATCCAATTAAAGCGAATTTCACATTTGTTGGCCGCAATATAAAGTATCATTTTGATGAAAATTTGAAAAAAAAAACGCACACCTCCAAGTGACGTCAGAAAAGTCAGTGCCGAGTCGAGTGCATACAAAATGCCATAAAAGACCCCGCTGTTAAACTTACATCGTACCGAAGTACATTTCTCTAAAGTTTTATTTTTTTTATTTCAAATTTTTCTAATTTAGTAACCTTTAAGCTCACTTTCCTCGTACAAAAAAACGAGATACTACAGAGCGATATTTCGCTTGACAAATACTGCATTTATCATGTCGATAATGCATAATTTCCATGCTCATTCGCCACTTAGTCGAGAAGAAATCGCTAATTAGATTTGACGACCTTCTATACCGATTCTATCTCACCGCAGCCGTAATATTGGTCTGATTAAAAGTCCATTAGCGATTATTTGTTCAGCATGAATCCGATTGACGAGATGATTTATTGCTTGGTCTCGTCGACAGGCACCGCGCGCTTTACAAATCCGCTCTGGATTATCACGATCATGATTATCTTGATGAGAGGCACAATACGATTATGAACGTTGACTATGCTCGCTGTAGTTCAAACGTAAAGAAGGATAGTTTTTCATTTTTCCTGTAAATGTTCGTGAAGTTATGAATGAGATTTCATACATGCTGTTAGTGTATACCGCTGATTCCTGCTGAGTTTCATGACTTTTTGCAAATTTTTGCAAATGGGACATCCTGTCTTTAATAATCAAGATTATTTTACGCGTATTTGCCTTTTTTTCGGGGGTAGGGGAGGGGCTGGGAGTGGGTAGTGGAGTGCGTACACACATGTACATCAACATTTAGCAGTTTCAATCACTCTAGACGAAAAATACGCGATACTTAAAGGGTATATACTGTACGGGAAGACAAAAAGCCTTCAAATGGTGATCATGAGCAATCTTCTTGCAAATGGTCTTAAATTCATATATTGTCCATTTTAGAAACTTGCTAAAAGTTATTTGCCCTCAAATGATCCACATATTGAGTAATTAGTGATTAAATCACAAATCCTGAAATTGTTCGGCCCGAGCATTTTAAGAATTTGTAATTTAATCACTAATAATTGAAAATGTGGATCATTTGAGGGCAAATAACTTTTAAGCAAGTTTCTAAAATGGAAAATACATGAATTTAAGACCATTGGCAAGAAGATTGCTCATGATCACCTTTTGAAGGCTTTTTGTCTTCCCAGTACAGTATATGCCCTTTAAACGTACATGTATTTACCGATAATTAATTTTCGACTATATCCTTTATAGTATACAGTTGCTGATACTTAATTGATAGTGACGACTATGACTTCGTTTAGAAACGTGTCTCTCGATATAGGTGATGCATTGGTTACATAATTACTGAAGGCATCAATTTTGGCTACTTTTTTTAAAAGTGTTATTTAACTTTATTCAAACTATGCAGACAAAATGAAAGAAATAATCGAGGGGCAGAAAATTATCGGAATTGAATGTTAAGATGGTGTAGTGACTAGCCTTGTGGGTATGAAACTCAATTTTTCAATAAAGATTCGAAATGTCCAGTCTGAAAGCTAGATTAGATCAGTATGGCTGCCATATAATATTATTTGCAGTGTTTTCATTTATTTTTCATCTCTGATCTTATCAATTTCTTATTATTATTTTATCATTTTCTTTTCAATACCGTTGTCATATTTGAATTCCCAGGAGACGTTGCGAAGATGCTTTGGAGCAGTCAGGAATCAACCCGCGTAAGTAAACCGTCACCATACGACCGTCATAACATGTTTCATATGAAATGATTTGATTTGTATTTATTTATTTTGTTTAAGGGTTCTTCTGAATGTATCGACCAATATTATACGTTGACCCAATGTGTGTATTGTAACAAAATGAAGAAACATCCTCAAGAGGACGCGTGTTGTTGTTGTTGGTTGGTGATTTAAGGCGCGTTTCTCAATCACACTCGATTATGTACACGTCGGCTTTGTGGTTGTGGGTCGAATGGTACACGGGTGTGCGATATTCTGAGTGTCGTTTTCAGGAGTTAACACAAATCGTCGCAATGGAGTTGGCTAGCTCTCCGAAATCAAGTCGACGACCATGCGCACATTTTTGTTTAGTATACTTTTTTTAGAAATCACTTTTACAATAAATTACAATAAATTGATACAATTAATACGCGTACATGTAGTAAGCAAAATTATAATTAAGCAAAATGTTACAACCACAAATTACTAAAACGATGTTTCCAAGGTCAGTTTACTAATGAAGCAGATATAGTGAATGTCGTATTACCGGGCAAAGTGCGAGTACATGTATACGGTCTCTATTCTTCAGGAACCGGGCAATATTGTTAGGGAAGTTATGCCGTGTTTTCTTCCCTTTGCCGTGGTATTTACACATTTTTTTTCTAACAGCAAAAGCGCTACCTTCACTTTAAATCCCTTGTTTGATTACATGAATTAGTATTATTCCATGGCAGCGTGAATGAACAAACCTATTTTTTTCATGGAATATTGTCTTTCCATATTTAGATGAATCCCCTTATTAAATGGTAGCAATAAGAGGGGGAGGGGAGCTAAAACAGAACATTAAATATCTTGCTTTAAACGTAAATTCTCTTTGTGGATCGGTTATCACATGGTTATAATTTATGCGTAGAGTAGTCGATATACGTGATGTGAATCTATGGTCCTCTCAACTACTGGTGCGCCCTTGAATTGCATTCGTGGTCTCTTTATACACAGTAACCCTGGACGTCTTTGATCGAGATGAAGAGAGGCAGAGACAAGAACGAGCAGATGCAGAGGTGAGAAGGCCGATGGAACCAACTATTTTGTCATTTCAGAGGATTGTTCTTACACTGCTAAAATGGACTCTTGATTTTGCTCTCTTTTTCGATATATATTTCATGTTTTACGTTGGTTCAAAATCTTCTTGACGTGTCCTCTTAAGTGTTTAAGGTTCAAGTTTTTACGTGATTTTTTTCCCGCTACCCCCCCCCCCTTCTTTTTCTCTTTAAGATAGTTATGCAATTTTAGAGCTTCTCCACTTAAAGTTATGTTGAAATTGAGTGACGCTGTTCAACGCACTGATCCTATTATGAATATGATATCATTTTGTCATTGATATCATCAATTCTAGATTCTAAGTTCACCCTAGAAGCTGTCTTTGTAATGATATTACTTATCATTATCATTTTAATGAGGGGCTTGTTTCGACTAGCATGCGATACTGTCAACCGATAAAATCAAAGTATATTAATATTGTTTAATTAATATAGTTGTTGTGTAATATATGTGTGTTGGTAATGAGAATTCATTCTCTCTTTCATTTTGCTGTCGATCAGAGAATTACGATAGAACCACACATGATGTGACCCAAGTCCATTGCAAGTTACGACTGATTTATATTGCAACTTCTCGTTGATACGATTGATATCAGCTCTTTGTCATAGAGAGTTACGATCTGCGTCATTTTGTATTCTCTTTACAGGCGACAGCGCGTGTACTCCGGGAGAAACTAGACGATAACATGAACAGCTACAGCTCAGATATAGCGGATATGAAGGTATGCGTGGCGCTGCCTTTTTACTAATTTAGGCTTTTCATTATGAAATGGCCTTCATACAAAAGTGCAGCAGACAAGATTAAGAATAAACGTACACTATTGATACATTGGCAATCTCTGATCAATAATTAGTGACGAGATATCACCAAAATGCATGCATTTTTTAAGGCAGCGTGAAGGAGCAAAATGCGGTATGAATTAATCAAATTGAGTTGGTGCGCTAGGGCGTTTTCTTGACTACCGGTCGAGAAGGTCGACTAAGTGAACCTGAGCATTAACAAACTGCATTTGATTGAAATGATTTATTAATAGGATTTAATATGTGGTCGTATTGATTAGAGCAGCCAGCCAGAAAAACTCATGAATAAGCCAGTTCGTAATTACAATTTGCGCATGAGCAGAGGAAGGTCATAGTGACCAAACCAGCTTGTTGGTTTTTAAATCACTGAGATAAGCATCATCATTAATAAGTTATTTTAGAATATGCTTGTTATCCAATTTATAAAAGAACACCAAGGTGTTCAATCATGGGGTATTTGACAACAGGCCAAACGACAACAATTAGTTTACAATAAACAATGTAAATAGAAGCTTTCCCAATTGTTCACAGACCGTAGCCTACTATTCTTGTCACCTGTTTTGAGATGGTTCCTTTATTAGAGGTTGAATATCGCAAATTGCTATGTCGGGTAAGCACATTACGTAACATCTCCTTTTGAAATGATATATTAATCAACTGCTTATCCTAATGAAAAAGGGAAAGGTCATAGTGACCAAACTTGCTCCAGAGCTAACTACGAACTGGTGTATTATTGTAGTCAAAAGCAAGGACATCTCACGCGTAGCCTTTAATACGATTTAAAGATGCTGTGTCCATTCGTAAACGTCATGAAATTCGGCATGGACCAGGGGGGTGTTTCATCTAGCTATTCTTAGGCGAAGAACGACTTTACGCACGACTGGTGACCCATTCTTGTGCTTAATCAGATTCTCACTTATTTCAATTCCCGTCATTTATTTAGCACAAGAAGGGGTCACCAATCGTGTGCATAGTTATTCTCAGCTTCAAAACAGCTTGGTGAAACACCCACCAGCAGTTAACCGTGACGATAGTATGTATGACATCTTACATTCATAGCTTCACAAATCTTTTCAGGACAATTGAAAAATCTCTCATTGATTACATTTGAAACTCCCCGTTTCTTATTGATCACAGTCTACATTCATATACCGTTTTGCACCGCTCAATGCATCGGTCAGCGGTGCATTGCTCGCCTTAACGCTCCACTGCGGTGTAGAGACACGCGATGTGTTTTGCTGCGAGCCCGGATCTGTTAGGCGACAGGAACATCTTTTTTAACGACCCGTCCAAAACTCAACTCGAAAGCTAGCAACGTATTTCCTGCGTAAATTCAGTTTCGTGTTGTAATATAGTGACTGATGTCCATCCACCACTATTTTTTCGGAGAGCGAGTGAGAAAAGGAAGAAAGCAGATTAGAGTAGAGAGGGTGAGAGTAGAGCATTCTTTGAAGGGGTTGCTCTCAAAAGACCCGTTAGCTTTTTGCCTTGCGACTGGCTCTGAAAAGAGCTGCCCAGAGAGCGAGTGATAAAAGAAAGAATGAGAGGAGAAAGCGAGTGATAAAGGAAAAAACGAGAGGAGAGAGCGAGTGATAAAGGAAAGAACGAGAGGAGAGAGCGAGTGATAAAGGATAGAACGAGTGGAGAGAGCGAGTGATAAAGGAAAGAACGAGAGGACAGAGCGAGTGATAAAGGAAAGAACGAGAGGAGAGAGCGAGTGATAAAGCAAAGAACGAGAGGAGAGAGCGAGTGATAAAGGATAGAACGAGTGGAGAGAGCGAGTGATAAAGGAAAGAACGAGAGGACAGAGCGAGTGATAAAGGAAAGAACGAGAGGAGAGAGTGATTGATAAAGGAAAGAACGAGAGGAGAGAGTGATTGATAAAGGAAAGAACGAGAGGACAGAGCGAGTGATAAAGGAAAGAACGAGAGGAGAGAGTGATTGATAACGGAAAGAACGAGAGGAGAGAGCGAGTGATAAAGGAAAGAACGAGAGGACAGAGCGAGTGATAAAGGAAAGAACGAGAGGAGAGAGTGATTGATAAAGGAAAGAACGAGAGGAGAGAGCGAGTGATAAAGGAAAGAAGGAGAGGAGAGAGCGAGTGATAAAGGAAAGAACGAGAGGAGAGAGCGAGTGATAAAGGATAGAACGAGTGGAGAGAGCGAGTGATAAAGGAAAGAACGAGAGGACAGAGCGAGTGATAAAGGAAAGAACGAGAGGAGAGAGTGATTGATAAAGGAAAGAACGAGAGGAGAGAGTGATTGATAAAGGAAAGAACGAGAGGACAGAGCGAGTGATAAAGGAAAGAACGAGAGGAGAGAGTGATTGATAACGGAAAGAACGAGAGGAGAGAGCGAGTGATAAAGGAAAGAACGAGAGGACAGAGCAAGTGATATAGGAAAGAACGAGGGGAGAGAGCGAGTGATAAAGGAAAGAACGAGAGGAGAGAGCGAGTGATAAAGGAAAGAACGAGAGGAGAGAGCGAGTGATAAAGGAAAGAACGAGAGGAGAGAGCGAGTGATAAAGGAAAGAACGAGAGGAGAGAGCGAGTGATAAAGGAAAGAACGAGGGGAGAGAGCGAGTGATAAAGGAAAGAACGAGAGGAGAGAGCGGGTGATAAAGGAAAGAACGAGAGGAGAGAGCGAGTGATAAGGAAAGAACGAGAGGAGAGAGCGAGTGATAAAGGAAAGAACGAGGGGAGAGAGCGAGTGATAAAGGAAAGAACGAGAGGAGAGAGCGAGTGATAAAGGAAAGAACGAGAGGAGAGAGCGAGTGATAAAGGAAAGAACGAGAGGAGAGAGCGAGTGATAAAGGAAAGAACGAGAGGAGAGAGCGAGTGATAAAGGAAAGAACGAGAGGAGAGAGCGAGTGATAAAGGAAAGAACGAGAGGAGAGAGCGAGTGATAAAGGAAAGAACAAGGGGAGAGAGCGAGAGTCAGAGGATTCTCTTGAGAGGGTAAGCTAAAGAGCTGCAAGTGCGTGTAATGATTAAATCAACTTAATCAAAATCCATATATTGTCCTACTTTTATTTGTGTAATGATAATTTGCTCTATTTCCTTCTATCTCTACAGCGAATATCAGAAGAGTGTGGAGAGATGATGAAAGCACTAGAGGGCCAACTGGATTGATGGATCTGACGATAGGAAACAGTTTGTTCCCGATAAAAAAAAACGCCTCGAAATAGATTTGTATAAACAGTGTATAGTCCATGTACAGCCAGTATGTGTACTACGTTATGTTTGAATTTATTTACAGCAGTAACAATAAGTACACTTAAGTTTACATTTTTTGACAAAAATGACTAGACTCTAACTAGGAATGTGTTGATAAAGCATCTGGACAATTTATATAAAAAAAGTCAAGGTTGATAATATACAAATGGACTATACAAATGAAATATGCATTGACTGGACGTCGATGTGTATGGTTTTCTCAACATATGTACATTTTGTGTTCATCGATGTTACTCTCTTCTAGGGATGAAGGAGAAAAATGTTCTACATGTACATGTATATACAGGGTGTATTGTACATTCAGTTTACTTTCCTATGGTCGTGTATATGTTGTACATGTATATATGTACATTAATGTACATATATGTTACTGTATTCTAGTCATGTAGTAGATATATGTTGAAAATGTATATAATGTATATTGTTAATGTTATTCTCTGCTAGTCATTTGCTGTAAATAGATACAAGCATTTTGCTTCAATCTAAAAGACAGATCTAAGCTTGCTTCATACGCAAAATGATTAAGGATTTTCCGTCTGCTTATACATGTTCATGTATTGCCTATCCATTCACAGCGATGAAAGAAAGCATTAGAAAAGCGGTATATGCTTTATAGATTCAAAATAAACGCCAGGTTTTGATGCGATGTGCATTGCTGCGAATATGATGGAATGGTATAACAGCTTGACAAATTTTCAAAGTCGAACAATGCCATTTTATTTATATTTGGGGGGCTTTCTGTACGAATAAGCGTTAACATGCTGTTTCCCGAATTTACAAATTACCGTTCGAAATGTATAAATTACGACAACGGGAATGAGTATGAACTACACGCTTCCTTGCTTGAGCTTATATTTAATTCAGTCCTGTTAAAAGGATTGCAAATCCTCCAATTGCTCTCCCAGTCAACAATTTACCCTGTTGTCATAGCAACCGGTGTTTATCACGCCTTCTCTCCCGCGTATTGATGGTGATGTGGGAGATTTGAGCCTCCAACGCGTGGTGTTGTCATGCCAAATTCCCGGAGGTCGCACTAATATGGGACTCGCATCTCATTTTCATCGCCACTTTTGTAAAGGGTAAGTGGTAGAAAAAAAGATGAGACCTACAGCAACTCGACATCTCTCACCACGCAGTTGTAATGTATGACATTACAGTGTGTGGCTGTTGATAGCAACAGGTAATCAACATGTGGAATCAGATGCCTAGCTCTTCCTGGATCCACATTAGTCTAGATTCAAGGCTGCGGAGTTTAAACTATTTCCTACTGATGCGACGTAATCAAAACCACGTCTCGATCAAGTACACGTTCCCTTTCTCCTCTCCTAAAGGAAAGGGAGAGGGAGGGAGTGGGGATTTCTAAGTGTCCGGACTTAATTGTTGTTACATGTTATGATGTACCTTATCCAAATGTCAAATTGTTAGCAAATGGTGGTCGTTTAATACTAGTACTGACGTCAGGATGGTACCGTGGATTTTGTTTACGGCTGAAACTGTTAGGAAGACCTATTAATGTACATGTATATTGTCACACTAGTGGTCTAGACCCGTCATGGGTATACCCCCTGCCACGCCCTTTGCGAATGTGTTCAACCCCCCTCGATGATTATTGATTATTCAAGTGCACGCAAGGACGCCCTGAAGTCTGGACAATATTTTGTTTGACTTTATAATATAGGGGGTTGTCAAACAAATGACGAATACATAGTAGATTTAATAATGAATCAAGCGGAGAAACTAGTTTTAGCCTCTCTTTACCATGGGCTCATGTACTATTAAAAGTCAAAGTGTTTTCCAGTTAGGTTGATATGTGTGTCTATTTGCTTGTTTTGCTTTGGCGCCAAGGGAAACGCACACGACACCCGGTCATCATCACTTATTCCACTATTGTATAATTACGATGGTTTGCTATTAGACAATCAGGGAAGTAGACCAAATGGGAGTGGACCAACCTATGGTTTACCGCCCTGCTTTAAGACCAACCGATGGTTTACCGCCCAGGTTTACTACCAACCGATAGTTTACCGCCCAGGTTTACTACCAACCGATAGTTTACCGCCCAGGTTTACTACCAACCGATAGTTTACCGCCCAGGTTTACTACCAACCGATGGTTTACCGCCCAGGTTTACTACCAACCGATGGTTTACCGCCCAGGTTTACTACCAAACGACGATTTACCGCCCAAGTTTACTACCAACCGATAGTTTACCGCCCAGGTTTACTACCAGCCGATGGTTTACCGCCCAGGTTGACTACCAACCTATAGTTTACCGCCCAAGTTTACTACCAACCGATAGTTTACCGCCCAAGTTTACTACCAACCGATAGTTTACCGCCCAGGTTTACTACCAACCTATATTTACCGCCCAGGTTTACTACCAACCGATAGTTCATCGCCCAGGTTTATTACCAATCGGTAGTTTACCGCCCAAGTTTACTAACAACCTATAGTTTACCGCCCAGGTTTACTACCAACCGATGGTTTACCGCCCAAGTTTACTACCAACCGATGGTTTACCGCCCAGGTTTAACTACCAACCGATAGTTTACCGCCCAGGTTTACTACCAACGTATAGTTTACCGCCCAGGTTGACTACCAACCGATAGTGTACCATTTAGGTGACGGGTATTTTGTTATGATATTGCTTTATTGTACATACAGTGTATATGTTTGTGTTCCTTTATACAGTGTATGTTTTATGAAATGTCCCGTGAGTAGTTATACATCGGAGCTGGCTTAATCCCAAATCTGTAATGAATCGTGTGTCGTGTTTGTGATAAGTCGCACACAACCCCGATCTGGGCTTATGGGAACTTATCTGTGTAGTACCATGTCATTTTTCCAGAAGTGGAAGAACAGCACACGTACCATGTTCTGGCTCACATTCGGGGGGTATGCAAAAGTAAATGGAAGGTTCAACTCTTTATGTTCCATTGGAGTACTTTTGCACATGTAATGCACACCAGTTCCAATAGAGCAATATGTAGACTGGCTGAGAAGGAGTTAATTTGCATGCATGTAGATCACCTTGCATGAGCATTGTACACATATACAGACCGTGCACTATTATAGGCCTTATGCAGATACATGTATAACAACGTGTGCTGCTAGATCCATATGTCTCGATGAATGGCCAAGTTGTTTTGAGACTACATCATTTATCCCTCCCTCAATCATTCAATTTTACGATTTCAAGCATTGATTGAATACAGTGTAGTTACAAAAGTGGGAGAGAGAGAAAGAGAGAGACGAGAGAGAGAGAGAGAGAGAGAGAGAGAAAGAGAGAGAGAGAGAGAGAGAGAGAGAGAGAAGAAGAAGAAGAAGAAGAAGAATAGAGAGAAGAAATGAGAGTGACGATACTAAAACCTGTTCAAGAGAAGAAAATTGAAGACTGGAGAGGGAGTGAAAGAGAAAACTAAGAGAATATTGGAATAAAGGATTTTATTGGTTGAGGAGAGACATTAAGAGCAACAAAGAGCGACAAAGACAAAATGAGTGAAATGTGAACAAATGCTGGATAGGAAAAATATAGGAGCCAACGAGATGAAAATGAGAGGGATTGTTGATATGATGTCATGGCAACAGTGAAACATGTAATACCCAATGTCGTTGAGCCGTACCCAATGACGAAGGGCAGGTAATAGGATGGAGAATTTTGAAGATACGCAGTGCGGACAATAAAGGTCGCTCACATGAGCTGAAAAATAAATACCCGCATGGTTTTTCCATCATTGCATCCATTTGTATGTATGTGTGTATGTATGTATATATGTATATTGGTGTGCGTGCGCTCGTAGTAAAGTAGCCTGGTGTAGCTGACGGGCAGTTTTTAATTCAAACTACAATACAAACTGGTTTGCCTACAATTTATTGTCAAATTCCTTTAGGTAATACATGTACATGTATTGAAAATGCCCCAAAGCGTGATAGCGGTGCTCGTAAGAAATAAATGAAAAGATAGTTATCCAGAGAACACTATGTGCTCTAAAGCCATCGAGGGCCTTTGATGCCTCTGAGATGGTAAATTGTATACTTGTACTAGTATTGATCTCTTCTTGTTCATATAGTTTCATTGATTTTGTCAATACAACAACGCGTTGCCATGGCACTGCTTCATTGGCTGTATGGTTTCGACGAAGCTATAATTCAATAAAGGACCAATCGACTTTGCTCCACTTATACAATGGCTGGCTAACCACATAGACAAGTTCAACAAGAAAGATGAACAATGATGAAGCCTTGAATCTTCCCACCGCATATTAGCTCGCTGATTCTTTTGCTCTACGTTCAATCTAGCAAATGATTGATTTTATCCTGCTCATTTCCAGCATAAGTGACATGATAGCGTTATATAGACCGTACGTGAATGAGTAAAGAATATGCGAGGTATTCGTTTTATTGCATTACATTTGATTTTCCTCCATGGCTGGAGGATGAACTGGTTTTTAGTTCGTTTTATGCGTGTGTATATGAGGAGGGGGGGGGGGGGGGTACAGGGAAGGGGGGAGGGGGTAGTAGGAATGGATTGTGGGTGGGGTATGGGAAGGGGTATCCACCTCTGCACATGCATACACGGCGATGACCAGCGTTGAACATGTATTTACATTGCTATATTGTACAACACATTGCACGTACACACATACATACACACACACACACACATACATACACACACACGCGTGCACACACATACTCCCTCTCTCACACACATACACACACACAATACACATACATGTATATGCATCTCATCACCACCACCTTTTTTGCAAAAACATACGATCCAGATTTGAACAATTATATGGGCATCCCGATTACCCATCACCGCGCTCTCCCCCCCCCCCCCCACCCCCTCCCATACACTCACCACCACCACCATCATCACCACCACCGCCGTCACCACCGTAATGGAACGAAGGACGTAACGTGACGTCATGTCCGCGATCCGTTCACGTATGGACAAAAGGACTTGGGCGCCAATGACGTATGCTCTCTCGTCTGGCCTCTGTTTGGAGCTTTCAATCCTCCGCCAGACTCCATACTATGACCATTGCAGAAATGTCTCAATGGCGCAAAACGAGCTGAGCTCGTTTATTAACGCGAACAGTCTGCCGCAGTCCCAATAGTCATTCTAACTGATTTAATGATAACATCAAATTAACAGTTGTCTTGATAATCGTTGTAATTTACAGGGAATTTAATTAGTGGCTAAATATTCCAACATTCATGACAACATATATATATAATTCCTATAGTGTATGGTAGCGTCTGTTAACTGAAATCTTTACGCTGGCAGTGATGTCATAAATCATGTCATCGTTACTGTCAGAGTGCATTACTGGGACGAGGACAACACAACAGCAAGAGAAGATTCGTGGAGGTGTCGTGGTGTGGTGGTTGTGAATTGTGACTGGAGATCTCAAGGTCCCAGGTTCAAGCCCGCCCATGACACTTGTGTCCTTCAGCAAGATACTTCATCCACATTGCTGCTCTCCACCCAGGAGTGTAAATGGGTACCTGGTAGGAGATGGACGATTATGTGAATGATCTTAACCCAGCGCCGATATCGTGCAGCGGGCAAGGAATACTCCCTAGGGAGTGGAGATGGTGCACATATGTGAACATGATGCATACATGTATCCAGCGACCAGGGCTCTAATATTGTAACATCCCTCTCGATTAAGTCTCCGGACTGCGATGGGAAAGACCCTCTATACCATATTAAAAGTTTAAAAAAAAATACAATTATGAATAGAGAGAATTAAAGGAAGGAACAAATACATAGCATTATTCTATTCTTTTTAATCGGGTTCTAGACAATTTCGATTTGCTAATGCATTCAGTCATGCATTCATCAATTCATGCATGTTCCACTCAACATTCACATGTATTCATACATGAATAAAACAAAATTAATGAAATATTGATCAAAGTTCTGTCGACCCCATTAATCATCTCTGATATATGGTTGGAAGGAAGGTGACAACTACACTCATATCAACGTTATAAAAAAAAAACAGCGAAATTATAGGACATCTCAGTACCAAGCATGGAAAAGCCCACTGACTGAGTACACGTTTCATGCACCTTTCGTACTCTGAGCGTTGATGATGTCATCTGTAGTAGATAGTAAGCCACTTAAAGGTAGCCCGTCCCTTTTGCAGACCTAGTTCTGAAAGTTCCCCGGTTTTGTCACATTTTGAGAGAGAGAGAGTGGCTATATAACCTTTCCCTGGAATCGACAAAGCGTACTATTCGATTTTGAAGAAATAATCTTCGATAATTGATGTACCTTTCTCTTTTCGTACCACGATAAAAGTCGTAATTTAAAAAATTCAACGGTCGGTAATCAATTAGAATCAAATCTGAGTATTAGATTTTCATTTATTCTACGGGAGTTATAGGACCTCTGACCTTGAAATTTTACAGTTGGTATCCCAAAGATACATGCTAAATATGTGCAAACTTTAATGAAGTTTGCAGATGATTGTAAAAGGGACGGGCCGTCTTTAAGGAAAATCATAATTTACATAGCTCGAAATATTGAATTAATTCTAGAATGCCTAGTGAAGAAAATTACTCGTCTATTATATATTGTATTCAGAACAATATTTACTACTCTCATGTGTTAGATTGTTCTTAGCAGGCAACACAAAGTTGTTTAAGAGTCTTACACATAAGTTTTTAAAAGAAATATAAAACACTTGTTTTTCAAAAATCGTATAAACAATTCAAGTAGATAATAAACACTTAACATTAAGACCTTATTATGGTAAATTAGTAATCGCTATTAAAGTAGAACTACTTTCAATTCCCGTTTAAGATCAAAGTATACGTTAAAAGTTCTAACCCTTACGTAATGAGGTAGACATATTGTTTGGAAAATTCTATTTTGGAGAAATCCTGTTTTAAAAAAGATGAATACATTGTATATATATTGCCAGAATGCAACAATACAAATAAAAAAACCGGTTTGTACAAAGGCTTAACGAGTGTACCATATGCATGACCTGTTAATCAGTAGGTGTATGGTCACATTGTCACGTAGAGACGTAGATATCTAGACCTTCATGCCTTCATACCTTATCTGTATAAATTTAAAAAAAAACCGCTTATGCTGATACTGCATTCAGAATCCACTCGAAGTGATACGCTCTACAGCTCTACTTAGAATTCATTTTGTTTTCCCTTGAAATTAAAAGTGTTTTAAGTGCAATGGGGAGCCTTATATTCCACATGAGTCCATCATTATAATTGCACTAAACAACACTGCAGAGAACCTGTTGGCAAAAACGAGATCCCGCCATATTGATTAGAGTCAAATTATGGATGCCTCATGATGAAAACCCCGCCAGTGGTGGCATTAGCCGATGAACAAGGAGACGCAAATTAATAAATCAATAAATCGTTAATTGTACGGCGGGGGGAAATTGTGATGACGAAAATGTAAATTTTTTGAAGACGTCAAGTAGAAGAATAGATTTTGGCAAATAATACTTCGCATTGGGTAAACGAATACATGTTACTTCAGAAGATGTCGTTCCCTTATCCTGGACAACCTTTTCCTCCGAACTGTACTAAGATTCGCCTTTTGTGTTTGCATGATATGAGTGTGTGTGTGTATGTGTATATATATTTATACGTTAAAGGGCATATACTGTACCGGGAATGCAAAAAAGCCTTCAAAATGTAATTGTTAGCAATCTTCTTGCCAGTGGTCTTAAATTCATGTATTGTCTATTTTAGAAGGTTGCTGAAAGTTATTTGCCCTCAAATGATCTACATTTGGAGTGATGAGTGATTAAATCACAAATCCTCAAAATGTTCGGGCCGAACATTTTGAGGATTTAATCATTAATCATTAATTACTTCATATGTGGATCATTTAAGGGCAAATAACTTTCAGCAAGCTTCTAAAATAGACAATACATGAATTTAAGACCATTGCCAAGAAGATTGCTAACAATTACATTTTGAAGGCTTTTTTGCCTTCTCAGTACAGTATATGCCCTTTAATGTGTGAGTGTGTGTGCGAGAGAGTGGGAAAAAGATGCACACGATAGAAAAAAGGTTGGGAGACAGGGAAGCGAAAGAGATAAAGAGAGCGGTACATTATTATTTCATGATGCAAGTTAATTTGGATCTCAATCGTACCAAATTCTTACAATGTATTTTCATTTCATAATGATTGATAGAGCATATTCAAACAAAGAAAATCCATTCCTTTTCTATTCAACCCCTTGAATGTACTCATCGAAGTAGAATGGAGCAATCTATGTTTAATATGATAATGATATCATTGGATGAATAATTCATTAATTGACGCATTCCCTGCGATACAGAAGGGCAAGGCCTGGCGAACCAGCAGATTTCTGGTCACGTGGTCCAGGCAACCTCACTCATCCCCATCCTCTTTTAAATAGCTGGCAGCATCACACCCGCCCAGCGCTGCCTCAACCTCCGTCATCAACTGGATTAGCGCAAATGAAAAAAAAAAGAACGGAGAGAGAAAATAAAAAACAAAAACTCATCACTCCCACCTCCCATCTAGCGGAAAGTGGTCAAAAGAAAGCATTTCCGCGCTCACTATACAGCATCCGTCCCCATAGCAACCACCAGACAAACAAATGGCGTCTCTGGCTTGATGATTGGATTACATCAGGCCCGGGGATGAGGAGGCATCCCGATGCTTGCGTTTCCCCGACTCATTTTTCACTTCTTGAGTTTCCTGCGCAGGTTGTGTTGCAGCAAGCTTGGTCGAGAGATTTGCAAACAGATACATTTTCGAGAATTTTCCGCTGTCGTGTAGATAATAGTCCTGGAGCAGAGGTGGAATCTTAACATTGACTGAATTGAATTGCACCATTTAAATCACATTGCAGGTTAGTTTTTGGTTCGTTGTTTCCTCTGTGATATCTTTTCTGAGATATACCTTCAAGTCGAAAGTGTATTCTATATCAAACTATAAAAGTGTTAATGAATGAAAATGAAACAGCATTATCAAGTCAATTTGAACAGAGAGCAGAAATGGAGAGGATTAGCAAACGTTTGAGAGAAAAATGACATATAGGGAAATTGTGATTACGAATAAAAATTTTTATAATATTTGTTACATTTTTATCAATATTTTTTTTTTGCCAATCTGGGGTTCTTTGTTTTATCTACTTATGTTAGGGGCAATATGATGTTAAGATTGTATTCCCCTTCAATTATTTTTTTTGAATTTTGCTCATTATGATCGTTGCCTTTCTCCTATCATAATTTGTTTATATAATCACTGCAGCTACTACATGTAACATCATTACTACTACTACTACTACTACCTCTACTACTACTACTACTACTACTACTACTATTACTATTTACTACTACTACTACTACTACTACTACTACTACTACTACTACTACTACTGCTACTACTACTACTACTACTACTACTACTGCTACTTCTTCTACTACTACTACTACTACTACTACTACTACTACTACTACTTCTATTTCTACTACCACCACCATTATTACTGCTACTACTTCTGCTACTACTACTACTACTACTACTTCTCCTACAACTACTACTACTACTACTACTCCACCTCCTCCTCCTACTACTACTACTACTACTACTACTACTACTACTATTCTACTACTTATTCTACTATCACTAGTATTACTTACTAGTATTACTACTTCTAATGACTACATTTCTACTACTATCGCTCCTCCAATGATACAGTGACTATTTGTCTTTCATTTGCAGATATTCGGCGCTTTTGATCAAGACTAAGCGCCCGGTACTCTGCTTTCAAGATGTCTGGAATAAAGCTCTTCGCGGGTGTTCTTGGGGTGATGTGGATATGCCTGACAGGTAAGGGGTTAATATCTCATTATTGTATTATACTATTTTAAGAGCAAACCTGTCTACAAACGCCAAAAAGGAAAGATGCACCATCCTTACACACTTTTAAAACTATGGTGGAAACACATTTATTACAATCTGTGCAACAGGTCAACCTTTTTGTTCTTGCACTCGTACCTTCTTTATTATTTCAGTTATATGCGGTAAATTATACATTTCCAGATGATAGTATCATGCTCATGAGTTTATAATCAGGCTTTTGATTTCTGTTTATTGGCGCTATTGTCCTGGCCCTCCAAATTGCAAGGATAATTATTCTGCCAATAGTTGCAAGGACAATAACGCTACAGCGCTTAGAGCGCGGTATAAATTTATATGTTATGTAATTTATTTTATATGTTATGTAATTTATTACAAAGACTGCCCGTCTGTAAAGTACACTCTATTATAATTCCTTTTTGGATTGATTATAACTCAAAAGTGAACCATCGAATCAAGCTAAAACGTACACATCTTTGAGGTTGTGTCTCCCGTTGCAGACCGAATTAAAGTCTGACTAGGAATGTGTTGATTTTCAGAAGTTATGCACAAAATATCTTCATTAATTCTTAATCAGTCAGTACGTATTAAAGTTTATTGCAAATATGTTAATCAATGATATCTCAAGAATATCTAAATAATTTGATTTTCGTCAAATACAGAATGTTTACAAATTCAGCTCGATTAGAGTTGTAACCTTTATGTAGTCACCAATCAACAGCGCAAATATTTTAGAACCTTTCACCAAATACTTTACATGCAATGGTTCGTACAATACTTAGCGAAAAAAGAACACAATATTATACTCACGATGTGGGTTACATGCTACAAAATTTATTATTATTGTAAATGTGTACTGTCAAGGGTATAGTTTGTAGATTCTTTTAGAATAATATTTCTTTTATGATAATAAAAAATAATGTGAATACATCATATTTTCTCCCCTTACGGATCATTATAATAAACCTAATATATACCCTGCGTGTCAACACTCTTTTACATGACTTTAAAGATGAAGTAATTGTAATCGTCCAAATCATTCATATCAATCATACATTAGATGACTGAACTGAAACCAATCTGTTTCAAATTTTGGCACGCGTAATTGCTTAATTGTGTGGTAGCATAGCGATTACAGACTTTAATCAAATTTCAATTAAAGTGTCCGGTAGATTGTTACGATTCTGCTTTTCTAATATTGTATTTATGGTTTGGTTACTATCTGTGGGCTTGTGATGTGCTGTGGTTTGAGTAAAAGTCACCGATTTCACCGTTGTATTGTATAATACCCTTATCCTTTTTATTGCTGATGGTAATTATCATATTTGCTTTTTCAATATCGTTGCTCATAATTGCACTGAAATTTGATTATTATACTATATCTTAAAGACTAATGAAACACATTCTATGAATAACAATTGAGTACAGAAGAATGGGAAATATCGCGTTTCTTCACATTTGGAAAACAATGATTAACCCAAGTATAAAGACATAACTTACATGTATTTTCATCTTGTTCCAGGCTTTACATCGGCCCAAAACAATACAACAATGAATCCCACCATGGAAGCCACCATGTACACCACTATGATTAACACCATGGACTACACCATGAACAGCACCATGAACAGCACCATGGAAACTACCATGAATTACACCATGAACAGCACCATGGAAACTACCATGAACACCACCATGAACTACACCATGAACAGCACCATGAACAGCACCATGGAAACTACCATGAATTACACCATGAACAGCACCATGGAAACTACCATGAACACCACCATGAACTACACCATGAACAGCACCATGGTGATTACTATGGCTGCAACTACAGCGTCAAACATGGATGGTTCAAGCACAGGAGAAGCAAGCACCGGCGGTGGAGAAACAAGCACCAATAGAGGGGATGCAAGCACCGGCGGTGGAGAAACAAGCACCAATGGAGGGGATGCAAGCACTGGCGGAGGGGAAACAAGCACCAATGGAGGGGATGCAAGCACTGGCGGAGGAGAAACAAGCACCAATGGAGGGGATGCAAGCACCGGCGGAGGAGAAACAAGCACAAATGGAGGTGATTCAAGCACCGGCGGAGGGGAAACAAGCACCAATGGAGGGGATGCAAGTACTGACGGAGGAGAAACAAGCACCAATGGAGGGGATGCAAGCACTGGCGGAGGAGAAACAAGCACAAATGGAGGTGATTCAAGCACCGGCGGAGGGGAAACAAGCACCAATGGAGGGGATGCAAGCACTGGCGGAGGAGAAACAAGCACCAATGGAAGGGATACAAGCACTGGCGGAGGAGAAACAAGCACCAATGGAGGGGATGCAAGCACCGGCGGAGGAGATGCAAGCACCAGTGGAGCAGAAACAAGCACCAGCGGAGGGGATGCAAGCACCGGCGGAGGAGATACAAGCACCGGCGGAGGAGAGGCAAGCACCGGCGGAGGAGATACAAGCACCGGCGGAACTGAAGCACCTGATGACACCACGCAGCAAGACACGACGGAGGCAGCCGACGACACTACGGAGGCAGCCGACGACACTACGGAGGCAGCCGACGACACTACGGAGGCAGCCGACGACACTACGGAGGCAGCCGACGACACTACGGAGACAGCCGACGACACTACGGAGGCAGCCGGTGATACCACTGCCATGGATACAGCAACTCAGGGTCCTCGTGAGTATTCTATTGTATCCCATTACATTTCCCCTAAATTATATTTAAAGGACGTTGACTGACCGTTGATGTTCCTGAAAATCGCATCGTATAACTTGGAAGAAACTGAACAATATACACAGTAGTGCGCATAACTATTCATTGCAATGACTACTTGCAAGTGCTAACAGTAGGATCACATACATGTATTCAATAGATTGTGCAAGCTCATTCTTTCTCCCTTGATATAGCTTGGACGTTCCCGACATAGCAACGAGTATCTATTCCCATTTGAAAGGTTGTTAGGTGGTATTGTGTGAAGGCATGTGATGCTATGTTAAAGTAGTCATCGAATGACTAGTTATGTGCATGATCCTTTTCTTGTTTAGCTATTTCTCCTAGGTGTTAAAAGGGCGAGTTTTGACAGTTACCATGGTTATAACTCGAATTAATTTGAAAATTAAAAATGAAAAAATCAAAGGATGTCATATTTCAGAGGAAGGTTTCATGAAATTTAGCAATCATTATTCTTTTGATAATCCCTTAACTATTATAGAATATTCTTTCTCTTGGACAAATTTTGAGTTTAACAGCAATTTGTGTGAATAAGATGTTGAATGCAGAACACACCAAAGCCCATCGTGCATCGAACCTCTACATCCACTAGCATCACAGTCACTTTAATAATGATTGATGTTTCTGGCAAAAAAAAAGACCCTGTGGGTTGACATGTGTGATCTAAGTGTCATATACTGGTATGAAGGCGGTCATTCATGGAGTGCCACAACTCTCTATCCTGAGCTCTTTATATCAGCACTACGTGTTGTTCATAACGGGATTTCCTTCACTTCACTGCTATCTCGTGAACAGCTTCCGTCACGTTGAGCGGGACGGTGCAGCTTACTGGAGTGACGTACTCTGCAGAACTTGCCAACACATCCTCGGAGGCCTTCCGAAACCAATCGGCTACATGGGGCGAAAGGGTAAGTCGTACTAAAGGTACTTTTATTCACTTGGAATTTGGGGTTACAAATAGTAACATATTGTTTGAAATACGTGCAGAACATTTGCATACAAAATGAAAATGGTGTATGCGCTCCAAGCGACAGGCGGCAAACGCCTGTGCGTGAAGCAACATTTATGATTTAAGGTTAGCGCGGGATAATCTTTACTTCAATTACAGACACGTAAATTCACCAAATTATTATTTTCCTCCTCCTCCTTTCTCCCTCCTCTATACCTTCTGCTACTTCCATCTCCTTCTTCCTCTTGTTCTCTTTCCTTCTTCTCGTTCGTTGGGCTCTTCTCATTTGCTGTCATTTACCAACACAGATTCGAGACAGCTACTGCAACGAGACGACATCAAGCGGTGAGAACTGCACAATACAAGTCGTTGTCACTAGCTTCACTGAGGGCAGTCTCGTGATCAATTATATCATCGTGTTCACCGATGCCTCCCAGTCGGCAGTCGACGAATTCACGTCCACCGTTCAGGAGTTGAACGACATCACCATACGGGACGAGAGCGGGGCTGCGTTCGAGTTGGTCTACACGCCCCTCACTGGTGAGTCTAAGTTTGAATTGCGTAGGATATTATGATAAACACAACAAAAAAGTAAGCCCCCCCCCCCCCCCCTAAGCAAAATAGCATAACTTTTTATCAAAGAGCTTTTGTACAAAATTATTGTTTCTTAACGTATTGAGTAACTTATGTGTGAAAATCACATTAATCCAATTAGTCATGCATGAGTGCGCAACTTTTGGAAGCAAAAATATCACTTTTCAAAAGTCACAAGGGTCATTTGGGGATTCTGTCATACAATTTTTTGATGAATTCCATTTCTGGTGTATAATTTATGTCCTGTTAATGTTTATCATCCATCTCTTGATGCATTAACACCTATCCAGACAATTAAATCATTCTTCTGGTTGGGTGAGCACCGTTTAACAAATACTCATCCATCTTCAGTTTGAAACTTTTAAAAACCCTTTATTTTTGTGAAAAAAATAAAACTCTGGATATTTTGACAAAGATGTAACATGACCTGTTATGTGAGCATAAGAAGTCATTTTCGTGTCATGGTCGAGTGAAAACACTTTAAAAATCGCACAGGAAATGTCAAAATGAATTGTTAAAACAGCATGAACAATTACACTTTTGACTTTTGAAAAGTGACATTTTTTCCTTGTTAAAATTTGCCCACTCATGCATGACTGATTGGATTAATGTGATTTTCACACAGAAGTTAGTCAATAACATAAGAAATAATCCTGCCAAATTGTTTTGCCCAAAATCTCTTTGATAAAAAGTTATGCTATTTTACTTAGGGGGGGTGGACTTAATTTTTTTTGTGTGTTTAGATGATTACGAATCGACTATCTAGCAACCTACAGGAAATTTTCCACAAATTTAATAGGTTACCAGAAAATTTGTTTTCTATTGAATTTGTTCCATTTTATTATCCATTCTACTACTGTACCACTAGTGTTATGACGACTTCTCCTACTATTGCTAATAAAAAAAAATGCTTCTACTATGACTACTACATCTTCTACATATAGTAGTAAAAGCATCCACAAGGTGGCGACAATATAAAAAAAACAAAGAGACATTCACACTCGTACGATCTCTAAGAAATTATTCAAATGACTGTTCGAGACACCGAATGTTATTACCAGCGGATATCATGACAGGGAGATACAACCACAATCGTTTCTAGGACTCTCTGAAGGTCCGTTCACAGGGAAATGATATGTCGCCGCCGGTCGCCGTGTGCACTCTGACAACAGTGATTTTCCGTCGTCACAAAGCAAGAAATAATTCAATTCGAGTAGCTTGTCAGAATCTGACGTGGCGTGTCAGACTAAATTCTTCTTTTTGCTGGCAGTGGCATATGATATTGAGGGGCCTTAATGCCAGTGGCATCTCTGAGCCAAGAGAGGGAAGTCAGTCTCTGTCGTCCTCTTGACCTACTGTACGTCCCTGAACAGCATCAGTGAGGGCGACTTTCTCAAGAGCATTTATTTCGAAATACATGTATACGGCTTAGGAAACTTATCTGTCTTGTGGCAATTGTTTGAAGTAACCTTCGGGATGACTTTGCTCTTTTTAGGACATCTTTATTTATGATATGATTTCTCCAAGATACTCTCATCATCCTACGGAGAAACCACATTTCCGTGGCTTCAACAGCAAGAAACGGGCTTCTTGTAACAATGTGTACATGTCAAGGCGTTTCACCACAAGGAGGGAAGAAACGCCGCGAACGGCCCACTAGTGTCAATATGACAAGCGTTCGAGAAAAACCGCTTCCACGCTAACGCATCTTAAGAAGGTTTGTTTCACGTTATATCGTTTATTGATAGCTCTATTCTTTTCTATCATTTCAGTCGTGACCGCAGCACCGGGGACACAGGGACCGATGTATTCGGTAAGTATTCATTAATTCTTGATATATCTATTTTTCCTTTGGGAAAAGCGAAAATTTGTATGGTAGCATCCACAATCCATCCAATGACCCGTGTTTACTTTATAAAATGGAATGAAAAAGTACAGAACAAAATATAGCACTGCTGTATGGGCACTATCAAGAATTGCGATTGCTATCAAACGTAACTGTGTGCATTACAGAGAGTGGATTGGAGTAACGACCAATTCAGATCAATCGCAACTCTTTATAAGACGGGCACTAGATTAACCACCTGCTCTCTAACACTTCACTGTCTGAAATTAAATTTCGTTCGGTTTCTGTACGTTTGGTTAGTAAGTCACTCGTTGATGGAATGTGCTTGTTTTTTTCCACGTCGTTGTTGTTGCAGGACCTCTACTGCTACGCATGCTCCACGACGAACACGTCACATGATTGCGCTACTGGAGTGAACACAAACGACTTCGCGGAGGAGAGGTGTCTGACGGGCCAGAGATGCGTCGTAAGTGCTGTAGATTCATCCTTCCAGTTGTAGACCAGGGCCCTGTTGCATATAACTTCTAATTGATGGTAACTCTGCCATTAATGGTAACTACCATGCTATAAGCATCGCTTGACAGCCAAGCAAAGTCAAGACTTCCATAGAAACTACCATTTATAGCAATGTTACCATCAATGGTACATTTTATGCAACGGAGCCAAGTTCGTAGTTGAACCGTGTTGAACCATAGTCGGAAAATATTACTAGAACGCAGGCTGTGATTTGTTCATGAAACTCTGTTGGCTGATGGATGTAAAGACATTTTACAACACGCCCAGCACAACAATGATACCTGTTTTGCATGGTGGAATGTTCTTTCAGTATCTCCTTAGAACTGAATTGATATTGTCCTATCTTCATGACAACAAGATTAAACGTGGTCTTTTGCAGGGACTTTGTGTGAGACTCGACCCCACAGCCTTACCATTGAGAGACGAACTCTCTGTGAATTGAACCACCCTGCTCGATATGTGAGAAATTATTAGATATTTGGAAAAGGTCTCGCTTGATCAATTCTATTATTTCTTCAAAAAGCAGGTTCTGAAAAATGGTATAACCGTTATCATAATCGATGTTCTCGTCGTGATCTTTACGTGCAGACCGTGCAGCTGTCGAACGACACTCACTTCTTCATCAGCCGAGGCTGCGACACCGGCCTCCTGTTCGAGGTGTGCACAGCGAACTCGGACACGGACGCGCTCACCTGCCAGGACTCGCAGACCGTAGGCGTGACGGAGTGCAAGCACTGCTGCGACGACAACCGCTGTAACACCGTGGACGCCGGCAGCTCGATGCTACGGCCCGCCTCGCTGCTCGTCCTCCTGCTCGTCTCGGCTCTCATCACGATGACGATGCGACACTAACGGGGAAAGAAAGTTCACGATGCCCGATTCAAGCTTCTGACCGTTCACGCTGATGACGATGATAGCGACGACGACGATGACGATAAGATATTGACGGGGAGACAAAACTTTACGATGTCCGATTAAGCTTGTGAGCGTATGTGTAGTGCAACGCGTGGCCCAACGGTCCCAACATATTTGTATCAGCGTATAGCTGTGAATATTCGAAAATATATTCGATACATTCGAAATAATATTTGACAATAAGTCCATATCTGTCTGTAGTTGTGCACTTAACTTGGAGAGATTAGAGACCAAATGACTGATGTGACCATATTTAAAGGTTTACATTGTTGAGGTGATTATCTGTGTGTGTGCTACTTATTGTATGGACGTTATAAAAGCCATAGGCCTAGCTGAATGCTAAATACATGTTCAAGACATAGAAGATTAACCTTGGAGGAGGAAACTCGGTGTTTTAATCTCCATTGATGAGGCAAAAGTCTTACTCTCATGAAACCATGTATATTGACTATAAGTGGCATAACGAGGTAGTTATTTCAATGACAAGAACAAAACAACAGTAGATTTGGACTCGACTTTTTCGTTACATTTGTGATAATCTCGCAAGAATCCTGTCTGTAGGTAGGAAAAATAGTTTTAAATCGCAGTTCACTGCAATATACCTAATAGCAATTCAAGTGTTCATACTGCACATAAGGAAATGCCGTTCTATGATGCACCGCGCAGCCGCGTGCGGATTTTGTTTGCGGTCATGTCCACTTCCGGTGTAGTGTACTAATGTATGAGACTAGAAGCGGATATTACTGCATTCAAAATCCGGACGTTGCTGCGTGGTGCATGATGGGGCGGTAGTCCTCTATAGAGTACTGAAGTGGTGTTATCATATGAGCATGTTGTCTTGACAATTGGCTCTAAACAAGCTCGCTCCAGTGAGAGGCTTGGCGGTCCCTCAGTATTGTATTTCGGGCTAGTGTCGGACATTCCCATTTACAGTCCCCGTTGTGATCACTGCTGCTTACTCTACCTGCATTGTTTAGAACCAGTTGTCTTGACAATAATGCTCAAATTACGTCACACCTCGGTACTCTATATGCGGTATGAATAATTGCCTTATTGAAGCACGTGTCTGAGGTTTAAACAAATGCGTGTTTTCTACTACATGTAGAATGTAAATTTGATATCATATATATTGTATCAAATAGATTACTGAAATGTCTCGTACCACTCCCGTGCCTTCTGAAAGTGACCATTTATCTAGCTATTACAGTGATGAAGTTTATATTGTATACAACAGTGTAGATTGTTTATGAAAATGATATGACAATAATTCATCACACATTTTCACGCCCAAGCTCTTCGGATTCATAATTAACATGGAAAGAATGATAAAGGTTTTGTTTTGCTTTGGTGAGTTTTATCTGTAAATTGGCGTTTTTCCAGCATATACGTATGTGGTATGGGAAATGTAGTTGTTGTGTGTAGCAAACAAGAGAGTTCAATTTTTCTGTTTTCTTTACGCGCAAAAAGATGAAAATGGCGAAAAAGTACAATGCCGAGATGGTTGCATGGAGGAGGAGGGGGTGGGAGGGGGTGGTGTGGTGGGGTGGGGTGGAGCTTGACAATTGATACAATTGTGGGGGTAGAATAAGAAGATCTTATATTGATTACCATTTAACAAAATACAAGCAAATGGGGGAAGGGGGGGGGGGCGCCTGGTCCCGCTCCATCACTGAAAAAAAAACTCTACCAGTACCTCGTGTGCCGTGGGGTAGGGAAATTAACATGTGCATTGAAAAAATGATTTTTTTTATATTTTTGTTTCGACGTTGTGTTATAAGCTTTGTTGTGACGTATAACATTGCGTTTGATAAAGCCAATAGGCTAATACACATTAACAAATTTACCATACGGAACGCACTTTGATTGATACGTCTTTCTTTCAAAAGAATTGTTTCATCTCAAATACTCCGTCCATGTACATATACCCTAGTGCACTGTCTTTATCACTAGTATTGGTCTTTCAAAAGAAAACGTGGTAAATACACATCAGACAAATAAGGCAAATTTGCCATTAGATTTTACAATAAAGAAAACATGTTTGTGCCTTTCATTACCTCAATCAAACTTGATAGCATGAACATTTTGGCCCACACGACAGTACAATGATATATTCTCAAATGTGTGTTTTCTGAACATACGCTATATGTACCATAATTTGTGAAGAAAGGTATTCAAAGAAGAAAATCATGATTAGGAAAACATTAAAACAGTAAATCTATGACGTATTACTGAAGAAATCGTGTACTTTAAAGCCGAAAAAGCGCAGTAGACATATATTTAAATCATATAATTATGTGTCGGTGTTCACACAATTATTTATATCTTAACGCAAATTGAAGTACTGTATTTTAAATTTCGCAGAGTGGTCTGTTTTGTGGCGTATTTTGTGAAATATTTCACAATAACAGTTTCATAGTAATACACGTTCTTTCACTGACAAGTGTTCATTTGTTATATTAAATCATTTGCCAAAAAAACGATTGATATTCAACTCAAAGTCTGTAACTCGTTTTAGGGGTATATAGTATCTATTTAATTTCTTCATATCAATGTTATTTTTTCTTCTTTATAAATGTGAATGTAGCGAAAGATGATTTCACTTTTCATATGTTGTACATAAAATGTTATAAAGCAATTCGATGTTTATTTTATAACTTGACATATTATATTTCAAAGTCTTTCATGTAAGTCAATTCAGAATTCAAAAATGTTCTAACGCATGAGTTCGTTCTTGCAATAAAAATTACTACACATATTTACACTGAATCGCCAATAAATTTGTACTACTGTACTTGTTTACAACTCGTTGTCATGGTTACAGTGACAGGAGCATAAGTTTGTGTATGAAGCACGATGCAAAAAGAGGGGGAAGAGGAGGGGTCCGATATGTGCGTGTATATATATATATACATTGTGTGTTTGTGTGTGGGGGGGGGGGGGTGGGGGGGGGTGAAGAAAAAAAGAGTGGGTGAAGAAAGACGGAGGGATGGGGGGAGGGGGGGACAGGGGAGTGGGGATGGGAATGGGGTATAGGGTGCATGCCCTCCGGCTTTATAGACCGGTAGTGAACGAAAGACAAAAATATACCCTCGTCCTCCTTCCTGGTACTATCCACATCGTACTGAAGTAAACAGCGACGTTCTTCTCGTTGCTGGCCGTGTTTTGTCGGAGTCAGGATGGAATTCCCCGTCCCCTGTTGTACACTCGTGTTTGCGTTTATCATTGGGGCCAACGCATTGGGGTCATCCCTCCGACTGAAAGGGGCTACAGGAAATAGACCAATGATACAGCAGAGTAGTTCTACCGCACAAAGCAGGACAAAGAAGGACAAAGAACTTAGGACATTAATCATACCTGAGAAAGAAGTCTCTTTGCCGGTCGCTGCTCACGTACATCCAAGCAATAACATACTGAAACGTATATCATGATGTAATAGAAATGGGAGCAGCTAAGGGCATGCGCAGTTTGAGATGTCACCACTTATTAATGTAGTATCGCTAACCAATGTGTATTTACTATATACGTAGGCGTAGCACGCACATGACAGGCTCGTATTTACAACGGTAGTTTGACTTTAGTAGAACGCGTACTAAACGTAGACTAACTATTTGGGGATCAAAATACATTTCGATCATCTGATGCTGTCACAAAATCATTGATTTTCATCACAGAATCACAACAGTGGGTGATTTCAATTATTCGCTGTAATCGTTATTTGGACAAACTCGATAATAACGATTCCGAGCACAAAATCAATGATATTGAATCAATGATATTTCGTGTTATTTTGTGTTTCGTCCCATAAGGTAGGTATACGCTGAGTATATTTTTGGCGTAAAACCTCTATTTAGAATATGGGCCATTGATTCACGATCTGATGCGAACATCAGAGAGAAATTAAAGAGAAATTAAAGAGAAATTAGGTGCATGAGCGAGGTGGTATGTAGAAAAGCATTGCTTGAGATCTAGTGTAAATAGCTCACGTTATGTTTAAAACTTGGTATAATTCCTGGGTTGAGCACGTGGCTGCATGCATCCCACTATTCCAAAAGTGTTCTTTTCATCTGACTGGAGTTAAATTTCACTTGTCTTAAGACTACAACCATAGACATATTAAATAGATACAGTATATCACCAAGGCTAGTCATATTCGTTGACAAGTAAAAGGAAAAGATGGGTCCAGCTCGAATGAAAAGCCCCCAAACATCCAGTTCCTGTTTTTGAGAAAATCAAACCAATCGTCGGGGCAACTCCTCGCGTGTTGAGGAGACCAGGAACTGTTGTCTTTAAGAGGTCACATCGTAAATCATTTGCATAGCATTACTGATTTATCAAATTATTCATACTAATAAATCCATGAAGTCAGGCCAATTAGAAACGGTAAGTTAATCAAGTGACTACTGAAATCAAACTTGGCGAGGAGAATATGCAAAGAGATTTCCGGGTTCTGAGGTCACGTGAGTTATCCCATTAGTTAATGCATCTATGGTATCCAATAGAGTTTGGCCCCACAAGTAGAACATCAATATTCCCCATTAAAAAGTGAGTATCATTCGGTCTCTGATTTTGCATGAGCTCACTGATTGGTTGGTTCGTTATTCGAGCGGCGTATCCATGGATAAAACAAAATACATACCAATCAAACACTAATAAAAGGGCCTTGTTGCCAGACGCGTTATGATTTGGACATAATTACTCGTCCTGAACTGATAAGAACTTTTAGAGACTTTTGCTGGGACAAGGAATCTGTTCTGAAGTTAGTTGCAACTGTTCTGTGAGCAAGGATTCATATCGGAGGCTTATAAAAGGCTTATTTACACACTATCAGTGACGACAAGGTGAGCTATTAATTCTTATATCTAAAATCTGAAAACACATTTCATATTACTCAATCATTATAAGGAGTTTTAAAGAAAATACACGAGACAAGTTCCTGCTAGACTCTTCTTTCAAAAGTCTAGAGCTTCACCTCTATCATTTGTTCTTTTTCCCTTTAATGTTTACAACTTAAATTATTTAATTGTTTCAACAAACGAGTCATAAAGCCTGTTCAAAACTTGTCTTTTTTGTTTTGTTTTAGATTGTTCTTCTGACAATTCACGGTATAGAGACTTTCTCAAATGTATTGTGCAGATTCTAAATCTAAGCCAGACAAAATTAATTCACAATGCTCCTGTTTCTGTTTGTTTTTTACTGTGAGAGGGAGAGAGGGGGGAGGGGGGGGGGGAGATCGAGGGGCGACCATAACATTTAGAATATTTATCCGAGGAAATGATCTCCCTGTCTCTCTGCTTCTTTATCTTACCCCTCCCCCTCATCCTCCAAACTACCCTCTCACCCTTTTTGTTCTTATTACACACTATATCGTCCTTCTAAATGACTTTTCACAGAATCCAACCTCACCATGGCAAAGCTTACCATTTTCCATCAAGTGTTTCTCCTAGTCGCAGTTATAGGTAAGTAAAGCTGCTTACATATGTGTAGGTATTAACCAATCAAAGCGTTCCATTTAGCACTGAGCTGTCTTCCCGCTCAGGCCATGACCGTGCTAGCCTTTCGACAAGCCCTCACTCGCGTCTAACTCTTACATTTATGCTAACTCTTACATTGACGTGATGAAAGCGGCGTCGTTTTGCGAAGTATTACACGCGAGAGGCCTTGTTAAAAGGCTATGATCATGTTGGCCCAAGCGCGATCTCAAAACACCAATGGCGCTTGAATATGACCTCATTTTGATTAAACATGTTTTCTAAAGCCTCTGTTGGCAGAGGCTTTGTTGAATGGCTATGGATATGCTGTCCTAAGGGCGCACGCCGCTAATTCAATTTAGGGGAAATACCGAAAGCAAACAAAAGATGACATCATCATTAAAAAAAATATTTATATCAAATCAGTTGAAAGTCTTCAAACAAAGAGTGATTCTTATTGCTCAAGAGCGGTGCAGTGGTTGAGCACGGATAGGTCCCTGATTAAATCTATGGGGACTTTATGAAGTCCAACGAGCACCGGCAACGCTGAATAGATGGGCCTGTAGCCTCAGTTTCAGGCTTTGTAACAAAAAGAAATACCGGACACTTGCCTTCAAAATCTACATGAGTCAAAGATAAATGGATGATTCCACAAAACGGCTGGCGATGAACGACTGAACGGGCGTGCGGCGCCGTTTTGTGGAGTATCATGCGCGAGAGGCCTTGTTCAAAGGCTACGGTCACGTTGGCCTAAGCGGGATCTCAGAACACTTATGCCACTTGAATATGGCTTCATTTTGTGAGACATTTCGCCTGAAGCCACCTTGATTTTAAAGCGTATTACGAATACGCTATACACGAATTGGTGAGTTGGGTTCCTAGAATCAGCAACTTTGTGTCTGAGACTGAGGCTCCTGTAGCGTGAGGTATATAGCTGACAATATATCGCCATGTATTTAATAACACAGGGTTGGAAGGAGTAATAAGGTAAGTTCCTCGCTGTCGAGTGCATTTTGGCGCCAGTGAATTGACGCCGCGACAAAGCAATTCATGGGCTATATGTAAACACTTGTTAAAGTCAGGGCGGACTAGCACTTTATAGGAAGGAAGTAAAGGCCGAATATAAGTCCATTCATGGTAAGAGGAAGCGCGGCCGTAATAAGGCAAAAAAAAACGTAACCCGAACTATCATGTTCTGAGAAAAAACGAGACTGAAAGTTTAATCCTTTTCCATTTTTTTGTCGTTTGATTGTGACGTTTGAAAATAGGGATGCTTCTAAAAATATTCTTTTAGAATATCTTCACGAAATATCAGTAAAAATGGATTTGTTGCTTCAGATTAAATTACATTTTAAAATAGGTGCAGCTTTCTGCTCTCTCCGGAGGAGCGGTTCTAATTTGCCTAAAGAACGTATCCCAACTTACGTCGCGCAAGTGTTCTCCCGCGGAGACATATTATTCGGCAAAAGAACGGGAGGCAAGACATGTTCTTTTGCCGAATTGATATGCTTCCGCTGAAGAATGCTTGCCCGAAGTATGTTGGGATACGTTCTTTTGGCAAATTAGAACCGCTCCACCGGAGAGTGCCTTCATATGGCAAAACAATGTAAGAAAAAATACGTTCTTTTCCTGAACCGACTTGAATGTTTTCTTCGCCATTTTTACGCTCTTTTGACTAGTTAGAGATGACAAAGTTGTTACAAAATGTGAAAGATACGTCCTTCTATCTCTAAAATTATAAATAGACGAGATTTTGAACTTTCACTATTGAAAGGAACGCATTTTATTTACAAAAATACCCCCCCCCCAAAAAAAAAAAGAAAAAAAAAGATAAAATAAAATAAATAAATAAAAAAAAAAATAGGGTTATGTCCTTTTGCCTTATTACGGCCGAGCGGCAAACTGCATGTTTAGAAGAGACTTGTGCTAAAATGTATCGTGTTAATGTTTATCGTTACAGCGAGCACGAGCAATGGTCAAGTTTCAACAACCATGGAGGCCACATCGTCTGATACCATCATGGCTACAGCGTCCGATACCATAATGGCCACAGCGTCAGATACCATGGGTGTCACAGTGTCAGATACCATGGGTGCCACAGCGTCTGATACCATAATGGCCACTGCGTCCGATACCATTATGGCCACAGCGTCAGATACCGTGGGAGCAACAGCGTCAGATACCATGGGTGTCACAGTGTCAGATACCATGGGTGCCACAGCGTCTGATACCATAATGGCCACTGCGTCCGATACCATAATGGCCACAGCGTCAGATACCATGGGTGCCACAGCGTCTGATACCATAATGGCCACTGCGTCCGATACCATTATGGCCACAGCGTCAGATACCGTGGGTGCAACAGCGTCAGATACCATGGGTGCCACAGCGTCTGATACCGTGGGTGCCGCAGCGTCTGATACCATAATGGCCACAACATCAGATACCGCGTTGGTCACAGCTTCTGATACCGTGATGGCCACAGCGTCTGACATCATCATGGCGTCAACGACAATGGCGACGGCGTCGGTGAGTGCTGACGCAACGGCCACCGCCAGGGATACTGCATCTGCGGCAAGCACAGCAACAACCGCCGTGGCAAACACAGCTACCACTACCATGGCCATTTTGAGTACTACTTCCACCACCACGGCGGCAACGCCAGGTGAGACATACACAATTAAAGCTCATTCCGCGAATGCAGAGCAGTACAAGTTCAAAATCAAAACAAAAAAACGAAATACATCAGTGACGTATAGAAGGTTGAAAGTCGTTAGTATTTCATAAGTTTCGAAATTTTTTCAGTACTGAGATATTCTGAAATATTAAGAATATTGACAAACATAATGGGGGTTTTGTCCTCATTAACCATATAACATCGCCAAATATCAGGCTCTGCTAAATATTAAGCAACTATTTCAAACATTCCACGTCTCTCTGATCACTCGTCTGAATTTCTTCACGTTATTAATGTTTATTTGTTTATTTCTCTTCATACGTATAATTATAAACTTTGATTCATATCAAGGTATTAGCTTGACAGTGGAGCATAACTGGTTAAACACTTTTGGTAAATTATCAATTCTAATGAATAATTCATGATAACCATTCATGTTGGTAAGGGGAAATTTTAGTTACTATAGGTTAAAGATATCTGATACGAAAAACAAAACATTGCTTAGAAGCAATTGTTCAAATTTCACTCTCTGTCGCTTTGGATTACTTATGAAAAAATGTGACAATTTGCAATAAATAAAGTTATGATGTAACGACCACCCCTCCTTCCCCTTCTCCTTCCCCTCCTCCTCCTCCTCAACATCATCCTATCCACGTCATCACCATTATCATCATCCTCATCATCACTACCATCAACATTCTCATCTCAATATCTTCAATGTTCTTCCGTCCCATCATCAACATCCCCATCGTCATGCAACGTCATCATCCCATCATCCCATAATTCTCGCCATCCTTCTCATCATCTCTATTCCAATCCACATCCTCCTGCCCATCACCACTCTCGTCCTTCAAACATCAAGAATATGATTCTTATGATAACTCCATCATCTTTTCATCGATTGAATTTTCTGATATACCTGGAATTTGCTGAAACTTATGTCTCCTCTGTTCTTCTAAATTGCAGGTTCCACCGAAGCACCGTCATCGGTAAGTAGCGTTCAACGGTTTCATAGGCCTATATGCATATCCTCTTGAATGTATGCCGTGTACGGATTAGAGCATAAAAGGTTTTACCGATTATCTACATTATTCAGTGGGTTAGCCTCAGTGACTCAACATTATCCACGCTAAATTAGGCTCAATCGTGAGTTTATGTGAATCTTTCAAAAAGATCGACTTGGATCTTATTATTGAAACCAATTGACAGGGTGGTTACAACTAAATCTACAAATTAACTCCAAATTTTGTTCTAAACTCTGTACTAGTTCGAAATTTTCTGATCGGTATGTGGAAGTATAAATTCAGGAAAATGATGGAAATATCTGGCTCTTGTTCAGGCACCAAAGATTTAATGGAATAAAAGAAAATGGCCGACAATGCTCTTCTGAAGACGATGCGCGGCACACAAAAAGTTAGCACGCATGTCGACGTGTTTTAACATTATATTGTGAGCCAAACACTGTCCATTATTTAGTAAAGGCAAATACGTAATGTACATTTATCTGATGTTGCCATGTCGGGCAACTTCGCATTCCAAAACTCTTTGTACCACTTGCATACCTTGATACTTGATACCTTGAGGAAAAAAATAAAACTTTGTCGGATGCAATTAAGGACAAACACGATGAAAATGGTCGTTTCTTACTAAGACAGAATCTGAATGGGACCCTTTGAAATTTTGTTCGCGTAGCGAAAGACCATTTTCATATTTTCTTGGTGGCACGGAAAACATACAAATTCCCCCCTCCCCGTCACCATGTTTAGGTTGATTATTGGTCGTTGTTTATGAAAATTAAGTTCTATTGACCGCCATTAAAGTAAATAGGGCAATTTGGCTAGTGTATTCCTGCCAACCATCAGGTACAGCACTATCGACACGAGTCACTAACAAAATCCCCCCGCCATTTTCTCCCACGCAGAACGGACTGATGTGCCACAGCTGTTCCACGACCAACACTGAGAGTAGCTGCGCAGCGGGCGGGAAGGATTTATACGACTACATGTCGATGCAGTGCAGTGCTGGTGAACAATGCGTGGTAAGTTGCCGTGCATTATTTTTAAAGGGATAGTTCACCCTGAAATTGTGTTGGTATCAATAAAAAGAGAAACATGAAAAAAAAATATTAGTAAAGTTTTGACGAAACTCGGTCAAAGGAAAAATTGTTTTTAAATTTTAAATTTCGTGACGTCACGTGCGAGGTGCTCTTTCATATGGTGTACAAAATATTTCCATAAATTGCCTTTTTCTGTTTTTGAAAACGGGATGTTTTTTTCCCCTACAGGTATGTGTGTAAAAGCGTATTTCTAATGATGTATCAAATGCACAAGTAAAAGGATACATGTTTCTGAGAAAATGCAAATTTTTGAGAAAAAAAGTGTACACATCATAGAGGAGAGCACCTTGCACGTGACGTCACAAAATAAAAACTTTAAAATCAAACAACTTTTTTTTCTATGACCAATATTCGTCAAACCTTCACTAATATGTTTCTTTCATGTGTCTCATTTTATTGAAACTATCTCTTTTGAGAAACTATCCATTTAAAGTGGGTGTCTCTGTGTGTGTGTCTGTGCGTCAGTGTGTGTTGGTATGCGTGTATGTGTTTGTGTGTATGTGTGTTTGTGTATGTGTGTGTGCCTGTCGGAGGGAGTTCTAAAAGGATAGGAGGGTGGTTTGATCCGATGATCTCGATCATATCTGCAACAACTCATCTGACCTATTGTTCTTAACAAAACAAAAAAAGATTAATATTGAAATAGAAGGCTAATTTGAATAAAAATTTTGATCGTGGAATGTGGTACATAATTCCAATTCTAATTACATGTTGAAAACTCAATTGAGATTATTTTATTTTAAGTCTTTCATGTAGTATTGTGCTTACCTGCCCGTTTAATTCTGTTCATTAGTGATTTAAATATCATTTATTTGTGTACTTGTGATCTATCATGTACTTGATATGTTATACTCTCTCTCCATCTACGTATTCCAGACATTTAAGAATACGAGCTCTACGGACGAGTACGTGTTTCGCGGATGCTACGCAGACTGCGGCAGTGCCACGTCCACCGGGATGAACAACTGCTTTCAAAATTACAACACGGACGTGGGGCTGTGCATTGAGTGCTGTAGCATGAATCACTGTAACACGGTGGACGCCGGCGTGGCCGGACTCGGACCTGCATCGCTCATCGTCTTCGTCATCGCTGCAGTCGTGGCGACAGCACTGCCGATGTCGTCTTGAAATATCACACAGCAGCAAACATGAAATGAAGTAAAAAGCATGATATATTAATATCTCGAATGTCATTTCAATGTTGTGTCCTAATAGATTGGTTGCTGATAAGGTCGGGCGGGCGCTCGAGCAATCTTTCAACTTGTCTTTGATAAGTAATGGACACGTTATAGAGTACCGAAGTGTGACGTCATTTGAGCATTATTGTCAAGACAACTGGTTCTAAACAATGCAGGTAGAGTAAGCAGCGGTGATCACAACGGGGACTGTAACTGGGAATGCCCGACACGAGCCCGATAGACAATATCGGACCGCTAAGCCTCGCACTGGAGCGAGTTTGTTTAGAGCCAATTGTCTTGACAGCATGCTCATAAGTATGACGACACCACTTCGGTACTCTATTTGAAGAAAAAAAAATGGCAGACATCATGTTCGTTAGAAAGTAGTGTATATCTATCTATCCACGTGCCATATTCTGCGACGCAGACAGTCGTGGAGTGCCACAACTCTCTGTCCTGGACTCTTTGTATTAGCCCCACGCCATGGTAAACAAGCCCTTGCTCTGCTAACCAGTTAAACGTACTTTGAACAAATATCGAGTGTATATGATTTAATGAAGGGTGTAATAAAAAAAAATGTGCTTTCCAACAGAGAAATGATGGGGGGGGGGGGGGGGGGCGGGGAGGCAATGATATTGGAACACCATTTTAGTTATGTCATACTTTGCCGAATCGTGTCATGTATAGTTGTAATCATGAATACTCCCAACGCAATTCACGAAATATTCGCCACGGAAGAGAGAGAAAGAGAGCGAGAGAGAGAGAGAGAGAGAGAGAGAGAGAGAGAGAGAGAGAAAATGATCAGAATTCAATATTCTTTTATAGGCGTTAATTCTATCTCTGGGATGACGTCTGCGCTGATCCTAACAACTCATTTCTTTATAAGTAGCTCGTCATATGTAGTGATGGTCAAAAATGTTACAAAATGTACCATTTCTTGTTAATGTCTTGCTAGACTCCTTTATTTTTAAGTAATGGAGAAGGATGAACCACTTCTCCCTTACTCTAAAATATAATTCATTGTGATCTTCTTGGTCCTGATAGCTGCCGGCCAATGTGTCTGTAGAATATGAAGGAAATGTTTATCACTTGTATTTTTATGTCTAAAATATTTTATTTATGCAAGTATATGTCAAAAGTATGCATCCCTCGTTAGTTGCTTTTAGATCATTTTTAGACCAAGTGTTGAAAGGAAACCAAATACTTGATTGCTATAAGAGGGGATGGTATTGTCTATTTATTTTCAGAAGTGGGGAGTGATATTTAGATGACCTTTTACGAGATTTTGGTTCCTACGTGACAGTATTGTCTTTGCTGCTCTATCATTTTCCCTTCATCATCGCCATGATTGTTGCTGTATAAAACGTATAACTAGGCTTTAAAAAGAAAAAAAATTCACTGCTGCAAAGTCCTGACAAGGAATGTAATTATTGTTGAATGTTATTTTTATTGAATGAAACATTGCAAATATGTTCACTATTAAGATAATGTTAATCCGTCCATGTAAAAAGTCGATCTACATCTTTTGTAACTTTGATGAATTTTATACATGTTCCTCAAAATTTAATATGAAATATTATCTGATTAGTGCTATTAAGAAGATAGTTTATTGGGTAAAACAATTAAAGGATAGAGTAAATGAGGAGAAATGGATGTTTATTATATCTTATAACACATACAAAATACTGCTTTAGCTTTATGTTTCCGGTGTTTGAACTGAAAATAAATGAGATGAAAGGGAAAAAGTGCTGATGGACGTTGTAAGCTAGTAAAAGGAAATTCTGCAGAAGTGGAAAGGGAGACATTTTTTGATGATTAATCGAGCCCAACTTGTGCTATAGTGGGACAAGTTTGAATGATTGATATTGATATGTATTGTCACTCGGTGGCCAAAAAAATGTAAAAAGACATCAATACTTGTAAAACAAAGAAATAAGGAATCGATATAGAGATAAATAAATGCACGTAGAGTGAAACGAACAGAGATTACACAAATACATACATATATCATGTAATTCATAACAAGTGGGGATCAAAAGAAAAAGATGGTAAGAATGAAAATTAGTAGTACGAAGAACGCGCTAGCTGGGTTAAGCGGGATGATTGCATTAACCCTGCGCCTGCCTGGCAATCTGCCGCTATATGGGATTTGTGTGTATTACTTGTGGCAAAAGATATATATGACGCACGAACAGTTAACCAACATCACAAGGATTAGAACAATAATAAGTTCAGATTTGAGTGAAAGGGCTTTCTGGGGGTAATTTCAATTTTGAAAAGAAATTTTAGGCATACATCCAATAGGGTAGCGTGCTCGATCGTGGAAATGAATGATTAACGGTAAGTAGTACATTGCAGGTTCAAATCCCGTCTGGTTCCAAGATTTTTTTCTGACTTGTTTCTCATTCATTTACAAGATGGAGCACGCTATCCTTACTCCTGGGCGTATGCCTAAAATTTCTTTGTAAATTGAAATTACCCCAGAAATCCCTTCCACTAAAATGATTGACTTGTTTTACTTTCAAGATGGAGAAGGTTATCCTTACTACCACTGGGTGTATGCCAAAAGTTTCTTTTAAAAATAGATGATAAGTTTATTCTTTATTCTCGCCAATATGTTCCCGCTAATGGTTATAAGACAACTCAACATAACAAATTATATTTATGTATGGTATGATTTTTATGTAATGTTTCCAGTAATCGAAAATTGTCTGTTAATGTAACAATAAGCTCTCTTTAGCACTGTTCAGTGGACGTGAACTTTGTGAGTGTCTTGAATGAAGGTAACATAACAAATTTCCTATCTTTGCAAGAATGCAACTCGAAATAAATTTATTTGAATTTAGTTTTCGTTCTTCCATCAGGAGTTATGATTTATTTGAGTTGTGGCGCTTGTTTTTATTTTTTTTGCTCTGTTATTATGGCCAATTTCTTAGCCTTGCATGCATTAAGACGACAAGAGGAGAGAAGAGGACGTGGATGAAGGATTGATTGGGGAGAGAGCTAAAGATAGCTACACGGAGATAGAGAGATAGATGCTGAGAGAGGAATGAGAGAGGACAGAATGAAATGTCGCACCGCTGGGCCCTGTTGAATAAAGAATTGCGGTTGATTTCAACTTTAATTCCGATTGCTATATGTACATTGGACATAATGGATTTAACTTAAGACCGATTCAGATCAATCGTACAACTGTTTATGAAACGGGAACATGAATTAACCACCTTCTGTCTAACACTTTATCGTCTGAAAATTTCATTCGATTCCTGTGCGTTCTGTTAGTTAGTCACTTGTTTATTCAATTTGCTTGTTTTTACTACGTCAGTGTTGTTGCAGGACACGGGCCATGTTGCAATTTAATAGGTCCCCAATTATTGTAACTTAACATCCATGGTAGCTTCCATGGGAACATGTGCAATAATGAATGCTTATTGGCTGTTGCCATGGTAGTTACATTGATGGTAAGTTACAATATGCAACATGGCTCTGTACCGCTTCGTCTGCCTCACGACGAACACGTCACATGATTGTGCCACGGGGCCGAGCCTCTTGCGTAAACTTACAATCGATGGTAACTTTGCTACCAATTGATACTGTGTATTTGAATTTCATTGGCTGTCGAGCGATGTTACCATGGCAGTTACCATTGATGGCAGAGGTTACCATTAATGAAAAGTTTTATGTAGCGGGGCCCTGGAATGAATTAAATGCCTTCGTGGAGGAGAGGTGTCTGATGGGCCAGAGATGTAGATTCATCCTTTCGGTTTTAATTTCAGTGCGCACCCGTTTCTTTAAACAGTCATGCTCAACTTCTTAAGACAGGGACGTATGCTATAACGAAGGAGATTGATATTCTCTAATCCATGCCTTCGTGGAGGAGAGGTGTCTGATGGGCCAGAGATGTAGATTCATCCTTTCGGTTTTAATTTCAGTGCGCACCCGTTTCTTTAAACAGTCATGCTCAACTTCTTAAGACAGGGACGTATGCTATAACGAAGGAGATTGATATTCTCTAATCCATGATTAAATCAGGCTCGATATCTATATTTATTTCGGGTGGCTCTCTTAATGCCTGTATAACTTTTGTAGGTTAAATATCCTTCTGGGGTGAACTGGAAAACAAGAGGGAAGATAAGACAAGGTGGAGAGGGCGCGGGGGGGGATGGCTGGGCATGGAGTAGAAGAAATACAAGAAAATATATCGTCTGCCTTCTTCACTGGTACTATCCTCGTAATTAAATAGACAGCGGCGTTCTTCTCACTGCTATCCGTGTATTCACGGAGAGCATAGCTCTCAAAGTCAGGATGGATCTACCCCTTCCCCTGTTGTAAAGTCATGTTTGCGTACACCAGTGGGGCCAACGCATACACACTCCTGCAGAGAGGATAAACATGCACATATAGCAACGATACAACAATTCCGCTGCACAAATACAAAACGCTTCTTTGAAAAAAATTATAGTTATGATAGCACAAAGGTATCTTGGCCCCACAGATAGAACTTTTTCCCCTGCAAAAAGAAAATCAAAACCACAGTGGCCATTCATGCAGTCACTGATTTCGCATAAGCTCACTCATTGGTTGGCTCACTATTTGAGCGTCGTATCCATGGATACAGTCAGCCACCTGCCTAAATCACAATTATAAAAGCTACCTTGTTGCTAGACGCGTTATGATTTGGACAGAATTACTCGCATTAAGCTGTTACGAACTTTGGGAGACCTTTTGTGGGACGCGGAACATATTTTGAAAGTACTTACAACCGTTTTGAGAACAAGGATTCATACCGGATATACAAGAAAGAGGTGTTTATTATTCGAAAGTGACGAGAAGGTGAGGAATTTAATCTTATATCTGACCTCTCAAAAGAACTTTGAAATACATTTGGTATTACTCATTATTATACTGCGCATAAGGTATTTTAACGAAACTATAGGAGTTCCCGTTGCACTCTTCTTTCAAAAGTGCAGCAAGATTTGCCTTAATCGTCTATTATTTTCCAATTGAAGGTTACTAGAACTAACATGATTTAAATGTATTTACATGCGACTCATAATTTATTAATAATTTTCCATGTTTTGTCTTCTAACAATCAAGAGCCGTTTGACACCGCATCATATGCAGATCCTATTTACGTTTGGCAAAAAAAGCTTCATAATGCATTATAATGCTCATGTTTCTGTTTGTTCTTGACTGAAAGAAAGAGGGGGGGAGGGTATTCTCTCTCTCCCTCTCTCTCTCTCTCTCTCTCTCTGTCTGTCTCCGTCTGTCTCTCTCTCTGTCTCTCTCTGGCTCTCAGTGGCTCTCTGTCTCTCTGGTACTCCCCTCTCTCTCTGTCGTATCTCATCCCCCATCCTCTCTCTTTTCATTCATTTCCCGCCTGTGGTATTTTACATTTTTACATAGTAAAGTTTACATACTTCATCATCTCTTTTAACTACTTCTCACAGAATCCAACGTCATCATGGCAAGGCTGAACATTTTCTATCAAGTATTTCTTCTGATCGCAGTTATAGGTGAGTAAAACTGCTTACAAATGTAGGCGCAAATAAATCAGAGCGTTTTATTTAGCACTGAGCGTACAGCCATTGTCTGTACGTAAGGCCACGAACATACTAGCCTTTTAAGAAGACTTCTCTCGCGTCTAACGTTGGTCTCGCAAATTAGTTAACATGTGAACTCCAATGCAGACTCAAAAAAGAGCCGCCACTCATTATCCAAATGCATGATAATAAAAGTGTTGATGACCGCTATTTATGCAAATAAAAGTAGTATTGACCGCTATTTATACAATGAAGGTATTTTGGCTTGGATGGTTTAATCTAATTTATGCCTGCCGACCAATCAGGTAAAATGATTATCGAGATGAGGTATATAGCTTGCAATATATGATACCTAGATAGATCTCTGACATTTAATTGGTTGTTTGATATCGATCATTCAGTCCATTTACAATGACGCCATCAACCGTGCAATTTTGGATCCAAATTATATTTTGTCCATTGCACGTTCGCCGAGACGACCATTACTCACGTGTATTATGTATGCGAGCCGTGACCATTCAGCAGCTGTACTTATGCCTATGCATATCGAGCTAATTTGCCTATAGGTGTCATATAAAACAAATAATGAATGTTTTTTTCATTCGTGCAATGGACAGAATATTTCATTCGGTGAAAGATGAAATGAATGATCCATTCAACTCGGCCACGCCATGTTGAATTGATCCTTTCATATTTCACCTCATGACATATCTGTTCATTGCACTCATAAACATTTATTATTTGTATAATATATTGTCATGTATTCAATAACACGGAGGTGGAAGAGGTAATAAGGTCAGTTCATAGTATTATTTTGCTGCCCCGTGCATTTTGGCGCCAGTGAATTGTCGCCTCGACAAAGCAAATCATAGACTTCATATAAAGTCAAGGCGGACCATCAATTAACAGGAAGGAAATAAAAGCCGAATATATGTCCGATTATGGCATATTTGGAAGAGACGTGTGCTTAAATGTATCGTGTTTATGTTTATCGTTACAGCGAGCACGACCATTGGCCAAACTACAACAGTGTCCGATAGCTTGAATGCCACAGCGTCCGATACCGTGAGTGCCACAGCGTCCGATACCGTGATTGCCACAGCATCCGATACCGTGATTGCCACAGCGTCCGATACCGTGAGTGCCACAGCGTCCGATACCGTGAATGCCACAGCGTCCGATAGCGTGAGTGCCACAGCGTCCGATACCGTGATTGCCACAGCGTCTGATACCGTGAGTGCTACGGCGTCTGATACCGTGCTGGCTACATCGTCCGATACCGTGAGTGCCACAGCATCTGACACAGTGGCTGACTCCATCATGCCTTCGACGACAACGGCGGCAGCGTCGGTGAGTGATAGCGCAACGGCCACAGCGACATTAATCGAAAATACGTCTGTGACCACAGCCAGTGATACCGCATCATCAGATACGGCAAACACAGCAACAACCGCCGCGGCAAACACAGCTACCGCTACCACGGCCATTCTGAATACCGCTTCCACCACGGCATCTGTAGCAACAACCGCAGCGGCAACAACTGCGGCGGCAACAGCCGCGGCGACAACAACAGCGGCGGACAACACAGCTACCACTTCCATCCTGAACACCGCCTCCACTGCAACATCTGCTGCAGCAACCTCTACCACTACTTCCCAGTCCACGGCTTCTGCTACCACAACAACTCTAGCGGCCACACCAACACCTCAGGCTGTAACGCCAGGTGAGACATGCATAATTTAAGTTCATTCCACGGATGTAGCGCAGTACATGTACAAAGTCAATCGGAGATACGAAGAAATTCACGCTTAAAAAAGAGTAACATCATGCACATTTTGTTAACGTTTAGAATGTCGAGTGTGCTTAGTATTTGCAGGGAGGTGTCAGGAAGGAGAAGAAACTTGAGCCCAAGGCATTCTGTATGGGTTCCAAAGCGTGCTCAAGAATGTCAAAAGCATTCCATAATCATGACAATGCTTTGATGTTCCACGTGCGGGGCCGACATTTAGTTGTTGTCAACTTGAAAATAAATTTGTTTGCAAACTATAAGGAAGTTAAGGGCAGATTATGACATATCCTTTATTCTGCTTTTGTTTCGAAAAGTAATGAGGAATCATTAAATAAAATCGGACGTATAAGATATTTGTATCATTTACAAAATTAACCATTTTCTTCACTTTCCGACATCTTGTGCATTTGTGGGATTCAACCATTCTCAAAATGGTATATGAAGCTATGCATTATCTATATTATCACTGTTTGTGTGCGTTTGCGTGCAGCGGGGATATTTTACTTGAAAAACTTGTTTATTTCTGTTTGCTGATACCTGTTATGTTCATGGGAGTATTAATTCCATTAACAGAGCGGGACAAGCGAAATGAGACATTTCTTTTGTTCTCTCCGAGAATCCGTTAGCACACAATCATGTTCATAATTGTTCAAACATCTGAACAGCACCTGCTGAGAACAAATAACTTTTCAGCGGCGTGGCACATGGGTTGAAAGAAAGAAACTTGCTTCATATCCTTCTATAATACATCCCTGGTATTTGTTAGTTATCTACAGTTTACTATGTGTTGAGATATTTTGAAGTATTAAGACTGTGGACAAAAAAAATGTTCTCTTTTAGCTTATTACACTGTCAAATATTAGGCTCTGATTAATCTTATGCAACTGCTTCAAAGCAAGCCTGGTTCCTATTACCTCCTTTTCATCACCATTCTCCATCTCCTCCTCCTCCTCCTCCTCCTCCCCCTCCTTCTCCTCTTCCATTTCATTCGCCTCCTGGTCCTCCTCCTTCCCCTCCTCCTCTTCATCTTCCTCCTCAGTCGCCTCCTCCTCCTCCTCCTCCTCCTCCTCCTCTTCCTCCTCCTCTTCTTCTTATTTTTTTTCTTTTTCTTCTTCTTTTTCTTCTTCTTCTTCTTCTTCTTCTTCTTCTTCTTCTTCTTCTTCTTCTTCTTCTTCTTTTTTTTCTTCTTCTTCTTCTTCATCTTTTTCTTCTTCTTCTTCTTCTTCTTCTTCTTCTTCTTCTTCTTCTTCTTCTTCTTCTTCTTCTTCTTCTTCCCCCTCCTCCTCCTCCTCCTCCTCCTCCTCCTCCTCCTCCTCTTCCTCCTCCTCTTCTTCTTATTTTTTTTTTCTTCTTCTTTTTCTTCTTCTTCTTCTTCTTCTTCTTCTTCTTCTTCTTCTTCTTCTTTTTTTTCTTCTTCTTCTTCTTCTTCTTCTTCTTCTTCTTCTTCTTCTTCTTCTTCTTCTTCTTCTTCTTCTTCTTCCCCCTCCTCCTCCTCCTCCTCCTCCTCCTCCTCCTCCTCCTCCTCTTCCTCCTCCTCTTCTTCTTATTTTTTTTTTCTTCTTCTTTTTCTTCTTCTTCTTCTTCTTCTTCTTCTTCTTCTTCTTCTTCTTCTTCTTCTTCTTCTTCTTCTTCTTCTTCTTCTTCTTCTTCTTCTTCTTCTTCTTCTTCTTCTTCTTCCCCCTCCTCCTCCTCCTCCTCCTCCTACTTCTCCCCCCTCTCCTCTTCCCCATTGTCATAACAACCATTCCCAGTCTTGTAAACTGTAAACATATTACGCATATTTGGTTTGTTTCAAAAGCCACGTTGACGGCGGTGATCAGTATCGACTCTGAAACGTATTCGGCCGACTTAGCCAACTCCTCGTCGACTCTATACCAGACGACAAAAGACTTTTGGGAAAACAAGGTAATTTCAGTGTTTGATTTCTCATGCGTTTGGAACGTCGCCCTCTCCTTCATCCCTGACATCTATCTCTTGGCATGTGTGCGCAAGATATTATGCAAAATAATATGTGTTTAATAGAAGAAGGGAAATAGGTGAAAAGGCAAAAGAGGAGATGAGAAGATGAAGACGACAAAGAGGACCAGGGGTGAGAACACGAAAGGAGAGAAGGGTAAAGGAGAATAGGAGGAAGATATGGAAAAGAAGAGACTAAATGTTGAACATCATCATAATCTCCACCAATTTGGGCTGTTTTGCAAGGACTACCGTGGCGCGGTCGTCTGCACAAGACTTTCACACCTGAGCAAGTCAAATAATTTTGTTCCTCTTTTGGGGGTAGTTTAGGCTACAGTAATTGTCGCTCTAAACCTCTTTCTCTCTCCTTCTGTTTGTCTCTCTTTCCATCTCCCTCTCTTCTCTTGCTACCCCTCTCTCTCTTTGCAATGACCCTTTCCTGTTTTTTATTTGGTACCTATTGCTATTCTGTTGCTAGGGCCGTGCTTTCTTGAGAAACTTCTTTATGATTACTCACACTTTTTCAATACGATACATTAATGCTTCTGCAATGGTGTTGTCAGTGTAATATGAGTAAAATATCATTGCATCCACTTCTATTATATTTATTGAAATATGTAACAAAGATCAATTCAATTTTTTTAACATGAAAAGTATCTCTGTCTAACTTGTAGTTGACAGAGGCCCTGTGCAATGAGACGGTCGACACGGCGGCTGGCGAAGTCTGCACCATCACCGTCACCGTGACGGGCTTTACAAATGGAAGCATCGTCATAGCTTACACCATCAATATAGCGGGAGATGATGCGGCCGATGTTTCGGCCAAGGTCACTGAGCTGCAAGCCTTAAGCGGCATCACCATACTCGATTCAACGGGGACTCCGTACAGCGTCACCTACTCCTCCCCGACACGTGAGTTTCTCATCCTTTCGTCTGTTCTTATGGCTTCTACACTACAACAAATATCAACAAGTATTAAATATTAATGGGAATCCTCATTACACTTAATCAATGACGACATTCATTTATTTTGAATGAACTTTAAAATTTGACCCCAAGGTCATAAAAATACAATGTCGTATCATTCTATCAATAACATGGACAACGTCAACATTATCAGCGCCTATATGCTTTTGACATGAGGCGAAACACTGCTTTCGATCAGTTTACCTTTGCATTATAAACAATACATGTAGCGCATGAAGCAGAAAGGGTGTGTTACTAGGATAGGATGGTCGATTGTAGGGTACTGATACTGTGTGTGTGGGGAGGGGGGGGGGGGGCAATATGTAATCACCTTGGTTTATCCAAACCCCATTACCCCTCTGGTAGTCCCATTGACACATGCTTAGCTTGGTACTGAGAGGGGCCATCAACTTTATTATCGATTCAATTAAACGTTGTGATGTACATACATTTCCTAACATGAATTTCATTTTCATGTACATAAATTTCAAACTAATGTCTCCTGTGTTCATCTTCTTTCTTACAGTTGTCACTGAAGCACCAGCTACGACATCCGTAAGTAAACTTTAATGTTTATAAAGGCTTATACACTTCTCATTTTGACTGTATACCATATGAGTGCTCCTTTTTATACCATAAACATGTCTTACCGAATTTACACATTATTAAATGTGGTAACGTCATCGTCAGGTTTGTTAAATTCGATAAAGAGTGACTTTGATTTTATCATTATAACTCTTCGACAGAATGATTACAACTAAAGTTACATACTAACTCAATGATTTATTCTAAAACGTGTACCTAATAGATGTCTTCTGATTGGTATGTGGATGTTGATAATTGGAGCAAGACTATGGATATATATCCAATTATTTTTCAGGCACTAAAGATCCACAGATAAAAATGCTCATCTGAAGAGGTTGCGCCGCACACAAAAAAGTTAAGCACACATGGCATTGTGTTTCAACATTATGTTGTGAGCCAAGCGCTGTGCATTAATCAGTAAAGGCAAACACATAATGTGTATCGATCAAATGTTGCCGTGTTGGGCAACTGAAACGAGTACTTAGTGAGTCAATTTCAATTGGTGCTCTCCGCATTCCAAAACTATTTGTACCGCTTACATTGCTGGTAGACGGATACGGATACCTTGAGGAAAAGTCAAACTTGGTAGGATGAAATTAAGAACGAACTGTTGTTTTGTTTGCGCTGCGTACATACAAATCTCCACACCCCTCCCTACCAAAGAAATTAAATAATATGTATAAACAATATTTTACACATGATGAAATAAAAACAATTAGAATAAAGAAGTAAATGAATAGATGAATTACAAATATAAATGATTATTATCTATCGGATATTGAAAGTGATATCGATAGTTCATGTTAATAAAATCTTCCCGCCTTTTCCAACTGCGCAGGACGGTCTAATGTGCCACACCTGTTTCACGAGCGACCTGGCGACCAACTGTGCTTCGGGCGGGAGCGATGCTTCTGATTTTACGTCGCTGCAGTGCGACACTGGAGAGCAATGCGCTGTAAGTTGCATAGCGTATGATGAGAAGTGTGTGTGTATGTGTGTTTGTTTGTGTGTCTGTGTGTGTAAGTGTGTGTGTGTGTGTGTGTGTGTGTGTGTGTGTGTGTGTGTGTGTGTGTGTGTGTGCGTGAAGGAATGTGGTTTGATCGATCATATCTTTAACAACTCATGTGACCTATTGTTCCTGAGGGGAAAAAATGCAGCAGTAGACTAATACGAATATAACTTCTGATAAATAAAATGTCGTACATCATTCCAATTGTTCTTACACCTTAGGAACTCAATTAAGATTATTTCATTTTTAAGTTTTGTCCTCGAGTATTGTTTTAACCTGCGCGGCTTTTTTTTTTCTTCAAATTGGTGACTTAAATATTTATTTGTGTACTTCTGTCCTATCATGTACTTAATGTGTTATACCCTCTCTCCCCATCTCCGTATACCAGACGATAAAGTTGTCGAACAGCACGCACGCATACGTGTCTCGTGGGTGCTACACCACGACTGACTGCCCCTCGTCCGAAACGTTTGAGTGCCAAAACGCGCAGATTGACGGCGAGGACGTAGAGCAGTGTCTTCACTGCTGCGATACCGCCCACTGTAACACGGTGGACGCTGGCGTGGACGGACTCGGGCCCGCGTCGCTCATCGCTCTCCTCATCG